>CM074728.1:28479023-28884440 GCA_037306005.1 Rhinophrynus dorsalis
AAAACTTGTCAAGGGGGGCAGGGCTTTCATTGTTCTCATAGGAAGAAGATTGTCCCCTTCTGTTATCTGTCTGGTCTATGGACTGCATTCCACATATTCCTCTAGACTGTACGCTCTCATTAGCAGGGCCCTCTGATCCTTCTGTTCTCCACATATGATTTGTACTATTTAATATCTCTATATGTCTATCCCCTATTGTAAAGCACTGCGGAATAAGTTGGCGCTATATAAATAAAGATTATTATTATTATTATTACATCTGAGAAGAGATGGCTTACACTAGGTAAAAGGGACGGGAGGGGAAACTTTGCTTGTAAATATCTCTCAAACCATAAAGGTTTGAGAGATAAGACTTATATCGTTCTTCATGTTTTCTTAATGCCTACAAAATAAAATAAAGATAAAACGAAGTATTACTATCCCTTTAACACATAGGTATAATATATACTTTACACAGGGTTTATAATTTTTGGGTAATCTGTTTTGATTAGCACAGGATTGTTTTTTCTTTTGCTCTTGTTCTAAGTTTTTTTTCTAGTTTGGGGATTTGGTGAATCTATTCTTTCCTTGCTGCTTCTCATATCTTATTCACTATGTATCTTAATTTTAATAGATTATATATGTATATTTTTGGTGTCTTAGCACTGTGAGATTCTTTCCTTTTGCATTTAATAGGCTGTAATCCAACTGGTCTGAAACCCCAGATGAAGCTGGCCTTTGAAATCTGTGGCACACAAAGGGAAAAGCACTCAGTGCACTTTGTTATAGAGTCTGGTCTGAATATTGGCACTGATATGAAAGGATGGTGAAATGGTGACTTTGTTACAGAAAAAAATAACTGCACCAGCCCATTATCAGCATCAAGGATAGAGGCAGAGAGAGAGTAGAGAACTGTGAATGGAATATGAACAGATGGTGGATCCCATTAAAGAGGCACAGCCTGTGGCTGAAAAGGAAGGTGACCCCTGAGAATCATAAAGTCCAAGACTGGCATATGTTAGTACAAATAATGATGTTCTTTGTTTTTGATTGTTTCCTAATAAAACTAGGAGACAGATATAGTCAAGTTGATACCTTTATTGGCTAAATAAGGAGATTTAGGGTGCAAGCTTTCAAGACCTCTTAGATCTCTTCCTCAGGCATGATAAAATGCCTGAGGAAGAGACCTAAGTGGTCTTGAAAGCTTGCACCCTAAATCTGTTTAGTTAGCCAATAAAGGCATCTACTTGACTATATTTGCCTCCTGTATTTCTACAGCTAACACAGTACCAACTCTCAATTAATAAATCTACACGTTGACCTTTTTCACTATTGTTTTGTGCATTTTTATATTTTTCTTTCTTAGATTTCCCCTTATCTAAGTCTACCAATCACTTTTACATGAAAGCAGCACCAGTTGTTAATACAAGGATATTTCAAAGTGTATTTTATATAATTTCATCTTATCCCATCGTAGTTCGTCATTTCATCCTATCAAATCATCAGTTTCATCAGTATAATACTGTGGTATTCTTTGACTTTTACTGAGTACATTATTTGACAATATACTATACCTTGTAATTTCTAGCTTCTTTGCTCTATAGTAGTAACATAGTAAATTAGGTTGAAAAAAGAGACAAGTCCATCAAGTTAAACCTTTGCCTCATAACCCAGAGACATGAGAATTATATAGCTTTCCTGCTGCCAAATAAGTTAGTCTTGCCTACTAATACACAGTATAACCCTGTATGTTCCCATTTGAAAGAAATGTATCTAATTTTCTCTTAAAAGTATCCATTGTATCTGCCATAAACACATCCTTGGGCAAGGAATTCCATAATTTAACAGACCTTACAGTAAAAAAAACCCTTCCTCTGCTGATGTTGAAACCTCCTTTCCTCTAATCTCAAGGGGTGTCCCCTGGTTATTTGATCAGGGCTTGGAATGAATAGCTCACCAGGGAGGTCCTTGAATTGACCCCTCATATACTTGTACATTGTGATAAGATCTCCACTTAGTCAGCTGTCTAGTCATTCCTCGTAGTCAAGTCCTCCATTCCCCTAATTAATTTTGTTGTTCTTTACTGTACTCTCTCCAGTTCTACAATATCCTTATTCAGAACTGGTGCCCAAAATGCACTGAATATTTGAGGTGAGGTCTTAAGAATGATTTGTTATCACGGTGCCAGTGATTCGTGCTGTTCTGTGTCTGTCACTTGCTGAGTATTCCTGATTGGCTGTCTGCTATTAGCCCTCCTCACACAGCCTTTTTAAACCCAGGTCGAGCACTTCCAGGTTGCCCTTTCGTGGTGTTTCTGACTTCTCTTGGCCTGATCTGCATGTCAGGCTTCTGGGCCTGCTGTTCCAGCTCTTTCTGCTGATTCTGCTGATCCTGCTGATCCTGCTGTTCCTGCGTTCCGGTGTTCCAGTGTTCCTATGTTCCTGTATGCTGTGTTCTGGTGTTCTTGTGTTCCAGCACCTAGCGGGTTAATCTACTGAGTTCCTGCGTCTCCTGCCTGCCGCTTCTCCAGCCGGTTCGCTCTGTACCGGTGGTTCCGGTGGTTCCAGTCATCTGTCAGTGCATCAGTCTCGCCTCGGTGGACTCCCCGTTGGAGTGTAGGGCTCCTGCTCTAGCCCCGTCGCTCCGGCGACATTGTTCTTTTTGCTGCTGCTTATCATTGTTGGTCCCAGCGTGAGGACGCTGGTTTACTCCATTAAACCTGGTTGCGATATACACTGTTGGTTCCAGCGTGCAGACGCTGGTTTACTCCATTAAACCTGGTTGCGATAGACACTGTTGGTTCCAGCGTGAGGACGCTGGTTTACTCCATTAAACCTGGTTGCGATATACACTGTTGGTTCCAGCGTGCGGACGCTGGTTTACTCCATTAAAACCTGGTGGTGACATTTACTGTTGGTCCCAGCGTGAGGACGCTGGTTTACTCCATTAAACCTGATTGCGATATACACTGTTGGTCCCAGCGTGAGGACGCTGGTTTACTCCATTAAACCTGGTTGCAATATACACTGTTGGTTCCAGCGTGCGGACGCTGGTTTTCTCCATTAAACCTGGTTGCGATGCTCTGTTGGTCCCAGAGTGCGGACGCTGGTTTACTCCATTAACCTGGTGGCGATATACACTGTTGGTTCCAGCGTGCGGACGCTGGTTTACTCCATTAAAACCTGGTGGCGACATTTACTGTTGGTCCCAGCGTGAGGACGCTGGTTTACTCCATTAAACCTGATTGCGATATACACTGTTGGTTCCAGCGTGCGGAAGCTGGTTTACTCCATTAAACCTGGTTGCAATATACACTGTTGGTTCCAGCGTGCGGACGCTGGTTTTCTCCATTAAACCTGGTTGCGATGCTCTGTTGGTCCCAGCGTGCGGACGCTGGTTTACTCCATTAACCTGGTGGCGATATTTATTGTAGGTCCCAACGTGCGGATGTTGGTTTGCTCCTGATCTATCCAGTACTGAGGCTAGGTCGCTGTCCACTCCTATCAAGTCGTCCGATTTTCCCTGGCAATAGACTTCTGCTGAGTAAGACCTTTGTTCCTATTCCTCTCTGCTGTCATAGTCATCTGACAGCTGGTCTGCTCGTTCAGGCTGCCCTGCCCGGTATTGGTAAGGCTGGTAGAACCTTTGTCGTTACCATCCTTAAGGTTGCCTTACCCGGTATTGGCAGGGCCGGTAGAGCCTACACTCAGTACTCCTTTGGGCTGCCTTGCCTGGTATTGGTAAGGCCGGTAGAACCGGTATATGTCATCTCACGGTTGCCTTACCCGGTATAGGCAAGGCCGGTAGAGCCTGTTATTGCTACTGTCACTTGGGTTGCCTTGCCCTGTATTTTAGGCAGGGCTGGTAGAACCTATTGTATTGACTATTATTGTTGTATTGTTATGCATGTTTCCCTATGGGGATTGCCTTAACTTTTCAATAAAGTTACGTTTTTACCAAACCTTACGTCTGAGAGTCTTTAAAAACCGTGACATTTGTACAATGACAAAATTATGTTATCACTCTTTCTTCAATACCCCTTTTTATGCAAGACATGACTTTGCTTTTCCTGCTGCTATATGACACTGGTCACTTCTTCCAAGTTTGTAGTTTACAAGGATTCCCAGGTCTTTCTCTAGCAATGAGTCCCCTAACATGATTCCGTTAAAGGGATAGTAATGTTTTATAATAAAAGCAGCTCTAATTAATCATCATAGTATTTGAACTTTGGCGAGTGTTATTTCAATTCTGTCAGAATTGTAGTTCAAGAGTAATTGAATGATAAAGTATCCCCCTCCCGCCCCTTTTACTGATGTAACACTGCTCAGCCAGATCAGAAGGGAGATGCCCAGGTAGACTGCAGAGAGCGACAATCTTCAATTAAGATAAGGGAAAAACCTGAAAGACTTGTCAAAGGGGGGCAGGGCTTTCATTGTTCTCATAGGAAGAAGATTGTCCCCTTCTGTTATCTGTCTGGTCTATGGACTGGATTCCACATCTGAGAAGAGATGGCTTACACTAGGTAAAAGGGGCGGGAGGGGGAAACTTTGCTTGTGAATATCTCTCAAACCGTAAAGGTTTGAGAGATAAGACTTATATCGTTCTTCATGTTTTTTTAATGCCTACAGAATAAAATAAAGATAAAACAAAGTATTACTATCCCTTTAAGTTCATAAGTAGCAGTGAGATTTTTTTCTTCACAAATGCACGAATTTACACTTCCCCACATTAAACATCATATTCCATTTGGTTGCACAATTTGTCATTTTATGTAAATCCCTCTGTAGAGAACAAATATCCTGTTCTGAATGAATTACCCAGCATAATAATAATGTCATTTATTGCATCATCAAGCATTACCAAGGAATTGTTTATTAATTACTTATTTCTAGTGATTTTTAGGTGTAATTTTTTTCTTTAGGCCCGGATTTTATTTTATTTTATTGTACTTGGTTTTATTGAGCTTGATTTTAACGGTCATGTCTTACTGGATTTTTAGCACAGGTTTTAGTATTATTTATTTATAGTGTGTTAGCCATTTGTTTGTAATTTAAATTCAGTTTTGTTGGCGGCACTATGTGACACTTTATGTTAATTTGTTACTTTACTGGGACAATATTATTGCACACTGTGCTATGAATGATTCTATTCAGAGCCCACAGCTCAGGAGAATGGGAACTTTAGAACATTCTATCTCTCAAACCATAAAAGTTTGAGAGATAGGCATTGCATCAATGAATTTCCTTCTTATTTTATGCTCTACAACATTACTTTTCATATAATTAAGACATTACTATAAAAAAAGAAGAAAGACAAGCAGTGCAGAAAACAATTTTCTAAGCGTAGTAGTTGCAGTAGTATACTAGGAATGCCCTCCTTCCCCAAGAAAGTAAGGTCTACTCACATTTAAGAGAGGTTGTACCTGCCTCTGTGTAAACAGCATGCACTGGAAATGTCAATATCACTCCAGCTGTGATATCACGTGTAAAGTATTACATATAATGTAGTTCCCAATATGGTAGACCGTATATATAAATACGGACTGAATGCCTGCAAGCAAGGAAGCAGTGAAGGGGAACCTTAACTGGTACAGAAAAGAAATAGTATAGGAGTAGACCCATTATATGGGCAATAAGGGACTAAATATAAAAAAATATATATTTATTAACAACGGAGGAGATTGCGGGCGCCAGGCGGAGGGGTCGCAGGAGGCGACTGGGCTGGTCGCAGGTGCGACCCCTGCGACCCCTATAATTACGCCACTGATTCCTAGTATACTACTGCCACTACTATGCTTAGAAGATTGTTTTCTGTTCTGTCTTTCTTCTATTCTACTGTATACCTTTAGTGCCATGGGTGACATTGATTATACCCTCATTGGAACAGCAGCAAAAACAAAATTCTCCACGGTTAACCATTTTAAGTTTTTCCAACCATCCCCTAAGTGCCTGAAATCCTTTTGTGCTTGGACTCTAAGACATTACTATCCCTTTAAGATTATTAAACAGACTATCATGCCCAGGTCTGCTTATTCTTGTAGTCAATGGAAGTCACAGACCTCTTACTTTCAGTGTGACAACAATGCGTAGTGCATACATTCATCCGCTTCTGGATTAAGGTGGTATAGCCAACTTCAGCATGAGAGGGGTTAATCTGATTGTATTGAAAGGTGATATTGGAATGTTTTGAATTCCTTTTGAAGCTGGGCAGACTTATATAACTAAAAAGAAATCTAACATAATTATACTAACAGACTTGTATGTATCCCAAGCAGATTTTTTAAATCTGTGAATGTTCCATTCCTTGGGCTCTCACTCCAATCATCATATCATCATACAATAATATAAAAGACCAGATGTATGTTTGTCCAATGCAGTCATGCACAGTAGACACTGCCCGAACGCAGGCAGATGCAGTCATGCGCAGTAGACACTGCCCGAACGCAGGCAGATGCAGTCATGCACAGTAGACACTGCCCGAACACAGGCAGATGCAGTCATGCGCAGTAGACACTGCCCGAACGCACAGAATGCTGGGAGGTGTAGTAGTTCTACTTTGGCCTGTATACATGGGTTTTTACACTAGTAGCTATATAAAACCATAAACAGCTTTGTTTTGCCCTAAAAGTGTTAGTAATGTCCACGAAAAGTTTTTTTGCATTTAGAAGAGCTTAAAAAGCTGAGCTAAATGAAAAAAAACATATCTCTCAAACCGATATGATTTAAGAGATACAGGCGTTTAAAGTTTGATCTCTCCTACCGACAGCTGTAAAGCTTTCAGCAAGAGATCCGTGTCGACCAACACAGACGCGCATGAGCAGAGCCACAATCTCGTTATTTACCACGAATCCCTTCATTGGAATGGTCTAAAACAAGTGCTTGAAAACCAGGCACTCATTTAAGACCATTCCAATGAAGGGATCCGTTGTAACTAACGAGATTGCGGCTCTGCTCAAGCGCCTCCGTGTCGACACAGATCTCCTGCTGATCGCTTTACAGGTGTCAGTAGGAGAGATCAAACTTGAAACGCCTGTATCTCTTTAACCATAGCGGTTTGAGAGATACATTTTTTTTCATTTAGCTCAGCTTTTTAAGTTCTTTTAAATGACAAAAAACGTTTTTGTGGACATTACTAACATTTTAAGATGGGAGGAAAGTGACCTTTAACTGGCAGCGAGGTGGGCAGAGTTTCAAGAAAACTCACTTAGCCCTGAGAATCAGCCTCCATCCCTGAGACCCAGAAAGTAGACATAAAACTGGAGTCTCCAGATCAAATCCGGATAGGTCCCAGGTATATTTACATGGCTTGTGGATCTATTAATGTCTGGCCTTCTTGTGTAGACCTATCCAACCCTAGGAATGTTTCTCAATGTTTGTCTTCAGGAAACTCCACAAGGTCAGATTTTCACTACATCCATGCTTGTTAATAGGTGTGTAATCATTGTGATTTCTCCATTTGTTAGTAATCAGGGATATCCTTAAACCCTGACTTTTTGGTATGCCCTGAAGCAGGGCTTATAATTTTAAAGGGATAGTAATACTTCATTTTATCTTTATTTTATTTTGTAGGCATTAAAAAAACATGAAGAACGATATAAGTCTTATCTCTCAAACCTTTATGGTTTAAGAGATATTCACAAGCAAAGTATCCCCCCCCAGTTCAGCCAGATCAGAAGGGAGGTGCCCAGGTAGATTGCAGAGAGGGACAATCTTCAATTAAGATAAGGGAAAAACCTGAAAAACTTGTTTTCATATAAAGAAGATTGTCCCATGCTGTTATCTGTCTGGTCTTACAATCAGATTCACATCTGAGAAGAGGTGGCTTACACTAGAAAAAAGGGGTGGGAGGGGGAAACTTTGCTTGTGAATATCTCTTAAACCATAAAGGTTTGAGAGTTAAGACATATATCGTTCTTCATGTTTTTTTAATGCCTACAAAATTAGGGTTGCACCGATACCGATACTGGTATCGGTATCGGTGCCGATACCAGCATTTGCGCGACTACTTGTACTCGCGCAAATGCGGCCGATGCCAGCACCGATACCCTGTGTCAGGGTCGGTGCTGCAGTGAGGGAACCGGGGAGCTGCTCACAATGCTCCCCGGTTGCCTCTCTCCCTCAAGTAGCGTATGAGCGTTGCCGCGGGTTACCATGGCAACGCTCTGACGCTGACTTCTGCCGGGGCTCGCGAGAGAACAGCGAGCACCCGGCAGAGGAGAGTATGGGAGGCTAGATGGGAGCGGGTGGTGAGAGGCAAAGAGGGAGAAAAAAAGGGACTAAGAAAAAGGGGGAAAAAAAAAGGCAAAAGGAGTAAAGATCAGGAGACAAAAGGAGGGGAACTAAGAAAAGGCAAAAGAGAGGGGGGATCAGGAGAGAGCAAGACAGGCAAAAGAGTGGGATCAAGAGTCAAGGAGGGGGACAAAGGGGGATCAAAAGGAAGAGAAAAAGCCAAGGCAAAAGCTGAAGAGGGGGAGAATGAAGTAAAAGGTAGGAATCAAGAGGGGGAGAAAGAGGCAAAAGGGGACAGTCAAGAGGTGGTGTGTGTGTGTGTGTGTGTATATTATATATATATATATATATATATATATATATATATATATATAATATTATATTTCAAGTACTCACCAATACTTTTTTGAGGTCATTTGCCAGTTTTCCAAGTACCTAAAGCATATATATTATAAATATAATATATGCGCTTTAAGTACCTGGAAAACTGGCAAATGACCCCAAAAAAAGTATCGGTAATTGGTATCGGCGAGTACTTGAAAAAAGTATCGGTACTTGTACTCGGTCTTAAAAAAGTGGTATCGGTGCATCTCTATACAAAATAAAATAAAGATAACATGAAGTATTACTATCCCTTTAAGTCCTTTGCTACTAGCCAGACCTGAAAATTACTCGCCACTGCAAGCCATAGCATACCCACCAGGGCTGAATTTCTACTAACCAGGGCTGAATTTTCGCTCGCCATTGGCTAGTGGCGAGTGGAAATTTTGAGCCCTGCCCTGAAGACTTGGGATAAGAATCCCTGATCCATAGCCATATTGCATAGGGAAACTATTATCACATACATTTTGTTAGAGGAATTCCTGCTATATCCAACAGTAATAAATTAAGGTCAACAGTCATGAAAACCAATTCCATCAGGGATCTAATACAGAAGCTGCACAGGGTATGCTAGGATTGTAATTATATTCTCCAGCAGGGATATAAATATATGCGAGAGAGAGAGAGAGAGAGAGAGAACAAGGACAACCAAATCACCAGAGAATATATAAACATGCCCAAATTACTTTTGATTTAAATGGGGCTTTTAAAGGGATAGTAATACTTCGTTTTAACTTTATTTTATTTTGTAGGCATTAAAAAAACATTAAGAATGATATAAGTCTTATCTCTCAATCCTTTATGGTTCAGGAGATATTCACAAGCAAAGTTCCCCTCCCCGCCCCTTTTACCTAGTGTAAGCCACCTCTTCTCAGATGTGAGTCTGGTTGTATGACAGGACAGATAACAGAAGGGGACAATTTTCTTTGTATGACAGCAATGAAAGCCCTTCCCCCCTTGACAAGTTTTTCAGCTTTTTCCATTATCTTAATTGAAGATTGTCCCTCTCTGCAGTCTACCTGGGCACCTTCCTTCTGATCTGGTTGAACAGGGGGGGGATACTTTGTTTGTGAATATCTCTTAAACCATAAAGGTTTGAGAGATAAAACTTATATCATTCTTCATGTCTTTTTAATGCCTACAAAATAAAATAAAGTTAAAACAAAGTATTACTATCCCTTTAAGCATTTGCATGCTAAAGAGGTCTCCAAAGCAAGGTGTTGGAGACCTTTAGGTTTAATGTATGTTCTACTGTACAAGTGCACTTTTCGGTCTGCTGTACAAGGGTCCTTGTTGGTGTTGGTTACACAGTACTGTAGCCCTCTAGACTAGAAACACTCTGTCATGTGACTGACCATGTCCTTGAATTTTTTTTAAAGGGATAGTAATACTTAAAATGTAAAAAAAAATATGTTGTAGGGTTTATCCCCCTGAGTAAAACAAGAGTACTCCCACTGCTGAAAGGTGTTTTGTTCAAAAGTTATTAATTTTCAAAGTTGAATTTTTTTAGGTGCAATATCACAGTGGCCTGAAATTGTACAGTGGCGCTGTTGCTACACTATCCTATGGACAGCTCTGGTACCAGGACCATAAATCTCCATAGGATGGTGTAGCAACCGCATGGGGACAGTGGGGGAGGCTGTAGTGAGTGTGAAAAGGGAGGTGACTACAGTGGAGAGCTGTCAAGGTTTGGCTGAGCTGCTCTACTCTGCTGCTCGATTCTGCTGTCTGAGCTAATCCAGTACTCTGTTATCCATTACTGCTGCCTTTCCTTTGCTGGATCAGGCTGAATCAGCTGACCTCTCTATGTTTGCTCACCTGACTGCTATCAGCCAACAGCCAACCTTCCCAGGGTATTTAAAGCAGCTTGGCTCGCTACCTGATTGCCCTTGTGTTTGCGTCTGGCTGCAAGAGTGTTCTACTGTGTTGTTGATTACCTGTGTATGACCTGGCTTCCTCTGACGTCCCTTCTGGCTCCTGGATTGTTCCTAACTTTGCTGATCTCTGTATTCCTGACCCCGGCTTGGCTGAGTACCTGTCTTGGTTCCTGACCCTGGCTTGTCTTTTGGTTTACGCTTCTGGATCACAATTTTGTTTTGTTTGCTTTTGTTATTTTAATTTTATATTTTTGTGTCTGTCTGGTTCCTGGTCCCTAACAGTACACAAGGGCCATGAATTCAGAAGGTGCAGGCAATCCAACAAATGTTTTTTTCAGGCTGGACCAGGTAGACCAGAGTATGGACCAGTTTGCTTTAGCCCTCCAGACTTTGTTGCTCCATACTGCTCATCTAGCTCCACCACCTCAGCAACTCCTGGCTCAGGCTGCCCCTATAGTTGCTGCCGCTCTGATTGTCAATAGTGATTCTAATGTTGCTAAAGGCATGACTGGGTCTGCCCCTCTTCCCCAGCATTATGGGGGCGACCCTAACCAGTGCAGAGGTTTCCTGAACCAGGCTGGTATCTATCTGGAGATGGTACCACAGTCCTTTCTGTATGATAGGAGTAAGGTGGGCCTTTTAATTTCCTTACTGTCTGACAGGGCCTTGGCATGGGCTAATCCACATTGGGAGATGCAGAAACCTATTGTGTACAATTACCCTGAGTTTGTGGTATCCTTTAAAAGGGTATTTGATGTACCGGGCTGCTCCACCTTGGCTGCCAAGGAACTAATGTCCATCCAGCAGGGTACAATGATGGTTTTGGACTATGCCATAGCGTTTCGTACCCTGGCAGCCGAGATTGGTTGGAATAATGAGGCTCTCGTGGCTGCTTTCTCTAATGGGGTTTCAGATACAGTTAAAGAAGCGATTGCAGCCCGGGACCTCCCCAGAGATTTAGAGGAATTGGTCTGATGTTGAATATTGATTGATTCCCTTATCCATGAGAGACCTTCCTTTGGGGAGCGCCTGAGGAGGCATCCCATCCATTTAGCCCTGAGCTTTTCGTCCCCACCCTTGCCTCCCTCTCCTCACGCCTCCTAGTGTCGAGACCTCAGGAGATGTGGAGCCCATGCTGCTTGGGTTCACTCGCCTTTCGGTTGCTGAAAGGGCCTTTAGGAGGAGGGAGGGTCTGTGCCTTTACTACAGTAAGGCAGGGCATGTGCTGCGAACTTGCCCCACACGTCCGGAACACCCACACCTAAGGTCCTATAGGGGACAGACCTTAAGTGGCGTCTCAGCATCCCTGGCTATCCAGAAGTATAAACCTCTACTCCAACTGCTCCTTTGTCTATGGCTGTAGGTGCTCTACATCACGAAAGTTTACAATTCCAGGTGATCCACTCACCTCAATATACTGTAATCCTGGGTTATCCATGGTTGCGCAAACACAATCTCATGTTTGATTGGGCCAGCGCTGAAGTCATGGCATGGTCACCCAGCTTTTCCAAGACATGCCCAGTGAAGGTGGTGAAGGTGCTAACCACATCCCCGGTACCTTTGTTTCCTGAACAGTACCAACAGTTCCAAGATGTATACGATAAGGGCCAGGTGGGTGAGCTCCCACATGACCACCCATATGATTGTACCATTGAAATGCAACCTGGGGCCATACCCCCTTGAGGTCGAGTCTACCCTCTTTCTGTCATGGAGAATAAGGCCATGGAGGAGTATGTTGCAGATGCGCTGTCCCGGGGGTTCATCTGCAAGTCCTCCCATCCTGCTGGGGCCGGATTCTTCTTTGTGAAAAAAAAGAGTGGCGAACTGAGACCCTGTATTTATTACAGGGGGCTCAACCATATCACTGTCAAAAATGCCTACCCAGTTCCACTTACTACTAAGCTATTTGATCAATTAAACTGGTCCAAGGTGTTCACCAAGCTCAATCTGCGGGGGACGTACAATTTGGTACTGATGAAGGAGGGCCACGAATGGAAAACTGCGTTTAACACCAGGAGCGGGCATTATGAATACCTTGTAATGCCCTTCGGTCTCTGCAATGCTCCTGCGGTTTTCCAGGAATTCTTAAATGATGTCCTCTGGGACATGCTCCAACAATGCGTGGTGGTATATTTAGATGACATCCTGATCCATTCTGCCTCCATGGAAAGCCACCACGTAGATGTACCCCAAGTTCTTCAAAAATTAAGAGAAAATAATCTATTTTGCAAAACAGAAAAATGTGAGTTCCACTGCAAACAGGTCACCTTCTTGGGCTACGTAATCTCAGAGGTCGATTTCACTATGGACCCTGAGAAAATCTCAGCTGTTCTCGAGTGGCCGCGACCCGTAGGTCTCTGCTCCCTTCAACGTTTCCTTGGGTTCACTAATTACTACAGGAAATTTATCCACAATTTTTCCTCAATTGTAAAACCCCTTACTGACATGACCAAAAATGACGGCAACTCCACGCACTGGTCTCCAGAGGCCATCAAAGCATTTGAGGCATTATAAGTCGCCTTTGCCGCAGCATCCATTTTGGCACACCCGAAACCAGAGCTTCCATTCATCCTTCAGGTCGATGTGTCTGAGACAGCAGTAAGCGCCCTCCTGTCTCAACGTCCTACTCCTGAGAGCCAGTTGCACCCATGTGGGTATTTCTCGAAGAAACTAAGTCCTGCGGGGTGAAACTATGAAATTGGTGAGCGTGAGTTGCTGGCTATAATACTCGCTCTCAAAGAATGGAGGCATTTGCTTGAGGGAACCTCAGTGCCAATCCTAATCCTCACTGATCATAAAAACCTCACATACCTGTCTGAAGCTAAATGCATGACTCCAAGACAGGTCCGATGGGCCTTATTTCTGTCCCGTTTTAATTATGTGGTCTCATACCTGCTGGGTACCAAGAATGTCCAGGCTGATTCCCTATCCAGACAGTTCTCGGGCTCTAAGGAGGAGAGCCCTCCTAGTCCTGTTATCTCTCCGGACAGAGTAATTGCCACCATACGTACAAGAATTACCTCTCCCCTCAGGGAGAGAATACAGGCCTCCCAAGTAGATGCACCTCCTAGACTCTGTCACGGAGTGACTATGGAATAACGACACTGACAAGCACAGAGACAGTAAAATCAATATCTTTATTAAAACAAGAACAAAAATAAATACGAAAAGCACTTCCCCAACCCTCACAGGACCAGGTGTGGAGACAGCACACGATCCACTGACGGAACAGGAACTGATCCCAATCTGACTACGGAATAGGAAGGTAGCAAAGATAGCAGTAGCTACTAGTGCAAGTAAATTGGAATCGCCCAAACAAAAATGAGAAATGCTCCCCTATAACGCTAGGGTACACCAAGGTAATAGACTTGGATACCCTAGAACGCTAGGGTAAACCTACAGGCAATGGTGACTAGGCTTCCCCAGAACGCTAGGGTAGTTACGGGCAACAGTGACTCAAATCCCTAGTATGCTAGGGTGCACCCAAAGGCACTAACCATCTGTATCAAGCAGTACAGGATAGCTAGAGACAAGGTCCGGCCTTTCTATTCTTCCTGGACTGAGAGCAGGACGGAGCGTGGACATCTTGCCATAGTGACGTCCGTGCACCTGAGCTGTCAGTCCCAGCCGGGTCTAGGAGGTGTTGCTAGCAGTCAGTTGGCTCTAAAAGGGACTGACGGTGCAGGCACGCGGACGTCACTATGGCAAGGTGTCCGCTCTCCGTCCTGCTGCCAGTCCGGGAAGAATAGCAATTTCTCTTTAATCTGGTAATAACTCTGGTGACTAGCGCTACTGAGCAGCTAGTCGCCAGATGGGCAATTATGTGGGGCAATATTTTATTGGGTGGTAGTTCCGCTTTAATAATGGTGTTTTGCACTTTATATTTTTGTGTCTGTCTGGTTCCTGGTCCCTAACAAGGGAAAGTGAGGAAGTAGAGAAAGTGAAGGAGGCAATGTGGAGCATGTGGAAAGTGCAGGATTCAGAGGTAAGCATAGGGAGAGCTGAAGGGTTGGAGGGAGAGTCCTTCAGTAATACTGCTTCCCACCAAAGAATTTCCCTACCTTGATCCGATGTGTAGCTAGATGGTAAACAGTTTGATTGGCATGTGAAGGTAAGCAAACCTGTTGTTTTATTATATCTCCTTGGTGTGATGTGATTGATTTTCCTGCTATTTAACTGATTAAAATGAGAAACTAAATGAAATAATCCTTTCACAAGATGTTTCATGCCTTGCAAAACACCATGGGGGAGATTCACTAATCGGTGATAAAGAGGTGTTAAAGCTGAGATGACTTCTCCAGTGATATCACTTATCCAGTTCCTATGTTATTCTATGGAACCTGAAGAAATCTTAGTGCATAGGGTCCATAGAATACCATAGGAACTGGAGAAGTGATAAACTGGAGAATCTCCCCCCATGTTTCTAACAACTATCAAACTTACAAAATTGTCTCACTCATCCCTAGTCCTGAGGACGCCCCACCAAGCAGATCTCTTATCTGAACATAGCTGGCTGTGTCATTAGTTCAGATTGTTTTGTCATAATACTGATCCACTGATTGGTCTCCCTGTGACTTATGTGGATTTTTGCAATTTATACCAAGTAGACTAGAGGTTACTCAGAATTTGTCTCTTTCATTGGGGTAGACAATTGTGGGACCTCAGCTGTTGGGGACTACAGCTCCCATCATCCCCAACCAGCCAATGGCTGGTTCGGGATGATGGGAGTTGTAGTACCCAACAGCTGGCGGTCTAGGAATTGATTACCCCTATCTTACTTAAAGGGATAGTAATGTTTCATAATAAAAGCAGCTCTAATCATCATAGTATTTGGACTTTAGAGAGTGTTATTTCAGTTCTGTCAGAGTTATAGTTCAAGAGTAATTCAATGATAAAGTATCCTCCTCCCGCCCCTTTTACTGATGTAACACTGTTCAGCCAGATCAGAAGTGAGGTGCCCATGTAGACTGCAGAGAGGGGCAATCTTCAATTAAGATAAGGGAAAAACCTGAAAAACTTGTCAAGGGGGGCAGGGCTTTCATTGTTCTCATAGGAAGAAGATTGTCCCCTTCTGTTATCTCTGTGGTCTATGGACTGGATTCCACATCTGAGAAGAGATGGCTTACACTAGGTAAAAGGGGAGGGAGGGGAAACTTTGCTTGTGAATATCTCTTAAACCATAAAGGATTGAGAGATAAGTCTTATATCGTTCTTCATGTTTTTTTAATGCCTACAAAATAAAATAAAGATAAAACGAAGTATTACTATCCCTTTAATCAGCCTTTACCACCAGCTATTACAGGAATCCCCAGCCCTCTCTGTAAATGCATATTGTTATTCCCCTGAGCCTATCACCCTGCAGTTAATGAAAATGACCTTTTGTTCCAGCAGTGAAATGAGATCCCATCCTGTATTTGGATGAATCCCCTAAAGATACCAAGTGCCATATGCAATAAAGAAAAGTGGAACAACCAGCTGCACCATCAAAGAGAAATGGAAATTCCCCAAATTTCTATTTATTTAAATTGACTTTTAACCCACTTGCAATGGCTTGGAGACCTCTGTTATTCAAGGGTTCAAATGCTCCATTTAAATCAAATATGCTGCAGTTGGTTTGCTTCAGAATTGCTCCTCATTTCTTTGCGCATATGGCTCAAAATATAGTGATTGGAAAATCCAGTACTAATTTACCAGTTACCCCCAGCACTCTGGGCTTTTACTTATAGGGCCATAACAAGACAAATGGGAGCAATTTTGGAGCAAACCATGTACACCATAGGGGGAGATGAGAAGTCACAAAATTGCACTTAAATAATTGGATATCTTAATGTCTCTGAGTGGTGCAGCTGGTTTGTTCTGGAATAGCTCTTCTTTATGTTTATGAATACAGGTCATAACATTGTGCCCTCCCCTAATAAACTGCTTTCTTATTTATCACTATCTCCCCATCCATGAATATCTCTTCAGGTCTGCCCAGGGGGCTCCGGTATGTAGAGTTAATTATTGGGTCTCCAGGGACATAGAATAAATCTCTGGCTTTAGTGATTTTCCCAGGTCACTCTGCCCCGGGTAACTCTCTTCAGATCTGCCCAGGGGGCTCCGGTTTGTAGCGTTAATTATTGGGTCTCCAGGGACATAGAATAAATCTCTGGCTTTAGTGATGTTCACGGGTAACTCCACCCCGGGTAACTCTTCAGATCTGCCCAGGGGGCTCCGGTTTGTAGCGTTAATTACTGGGTCTCCAGGGACATAGAATAAATCTCTGGCTTTAGTGATTTTCACAGGTAACTCCGCCCCGGGTAACTCTTCAGATCTGCCCAGGAGGCTCCGGTATGTAGAGTTAATTACTGGGTCTCCAGGGACATAGGATAAATCTCTGGCTTTAGTGATTTTCACAGGTAACTCCGCCCCGGGTAACTCTTCAGGTCTGCCCAGGGGGGTCCGGTTTGTAACTTTAATTACTGGGTCTCCAGGGACATAGAATAAATCTCTGGCTTTAGTGATTTTCACGGGCAACTCCACCCCGGGTAACTCTTCAGATCTGCCCAGGGGGGTCTGGTTTGTAGCGTTAATTACTGGGTCTCCAGGGACATAGAATAAATCTCTGGCTTTAGTGATTTTCACGGGTAACTCCACCCCGGGTAACTCTTCAGATCTGCCCAGGGGGGTCTGGTTTGTAGCGTTAATTACTGGGTCTCCAGGGACATAGAATAAATCTCTGGCTTTAGTGATTTCCCCAGGTAACTCCGCCCATTTCTAGTCCATTCCATCTACTTCCTACCCTGTTCTGCTCACTCAAAAGTCAAACCCCGCCTTTCCTCCACTCTGTCCCACTCACCCACTTAAGCTCCACCCATTTTACTTTGAGATTCACTTAATTTAGACATGTCCATTCCCAGCCCATGAGCCCTCTCCCTGGGCTCCAAAGAAGAAAGTTCCCAGGTATGTATATCAGTATACTCAAACTGCATTTCAAGAGGGCCAAAACAGTGCTGGTTTTACCCTTTAATGCCTATTGTGATGCAATGCGTTGGATACCACTCTGGCACTCAAATGGTTAAGGATCTCTCAAAGATTGCATCAGTGTGAATCACTAACTCACTGATGTTAACTGAAGCAGGGATATCCTTAAAACGTGAACATGAACAAAAAGTGATAGCACCGGTGAATAGTAGTGGTATTTATCACAACAGAACAGCTCCACAATGGTAAAATCAATAAAACTTTATTGAATACAGAATTTAAAAAGACCCATACCTGCTGCATCTCACGCACATGTAGGCAGTACCGAGAGGAGACAGAATGGATAGATGGCAAGCAGTGCAAGTATGCCAGTCGGGTGCGGATATCCATAATTAAGCACAAGTAGATAACTGGCAATGACTGAGCCACTAATCATTCACATGTCATCATCATACCAGGGAACTCTCTGGATTTGCCCCGGAGACTCCGGTTTTGAGCCTGCTTTACCGGGTCTCCGGGCCAGAGGCTGATTCCTCCGGATGTGGGGAGTTTCTATTGAAACTCTACCCACTACTGCTGTTTCCCCCGTTGTAACTCCTTCCCCAGCCTTCTTTTGAGCTCTGTCTCATACCTTTAAGCCCCCCCCGTGCATCAAGCCCCGCCCCTTTTTGACACAGTTTGCGTCATTATTCTCACCCCTTGCTGCACCAGAGAACTCCCCTCCAGGAGGACATCAATGGAAAGTTCCGATGTATGGTCATCATCATACCTAATGTCACCAGATTGCCATTTTAATATGGGACACTTGTTCTGGAAACCCAACATTTGCAGTCCATCAGGGGTACCAAACTGCATTCCTATAGCCCAGAGACAGCGCACATATGGTTTCAGACACTGACACTTATACAAAATCAGGGATTTTCTGCATTGTTTAGGCCCTTGAGGAATGCAGATTGAGACCCCTGAGGAAGATCATTTCTCCACACTTCTGCAGATCTGTCTGACACATTTATGGGGCCAAGTTTTGTCAAGGTAGATGGAGAAATTATTTTTGCATTGGAGAGCTCTTAAGGAGTTAAAGGCTCTAATGGTATTTTTTTTTCTTACGTTGCAGTTGGTTTATTACTCCAGAATCCTCCAGGGGGATATTGCACTATGGTTTGAAAATGGTCTTGTTTGCCATCATCTTGTAGTGTCTTTACCAGGTTATTCCTGTGTTTGAGCTCAACTATGCATACTTAAGCATACTTTCTCCATATCTTCTCCAGTTTTTTAATATCATAATATCTCCTTTGCCAATGGCTCATTTGCATATTGAAATTTAGCTTAACGAGTCATTTTTGCATTCCTGAGAGTGTGTTCATAAGCGAATGTGTCTATTTGCCATATGCAATAAACTTCATTAGCTAGTGATGTTGTTCACAGAAACAAATTCAGCTCTCTGAAGAAGGGCAATTCCCATAGTTTTCTATGCAGTTACAGAGGACAGTTTGCCATGTCTCTACTGGAGAGAAGATACAGCAGCCACCTTCCTTAATCTGTGAGTGCTAGAGGTATGTGCAAAGAATTGTTCTGCAATGAGTTGCGCAATCCTGTGTCACTCAAAGGGTTTTAAAGGGATAGTAATGTTTCATAATAAAAGCAGCTCTAATTAATCATCATAGTATTTGGACTTTGAGAGTGTTCTGTCAGAGAGGTAGTTCAAGAGTAATTCAATGACAAAGTGTCCCCCTCCCACCCCTTTTACTGATGTCACACTGTTCAGCCAGATCAGAAGGGAGGTGCCCAGGTAGACTGCAGAGAGGGACAATCTTCAATTAAGATAAGGAAAAAACCTGAAAAACTTGTCAAGGGGGGCAGGGCTTTC
Source organism: Rhinophrynus dorsalis (assembly GCA_037306005.1). Lineage (NCBI taxonomy): Eukaryota > Metazoa > Chordata > Amphibia > Anura > Rhinophrynidae > Rhinophrynus > Rhinophrynus dorsalis. The sequence continues at coordinate 28,498,319 of CM074728.1, forward strand.
ATTGTTCTCATAGGAAGAAGATTGTCCCCTGCTGTTATCTGTCTGGTCTATGGACTGTATTCCACATCTGAGAAGAGATGGCTTACACTAGGTAAAAGGGGTGGAAGGGGAAACTTTGCTTGTGAATATCTCTCAAACCATAAAGGTTTGAGAGATAAGACTTATATCTTTCTTCATGTTTTTTTAATGCCTACAAAATAAAATAAAGATAAAACGAAGTATTACTATCCCTTTAACTTACACAGTACCCCGTCCACACAGGTAAATATAGGACCAACCTTCTAACAGCTGACTAATGTAAATAAAAGACCATCCTCCTAACAGCTGACAAATTTAAATAAAGAAAAGTCTGTCTAACAGCTGACTGATGTCAACAATGAACCAGTTGCATGACAGTTGGTACATGTAAACACAGTTTACACTCCATGAGGTGCTCCATTTGTATTAAGTTCACTGTAGTGGCTCAATACATGCTTTTAGTAGCCAGGTATGAAGGCTTTATCAATTCTGGCTACTAAAGGTATGTCTTGATCCATTCTAGTTAACATAATACAAATAGGGATATCTCAGCCTGACATTTGTGTATGGCTATGAAACTAATGCATGTTGCCGCTTACTCTTTTGGTTTTAGTCCACACTGTATTTGAGTTTTACCCCTGATATCTTTGTTTAGCACTGTTATTCCCAGTCCTTCTATGAAAACATTTGTTTATATGTGCTCTATGGATTTTATGCAATGAATTATGTGCTTGGATTGAAAGACATGTCCATTTGTCAGTCATTGGACACTATGTACCATGGGTGTAACTACAACTACAAGGTTACAACAGCTACAGCTGCCCCAGTTTACAATTAGTTCTTGTAATGCATCTGTGAAAATATTTATTTTAGGGGCCCAAAAATATGTTTTAGGGGCCCAAAAATATGACTAGTTATGCCACTGATATGTCCCCATCCTTAACATATATTGACATCTCAAATTTTACAAATACCACCCTGTGAAGGGACCATCCCCATTCTCTATATATTTCCTGAAGAAGATTAACCAAACCTTGTAACACGTTGAACGATGTTATACAAATATAAGTGGGCTGAAAACTCAGAACAAAGGCCCTAAGTCCCATATTAGTACATCAAAAGCAATCTCAAAATGTGTGTAATGTTAGTAGAATTAATCCTATGAGTGCCAGTGGGGTATGATTACCCTACTTGCACTCACAGGGTTAATCTAACTATGTTAAAAACAGCCCCTAAAATAAACACCAGTAATCCTGATGTCCAGCTGAGTCTTCAGCACCCTGGTCAGTTACTGTCCGTCTTCTTCTTCAATCATCTGTCTTCCTTCTTCATCATATATTCCCAAGTTGAAAGACAATATTCCTCCAAACGAACAGGCATTGTCCCAATCCTTTTCTCAAGCAACCAATTCTTTGTTCTAAATCGAAATGTAATTCTTAAAGAGAAAATATTGTGGCTGTTAAAAAAGAACCCACGTTGTAGGCTAACAACCCCCCCCCCCCCCTTTAGTACCATTTGGGTCTATGCCCGAGCCAATGTGTGGGAAATTTGAACAGAGACTGGCTTTTATATGTGTGCTTATGCACCTCCCAGCCAATCAGCTTCTAGTCGGTTCCATCATCCCCTTGCTAGAAGCTGATTGGCTGGGAGTTACGTAAGCAAACATCCCAGCCAGTGGACATCTGGCAGACATTTTGAACATTGGCCATTTAAAAGTCAGCCTCTGTTCAAATTTCCAACACACTGACTCGAGCATCGGCACAAAAGGTACTAAAGGGGAAGGGGTGTTGTTAGCCTCACTTTCTGCCGCCACCGCTGGTGAAAGCAGCTGAGCCTACACTAGGTTCTTTTTTAACAGCCACAATATTTTCACTTTTTGGATTACATTTCGATTTAAAACAAAGAATTTGTTGTTTGTTAAAAGGATTGGGACAGTGCCTATTCGTTTGGAGGAATATTGTCTTTCGACTTGGGATATATGTATTACTTTAGCCCTTTGAGTGACAGAGAGGTACTCAACGCATTAATGTGCAATGCATTGCTTACCCCTTTGGCAGTCAAAGGGTTAAACAATGCACATATTTCCAAGTTATGTTTTGGGGAAAAGTCAATTTTTTATGTTTTTGCCTCTTTACGGGAAACAGTTTGAAACAAAGAGAAGAAGACAGGAGATGGAGAGACTGATGAAGAAGGAATCAGGATTACTGATGTTTATTTTTAGTGGCTGTTTTTAACTGGGTCGAATTAACACTGTGAGTGCTAGTGGGGTAATCATACCCCACTGGCACTCATAGGGTTAATTCTACTAACAACTGCACACATTTTCAGATTGCTTTCGATGTATTGATATGAGGCTTAGGGCCCCATATCTATACATCCACTGGTAGCTTGGTTTTTTTTAAGCTTTTTTTCCAGTTTCAATCCCTGCGTTGGCACTTTTGAGATGCGTTAAGGGACTCTGCACCCAACAAAACTGGGTGCAGATTTTCCCCCATTAGAGTGGGTCCCTTAACCTATCTTAAGCCTAACGCATGAATTGAATGACATATTTCAAGGTTTTGTAATGTGTTTTAATGGGTGCAAAAGTAGAGCCTGGGGTGATCTGGTGCTTTTTTTCAGGCATCATTTCTTTATAGCACAAGTAATTGAATTGCTTACCGTGCTTGAAGAAATGCCGTCTGGTGGGGTTTTTTTAGTGTAGGCCTCAATTGAATCGAGGCCTAGGAGTGGGAACCGGCTGAGGCAATCCACTCAACTGCTACAACATATGAATAAGAGTACTGAAATAAGCTACATTAAATGGATAGTAAACCCCCCAAAAAACTGTAAGCCAAATGATAGGAACAATAAAAATATACTTAACGCCCTCATTCCCATCTCCCAAACCGTTATGGTTTGAGAGATGTAAGAAAATAAAGACCTCTGTTCCCTCCCCTTTCTGCCTGACGAGGTGTAAAGCTGTCAGACGCAGAATCCGGTCGCCCGACTATAGGCGGCTCTTCAGTAGCGATGTCATCGGGATATCTAACTATAATTACCTCATCGGTATGGTCTACAACACTCCGATTAAGTAATATAGTTAGATATCTCGATGACAGTGCTCCTGAAGAGCCGCCGTCTGGTCCCAGAAGCAGGAACTCACGATGTCTGCTGTACAACGGACGCATGAGAAGGGGGAGGGAGCGGAGGTTTTTATTTTCTTACATCTCTCAAACTATAACGGTTTGGGAGATGGGAATGAGGGCGTTAAGTATGTTTTTATTATTCCTATCATTTGGCTTACAGTTTTTTGGGGTGTTTACTATCCCTTTAAGTAAGTGCATACTCTAAGGGCCTGAGAGGAAGGACAGAGATTGAACAGTAGGCAGCTGCCCAACCAAGACAGTATTACTTGTTCTGAACAGATACATCAATGCACTGTATGAGTCTATGAATAACATTCTGAAATATGCAGATATGACAAAGGATTGCTCATAATCCCCATTACTCAGTGACTTTAAAAACTGTCACATATTGAACTGTGAAATGGAAGTTTATTTTTATTCTCACCACCAATTCAGATCCTTGGGTATTTTTTTTGTGCATTTAATATACATTTGCATTTATTTCTATATTGTCATTTATTGCTATATCAGATGAATTCATATTATATATTTTAATTAGCCTACCTACATTTTTTCTATACCCAATTATATGGATAATTTTATCTGATTGTATGCTTTTTATCTGATTTACTTTTATTACATTATTTACCAATTACTACCCTTAGATCCCTTATTCATCTGCACCATTGTGTCTTTTATCTATTTTCAAGTTCCACCGCATACAACAAGGGGTCCTTGCTGCATTTATAACAACTGCAATGAATGATCCACAGAGATTGCTTTAGACATTACGATTGTGATTAAGAGGTTATCTTGAATTTCTATCATTTAATTCACATCATTCATTTCACCATTTTAACTGACATCAGATCCATCCTCGTTCATCTATCCATTAGTTTAATCAATCATCACTGACTTCATCATTCTGTAGGACCCAGTGGACTTTCACATGAATCTCAGCTGAGTAAATTGGTTATCACTTCTCTACCTAGCATCAGAATGGTTTTATATATATATATATACTAGCTGAAGACCCCGTTACACGGGCCACATCGTCACTGCCAGCTGGTCGTGGGGCAGTCATGCGCAGTAGAGACTGCCCGCGCTGCGTCTGATACAGAGCTGGACGCTCCCTTCGGAGTGTCCAGCTCTGTATCAGCAGCTGCGTGGTCAGTCTCTACTGCGCATGACTGCAGCACACGCAGCAGTCTGTACTGCGCATGACTGCGTCTTTACACACGTTTTAGCAAAAAATTTTTTATATAGGATATATATATATATATATATATATATATATATATATAGGACTCACATCCATGTTACTGGGACAATTCACTTCTTTCAAGTATCATACATATTGTTATCAGGGGAGGGCTGGCCTGGGGGGCAGAGGGGCAATTGCCCCCTGGGCTGGTCACATGTCTGGGCCAGTGGGCCACTGCCTCACTCAACCTCCCAATTGCTGCTGTAAGTGGAGCTGCACTACTGATACCACAGAGCTTGCAGTTGAAATGTAACTACACAAATGATACCACAGAGCTACAATGCAAATATAGATACACTAGCAGCATAACTTATTTCCCTTGTAAGCTCTATGGTATCAGTCATGTTGCTGTACTTACATTGTAAGCTCTATGGTATCACTAGAGTAGCCGCATTTGAACTGTAAGCTATGTGGTCTCATTTGCCTTACTTAACAGTATGAATGCCAACATTAAAGGTAACTAAAGGGGATGGGCTGGGACAGTGGGCTGGAGAGACTGAAGAAATGGGCCAGTAGATTGTATTTGCCTCCCAGGCCACAAGTTGCCAGCCCTCCCCTGATTGTTATTGTTACCTGTGCGAATCTATGTCAGTCTTTTTAACCCCTTAACGACATGTGACGTACTATGACCGTCACGGTCCTTGAAATACTTAAGGACCGATGACGGTCATAGTACGTCACGTACTTTTTACTTATATCGCTCTACCGGGAGCGCTGTAAGTAAAAATAGGGCCTGAAATTGACCGCTCCAAGATCGGAGCGATCTCTATCAGGCCCCAAAGTGACGCGCCAATACACGCAACAGGTCACGTGTACCGGCGCGTCGGCGTGGATCAAAGCGGTCCTTATGGGACAGAAACGTCCCAGGACCGCCGGTCGCTAAGGGGTTAAAAGCACTTGTGATATTTACTTATTTAGTGATCTGTTGACTCACTTACGTATTTATACTTTTATTTATTTTTCCATTTTATTTGTTCCAGTATTGGTATTAACATAATTATTTCACTTGCCACATGTCATATTTACCCTAACATTAGTTTTAAAAATGTTAGATTTTTGCTTAACACCAGGAAACTGCTTTCTTCTAAATTGGCCAATTGTCATAGGAGGTACCAGTGTCTGTCTATAAATATCACCATCTGCAGCAAATAGGGCATTAGCACCTCTACATATACTGGTAAGCTCTAACACTCTAATTATCTGAATCGTCAATGTCCCCCACGAGGAAGCGCTGGTGTCATTTTGTTTTCAAGTAATAGTGTTATAACCTGCTGGTTTAAAGAGGAACTGTCACCGGTCCAAATCCTTCCCCCTCAGTGGGATCCTCCATCTCTACGTTTTGTTTTACAGAGGATAAAAAATAAATCTTCCTATATATTGTAATATATATATATATATATATATATATATATATATATATATATATTTATATAAATATATTAAAATGTAAGTACAATATATAGGCATATTTTATGTATAATATAATTATATGGGGAAAAGAGAGATGGAAACATCTCTAGCATCTAAGGGTTTAATAGTTTTCCTGTGTGTGTGTGTGGTGTTAAATGATCATGGATGGTTCAGTGACAGGACACAGCAAATGGCACTGACTATGTAGTGGAATTGTGGTTAGGAATAAATGGCGTAATGCAAGAAACTTTCGCAAGCGCTAAACGTGAAATAGGGATTTTAACCTGCGCAAATAACTATTGCGCAAGTTCTAATCCAGGAAGCCATTTTCCGAAAGAATCTTGAATTGTGCATCAAAATTTCCTAATTTTCACAAAAAATATAGCATTTGCGACACCACCACACAGACGTACAATATTGTTCGCAATATCACTTCCTGCATTAGGCGCATACGCTACTCCACCCAGACAGATATGTTAGTGCTCAAAAATTCATTATTTTACATTTTTCATATGCAATTCAGTAAAATCTTGTGTAAATGCATTCGCTAACAATTTTCCCTCAGAATTTAGCGCTTGCACGCGTTTCCTGCATCCGACAAAAATGCTTCTTCTAAGGTAGCTTTCCTATGGGATGTGAGTAGACAATCCAGCCCTGATCACCAATCTCCATGAATTTTCAATCTCTCCCTTTTTATCCTTTAAAGGGACAGTAATACTTAAAATTTACTAATCCCCATATTGTTGGCATTAAAAAAAGAAATTAATTGCCCCCAGTGCAATCTCTCAAACCTTTATGGTTTGAGAGATAATCGCTCGCACAGTTCACCCCTCCCTCCCCTTTCCCTGAAGTCAGCATTCTAGCTGACTTCAGGGAATCCTTTTGTACAACCATCAGGAGGCTCTGCAGCAGAGCCGAGATTGCGTTAATAAAGAAATATTTCAATAAAGCGGTCTTCTACGTGTGCTTGCGAACCAAGCACACGTAGAAGACCGTTTCAGTGAAGGATTTCTTTTTTATTCACACGATCTTGTCTCTGCTGTAGAGTCACCTGATGCACGTAGGAACGGATTCCCCTTCAGTCACCTAGAATTCTGACTTCAGGGAAAGGGGAGGGAGGGGGGAACGTTGTGAGCGATTATCTTTCAAACCATAAAGGTTTGAGATATTGTACTGGATGCAATTAATTTCTTTTTTTAATGCCTACAATATGGGGAGTAGTAAATTGTAAGTATTACTATCCCTTTAATGATACCACTTTAATGTATCTGTGTTTGTGCACTTTGTGGGGTCCAACACTGGAAAAGGGGAGGGCATTTTAGTAAGAGAAAGGAATAGTGCAGGGGGATTAACTAGATAAATATATTTGTGGTTAAGGTGGAACAGTCACCTGTCCACATTTTCTTTTCAGTGCGAGCATCCATCATTAAAAAATTTGACAGAACTGTAAGCTTGTGAAAAGTAGCTAGTAGTGGCTGTTAGGGAGCTAAAGTTGGGAGAGAGAGCAGTGTGGAAGGTTGGTGTCTGGCTGGCAGAGAGTTGCAGTTGGGGGAAGTGTCAGTTGTTAGTGTCTGGATGGCAGAGATGGCAGGTGGGAGACCTAGTGTGGAATGCTAGTATCTGGCTGGCAGAGAGTGACAAGTGGTGGTGGGGGATTAGTATGACTTGTTCGTATCTGGATGACATGCCAACCATTACTGCCTACTTTCCAAAAAAAAAAAATCCCTGACAAGTAAATAAAGCTAAATATCTCAGCAATCATTATTTTTTTTAATGACTAAAATAAATATAGGTAAAAGGTGGAACAGTGTTAGTCGTAGAAAAAGCAGGAGGCAGCTAGAGTACTCCACCAGTCACCTAAAATAAGTATAGGTGAATTTGAAATAAAATAACTAGTGTTGAGCGAGCGTGCTCGGCCGATGCTCGGATCGGCTCGAGCATCGCTCTGCTCTGCACATGGCGGTACTCGTACGAGTACCGCCATGTGCTCGCCCGACATGCTCGGGTGAAGAGGATCTGTGCCGGAAGAGGCACAGATCCGAAGACGCTCCGCTGGACCACCAGGGAATGGAGGTACGGGGGCATTGCGGAGATGAAGGGGGCATTGCGGAGATGAAGGGGGACATTATGGAAGAGGGGCATAGACTCTATGCCCCTCTTCCACAATGTCCCCCTTCATCTCCGCTATGCCCGTCTTCCACAATGTGCCCCTTCATCTCCGCTATGCCCCTCTTCCACAATGTCCCCCTTCATCTCCTATGCCATAGAGGAGATGAAGGGGGACATTGTGGAAGAGGGGCATAGCGGAGATGAAGGGGGACATTGTGGAAGAGGGGCATAGAGTCTATGCCCCTCTTCCACAATGTCCCCCTTCATCTCCGCTATGCCCCTCTTCCACAATGTCCCCCTTCATCTCCGCTATGGCATAGGAGATGAAGGGGGACATTGTGGAAGAGGGGCATAGCGGAGATGAAGGGGGACATTGACCAGGCACCCTCCGCTCATCAGAGCAGGGGGTGCCTGGTTTAATGCTCGAGTGCTCCCATTCATTTGAATGGGGCTCGGGTGCTCGGCCGAGCACTCGAGCATCAGGGGGTGCTCGGTCAGAGCACCCGAGCACCCGAGCATCGGGGTGCTCGCTCATCTTTAAAAATAACCTATTTGTTACCAAGTGTTACTTCACTGTTATGAGCTGTATGAAAACAAGAGAAGGTGCTGTAAACAGAACATACCTCCCCTTAAATGTACACTGGCCCACCTTAATGCCTTCAGCGCTAGTGAGGTCTCAGACTGCTTAGCAATGAGTTAGAGATCTCTTAAAGGGATAGTAATGGTTAATTTTAAGTTGATTTAATATTGTAGACATTAAAAAAAAGTTAACATCTATGTAATTCTTATCTCTCAAATCTTTATGGTTTGAGAGATATAACTTACTAAAGTTAAATTTTCCTGTCTGTTTTACTCAAGTCTGCCATCTAGCTGACAGCTGCAGATTCCAGTCATTTGACCAGACAGAGGCTCTTCAGCAGAGCTGAAATCACACTATTTAGAAATAAATACTTCATTGGAACGGTCTACAAAGTGTGCTTGCAAGCCAGGCACACTTTGTAGGCCATTCCAAGTTAAGTATTTATCTTAAGATATTGTTATATCAGCGCTGCTGAAGAGCCACATCTGGTCAAGCGACCAGAATCTGCTTCTGACAGCTTTACAGCTCATCAAGAAGAAAGGGGAGGGACCATAGAACTTTGTTTTCCTATATCTCTCAAACCATGACGGTTTGAGAGATACGAATCAGTGCAAGTACTCTCTTTTAATTGTATCTACCATATAGTTAATACTTTTTTTCTGACATTACTATCCCGTTAAGTATCTAGTTGTCTAAGGCACTTTTTTTTCCATCCCCATTTAGAATGTTTAATCCTAATGTGAGGCCCTTTGCTGAATCTGAGGACCTCGTGTGGCCCTTAGTATAAATCTGGTTGGCTGTCACTGGGTTAGGGAGAAGGTAAATGGTGTTTGTGTGGGGGTGACTTTAGAATGGATCAATGACAGAATGAAACATTAGCCATTTGAGATCCAGCAGGGTTAAAATATATCTCTGGAAGCTCTGACCTCCTGGAATGAATCCAGCTATGTACACGCTCTCAATGAATCAATAGACCCAGAGCTGCATGTGCAGGGAAACTAGAAATTCCCCAGTGAATTGGTGACGTACAACACATGCAAACAGCTGCCTCAGCCAATGCAGCTGCTCTATACAGTACGGCCACCAACTAGACCAGGAAGGGAGAATCTGCAGCCCTCCAGCTGTTGTTGAACTGCAGCTGATGTTAGTTGTAGTTCAACAACAGCTGGAGGGTTGCATGCTGCCCAACTCCATGCTAGCACACAAAAAATATGTAATACAAATACAAAGCCTTTGCAAACCAGAGAAAAGGATGATGAATTACAGACAAAGGCCAGAGTATTGCACTTCAAGTGAAAAATAGTTTCTTCAGAATAGATTCAGTAAAAACAGGGAGAGGATTGTGTATTTTTGCATTCAAATCTATTGCTATTTGGAAGATTTAAACCTGGATGTGTTTCCATCCCTGTGATGCTTTAAGTGGCCTTTTGATGCTTCCTGTGCTTGAAGAGACATAAATACCTTAGACCTTGATTGCTGTCCACAGGGATGAATTTACATCCCAGGCTCCCCTATGCAAGGCACTCTAGGTGCCCTTCTCTCCACCCATGGCCACACATACCACTCCTCATGTGACCCTCTCCTCCCATCCACTGTTTCCTGAAACAGAAAACTCACGTGGCCTATAACAAACAAGAACAAAAATAAATCAATTAACCAGTTTTTGCTAGCCAGATCGCCAACTCATTTCTCTGCAATGTGTAGGAGATTTCTCTGGCATCCAAGGGGTAAAATAGTAACCTGTAAAGGGGGTATAAAAGTGGAGCAAAAACTCTGCAGTGCATATATCTTTCTAGTGTCCAGGGGGTTAAATAATAATCTGTAAATTGGTATAAAATTGGTGCAGGGACATTGAGATTGCTATAGCCACACCCATAATTCAGAAAGTGGGTGTGGCCAGTACAGCTGAGGTGTTTCTTAAAATTTGGACATCTAGGCAGTTGCCTACAGTGCCTAATGGGAAATCCAGCCCTGGGAGTCCATGTCCATACCTTGGAACTTTCTTTACCAGAGCCCCCTGGAGTGATCAAAAGGGCTGGGATGAGGGTGTTGAAAATGATGCAAACTGTCTCATATGTCAGTAAGGCTTAATTGAGTGGATGTGATTAACATGATGATAAGGGGGAATTGAGATAAAAATGGGTGGGAAGTGAGTAGAACTAGTTGGAGAGTGGGCAGAATTGGGCGGGGCTACTGACAAATATACCCAGTTAGAAAAATATCTTCTGTCCCCAGATACCTGGTCAAAACTGGAGTCTACAGGAGAGATCCAGAGAGGTCCCAGGAATGCCCATGCCAGTTTAGCCAGGCAGCCAACAGATCACTGGCTTCATGAGAAATAATAAGTCTAAGTGATTGTCAGTCATATTCAACAATTTAAAGCTGAACTACCACCCCTGTTAAACTTTGGCCCACATAATTACCCATCTGGCAACTAGCTGCTCAATAGTCAAAGTCGCCAGAATTATTATCTGGTTATTGAGAATTCTATACTGCTCCCGGACTGACAGCCAAGAAACAGAGCAGACATCTTTCCATAGTGACGTCTGCTCGCCTGCTCTGTCAGTCCATTTTGGTGCCGAATGGTTCCTAGCAACGCCTCCTAGAGCAGGCTGGGACTGACAGCGCAGATGCACAGACGTCAATATGGGAAGATGTCTGCGCTGTTTACTGGCTGTCAGTGCAGGAGCAGTAGGAATTCTCAATAACCAGGTAGTAATTCTGGTGACTAGCACTACTGAGCAGGTAGTCGCCAGATGGATAATTATTTGGGTCAAAGTTGAACAGGGATGGTAGTTCCACTTCCAAACCAACAGCCCCATAGTTGACAAATGAAAATCCAGACTGATTTAAATGGGGATTTGAATTCCTTGAGTGTTATATAGGTCTCCAACGTATAGCGAAGCAAAGCTCTAAAGACCTCTCTATCAATGAAGGGGTTAAAAGCCCCATTTAATTCAATACAAAATTGTATTCAAACCCCCATGGTGCCATTGGTTTGCTCCAGAATAGCACCTTTATAGCTTAGTTTTAGGAAACATATTTCTCAGATAACAAGAAAATCCAGTTAATAAGAGTGCTAAATGAAATGAATAAGCAATATGGTTAACCCTTTGAGTGCCAGAGTGGTATGGAATGCATTGCAAAGCAACGCATTCCGTACCACTCTGGATTGCAAAGGGTTAAAGGGATAGTAATGTCAGAAAAAAAGTATTAACTATATGGTAGATACAATTAAAAGAGAGTACTTGCACTTATTTGTATCTTTCAAACCCTTATGGTTTGAGAGATATAGGAAAAAAAATTTCTCCGCTCCCTCCCCTTTCTGCTTGACGAGCTGTAAAGCTGTCAGAAGCAGATTCTGGTCGCTTGACCAGATGTGGCTCTTCAGCAGCGCCGCTATAACGATATCTAAAGATAAATACTTCATCTGAATGGTCTACAACGTGTGCTTGCATACCAGGCACATGTTGTAGACTGTTCTGATGAAGTATTTATTTTTAGGTATCGCTATGTTGGTGCTGCTGAAGAGCCGCAGTCTGACCCAGGAACCAGAATCTGCTTCTGACAGCTTTACAGCTTGTCAAGCAGAAAGGGGAGAGAGCGGAGAAATTTATTTTCCTTTATCTCTCAAACCATAACGGCTTGAGAGATACGAATAAGTGCAAGTACTCTATTTTAATTGTATCTACCATATAGTTAATACTTTTTTCTGACATTACTATCCCTTTAAGTAGTTGACACTATGGAGCACAGTGACCAGATCATGCACTAATTGGTAAAAAGATGCAAAACCTTTTTCTAATAGGTTTGTGACTCCTTCCAAATATTCATTTTTCATAATATGTCCCCCAGTACATTACTAATATAGCAATAGGCAAAGGCATACTTGTAATATGTTGAATAAGACCACGTTATTGAAGATAACCAGCTTCTTCTGTAGGCATCCAGAGCACAAAGCTTACAAGAGAAGATCTGTGCGCCTGCACAGTCAGCAACTTCCATTACCTTAAGTAACCAACGAACATCACCACCAAGCCGGGCAGTGCACAGGACAGACAGCACAGACTCAGGGGTAACTTTCCTCTAAGATGTCTGCGCTGTTGTCCGCCGGTGGCTGCAAAAGAAGCTGGATTACTTCAATAAAGCAGTCTTATTCGGCATAATACAAATATTCTTTTGCCTATAGCTATATTAGAAACTAGTATAAAGGCCCATGTACACAGGCCAAGGTCCGGGTGATGTTAACCCTTTGAGTGCCAGAGGGGTACGCAACGCATTGCTTTGCAATGCGTTGCGTACCCCCTGGCACTCAAAGGGTTAGGAGGCCGGTCCTGCTCTGCATCTTGCCACCGACGCACTCATGCACTGTAGAGACTGCTCGGAAGCACACAATGCTCCCAGCACAGAACTCCCAGCATTCTGTGCTCCCAGCATTCTGTGCGTTCAGGCAGTCTCTACTGCACATGACTGCTGCTGACAAACATCCTAGCGAATTATTAAATAGGATGTATTGGGGGTTAGTATTATGAAGATGATAGTTCTGCTTTAACAATTTGCAAGTTTTAGAAAAATGTGCAGTTATAAAAATAAATATTTGAATTTATTTTTGCTGGGAGCAAAAACTGTTGTGATTGAAAAGTGTCTTAAAGGGGCAGTAATATATTATAAGATATTTCCTCCTGAATGAAACACGGGTACTTCCACAGTTCTGGTAATTTTTTATGGGAATCAAAGTAATTTTGTAATAATGGTGTAATAATGGACTCATAAGCGTAATGTAAAAGTGTTGCATTTTAACAGAGTATAGAAAATGCAAGATATGAGGACACTAAGGTCACTTCTTCAGGCTTGGGTCATCAAATAAAGCTGAAATAACAGCATTTTTATATACAGAATATAACACAAACATATGGAAAATTCTGAGTACAAAATAGGGGAGAAATTAATTTAGTAAACAAAATGTCTACACAGATATGTCATATGCGTTGGGTTGGATCAACCAGGGCCAGATTTATATCTCAGGAGCCTGTAGGCACAGAAATCTGAAGCGCCCCCTCCCCCCCCAAAAAAAAGCACAAAAAGTTTTGCATGCATGCCCTCTACCATATTAGCAGAGGTAACAGTGGTTGGTGGAAGTGCTTGTTAGAGGACAGTGAGAGGCTTCCTATGGTGCAAAACGAGTTGGGTGTTGGAGATGCACAGTATGGGTACTTGAGGCGGATTCGTTGTACTGGTCACATTTGGCGGTATGTGACTTTTCACTTTCGATCTGGCTTTATAAAATCCCTTGGTAACAGTGTCTTAACCCTTTGAGTGCCAGAGGGGTATGCAACACATTGTTTTGCAATGTGTTGCGTACCCCTCTGGCACTCAAAGGATTCATTTTTGTCACCTGTGAATGCTAGTAAAGTCTCCATCGTAAGACCTGTGTCTGTAGCATCCAAGGCCAAAGGGTATGACAGCTACTCTGCTTCTCTGAGGTAGCTAAAGCGTTATAATCACAGAACTCCTGTTTTGCTTTCTGCATACCAGAGGAGTTGCGCACACATCTGGCAAGTGAGGAGGTGGGACTAATGAGCCTCCGTGACTCCAGCTTCAGATCTGCTCTTCAAGTTCTGTCACTCACATCCGACCGTGGCGCTCAGGTGCAGCAAGTAACATGATGATGATATATGCTCCTCCGCTGAACTTCAGGACCCGCCCCCCTGCTCTCGGCACTCCAGCAGCTTTGGTCCACCAGACATGAGACATGATGCATCAAAACAAAAAAAAAAATGATCTCAATGACAGGCACCCCTCTGTGGGGTGCGCCTGTAGGGAGATCCCTACTCTGCCTTATTATAAATCCGGCCCTGGGATCAACGTATTGGGAACAAGAAAATGTTCATTAGCAGAGAGGTGTGACTGACAGCATCAGGCTGCTGGTGTCCAGACAATTATTCTATTCCATTCTATTTTAGAGATGAGCCACAAAATATGATAGTAAACAACTCCACCACTTCATGACAATTGGAATTGTAATATATTTTGCCTAAAGCAATTGCAAGCGGTTGGAGCAGCCTCTTTTTACTCAGTAGGAAAAGCAATACATGTTTTTTTGTTGTTTTTTTTTTCAAAATAAAGTTTTACTGATCAGTTATAGAATGTTTGTTAATTTGGTAATGTTTCTAATATTTGCAAACTATTTAATAAATATTAATGAAACATATATTATAGCTGAAGGATAAATGTGCCCAAAACATATGGTGAAGAGGAACGCTTGATTATCCTAGTAAAAAAATCACTTAAATACATAAATGTCTTTGTGTTAATGTAATAGGTCATATATGCAGCCTCCTGTCTGCTTAAAGGGATAGTAATACTTTGTTTTAACTTTATTTTATTTTGTAGGCATTAAAAAAACATGAAGAATGATATAAGTCTTATCTCTCAAACCTTTATGGTTTAAGAGATATTCACAAGCAAAGTTTCCCCCTCCCGCCCCTTTTTCCTAGTGTAAGCCATCTCTTCTCAGATGTGAATCTGGTTGTAAGACCAGACAGATAACAGCAGGGGACAATCTTCTTTGTATGAAAAGAATGAAAGCCCTTCTCCCCTTGACAAGTTTTTCAGCTTTTTCCCTTATCTTAATTGAAGATTGTCCCTCTCTGCAGTCTACGTGGGCACCTCCCTTCTGATGTGGCTGAACAGGAGGGGGGATACTTTGCTCGTGAATATCTCTTAAACCATAAAGGTTTGAGAGATAAGACTTATATCGTTCTTCATGTTTTTTTAATGCCTACAAAATAAAATAAAGATAAAACGAAGTATTACTATCCCTTTAATTATCAGTTTGCCAGCAACATGGAGCATGATGGAGCTAAGCATAATCTGCAGTTGCTTTTTACCAGAAATCCTACACTGATTTTTGCCCATTTCTTACCTTGCTCTGCCCACTTTCAAGGCAAACTATGACCTATTTCTACCCAGTCCCATCCGTCCCAATTATGATGCTAACAACGCCATGTGTGATTCTGTGAATACTGCTGCTGTAAAATGGAACAAGGCTGATGTGGTAGCCAGTGTATATGTGCTTCTGTGGCTAGCAGTGGAAAAAGGCTGGGGAAGTGGTCAGTGTGAGAGATTCTCTTTAGTTGAGTTTGATATAGATGCAATAGATGGTTCATGTCCAGTGCATTGCTACCTGACCATCATGCGAAATGACAAGTAGTGGAAGAGGGTGAAGGCAAGAGAAGAGGTGAAAGTGAGGTGAGGAGGGGGAATAAGTAGAGATCTCCAGAGAGTAGGTGTCAGACACTTTCTCACATTGGTGATCATCTGACCTTACCAGTACTATCATTCGAAGCTACGCCTTTAAAACTGTGCACCTTCTGGTAGTCAGTGTTTGTTCTACAACTTCCCTGTTCCAGTCTGCTGTGACCAGTTGATTCCTAACCCTGCTTTGTTTGATTACCCGCTCTGGCTCCAACTTCTGCTTATACAACTATCTTCTTCAGTAACGACTCAGGCTACATCCGACTTCCTGCTCTGGCTACGACCCAAGTTTGTACGACTACCTGCTCCGGTAACAACTGAGGCTACGTCCAACTTCCTGCTCCGGCTGCGACCCCAGCTTGTACTACTACGTGCTCCAGTAAAGACTCAGGGTAGATCCGACTCCCCGTTCCGGCTACAACTCCAGCGCGTCCGACACTGTCACTGTCTGCCTGAATGTCTGAATTGAGCCTATAGTCTTTCACCAGTCCTAATCTGTGCTCTGCATCCGATCCTACCTCAGAGCCTCCAGGGGATCCACAGCTGAAGGAGGTGTCTATCCTGTCATCTGGCTTTGCGGCCAGCAACTTTAAACTCAGCCCTATCTGCATCAAAGCCACTTCCAAAGGCTGCTCCGCTCCCAAACCTCACTCTCAACTCTTCACTCCACAGCCACTCCTTGGATCTTGTGCACCACAGTTTATAAACCTGACTGTTATAACAAGCCAGCATGTATCCCATAAAGCTATCCAGACTGTTTAATCATCACGACCAGCATGAACAGATTCTGACTACCCATGCAGCACATTTACAAGTACTGGACAGCAAGTTGTACGCCATTCTTGAAATCCTACAGACCTCCAGTTTGACCTCAACCTCACCGGGTACTCCCTCTGTGACTCATACCTAGCTACCCCTCCCATGAACCCTGCTGGGAATATTGGAGCAAAATTGCGCAAGATACCCTTGCCTGAACATTAGTCTGGCAAACCCTCCAAATGCAGGGGATTTTTGAGCTTATGCCACTTACATTTTCAAACACTTCCACAGACTTCTGGCTCACACTCTGCCAAAGTGGCATTTATCATCACCTTGCTCAAGGATGAGGCTCTAGCTTGGGCCTCCCCTCTGGTTTAAAAGCAGTGTCCTCTATTAGACAATACTGCGGCTTTCATAACAGCCTTTTGATCAGTCTTTGATCAACCAGGCAGACTTCCAGCAGCTGAAGCCTCACTACTAGAGCTCTGACAAGGCTCCAGTCTGGTTAGCCAATATGCCACTGAGTTTCAAACTCTGGCGTAAGAAACTACATGGAACCCTAAAGCCTTGAAAGGTGTTTTTCGAAGGGGCTTGCATTAAAGACTCAATGATGCCTTGACATGCAGAAAACTTTGAGAAGATTTAGAGCTTGATAGGTGCATGTTAGTACAACACGAAGAGTGGAAGCGCACCAGAAGAAATGAGTGGGGACCCACTTCAGCCTCTACTGTTCCGGTTCAGTCTCAACCTTCCATAAAAGTACCCATGGAGATAGGGGTCTAAACTGATGGATTCTGAATGACAGTGGAGACACAGTTTAGGACTATTTTTATATTGTGGACTTCCTGGACACCTCCTACGACAGTGTCCAACCAGGCCAGGAAAATATCAAGCTTGAAGGAGGACAGGTGCTCCCCTTCAAGCTGTATTCCCCTAAAGACCAAGGGCTTGAACTGTCTCCTTGTTCCAGTCACACTTAATTGGTCTTCAGGATATGCCTCTACTTCTGCATTTATCGACTCTGGTGCCGCCAGCATCTTCATTGATCAGTCCTGGACCAGAGATCATCAGGTGCCTCTTTCTGCTAAAACTTCACAGTTGATGGCCTCCATTGATGGCATTTTCTACCTTAAAAAAAACCTTCACCATGACTCCATCGTTTTCCTGATCCCTCATGACCCTTTTTCATTGAAGTCGATGCATCCGAGGTTGTAGCAGGGACCATACTATCGCAACAAGATAGCAGACTCTCCAAAACCATCCTTGTTCTCTCTTTTCCAAGCAGTTTTCTTTATTAGAAAGAAATTATAATGTTGGAAACGGAGTTGATGGCAATCAAGATGGCTCTTGAGGAGAGGCAACACCTGTTGTAGGGGCCCTTACATCCAATTGTGATATATGCCAACCACAAAACCTCCAATTTCTCAAAACAGCACAACAGCTTAACCCTCAACAAGCACTACGGGCCTCATTCTTTACAATACAATATATTGGTAGTTCCTCCTTATCACGGTGCCCGTGCTATGCGGCATTCTGTCAGTTTCCTCTACTGCTTACGTCCATTGGTTGAAGAGACTTGTCTCTGCCAATGGGTCTTGTCACTTATCCGGTGCCCTTTCATGGTGTTTCCATTACCAGCGCTTTTTCCTTTTTTCGTGTGATCTCTGTGTACCGACCCGGACTGCCTGACTACTCTGCAGCTTGTTCTTGCCTGTGTACTGACCCGGACTGCCTGACTACTCTGCATCTCGTTCTTTTTCTGTGTACCGACTCGGATTGGCTGACGTTCCTGCTCTGTGTACTGACCTGGCCCTGCTGACGTTCCTGCTCTGTGTACCGACTCGGATTGGCTGACGTTCCTGCTGTGTGTACCGACCCGTCCCGGTTGGGCTCCTTTGGTTGTGTATCCCTCCTGCTGATGCCTTATCCGGTCTCCGGTTGGGGTTGTTCCAGGATCCTCTCTGTCTCCGGACAGTCACTCTCTGCAGTCTAGTCTCCGTTGTTGTCGGTGTTGCCCAGGCGACATTGCTGGTGTGTTCCCTTCATCCGTGCACCACTATCCTCTGGACCGTGCCTTTCTGGGCTCGTTGCCAGTCTCCGTTACTGCTATGGCAGTCCACAAAGTTGGTCTGGTCTCTGTTGTCTCCTTGGGTGTTACTCTATATTGTGCACTCTCTTCAGATTGAGAGTCTTAAAGGGCCTCGCTCTATTAGGGCCTGTCAGTCCTCCTGGCCTAATAGTAACCCATTCATGCTGTCTAACTTGAGTATCACACAAAAGTTATCTGACCTGTGTCAGTATATTGTATATTGTAAATTTGCATATACTGGACCCGTGTAGGTATACCTCATTGTAACCTGTCCTGTGTCTGTACTATATAGCTCATATATTACTGGACCCGTGAGGGTTATTGTTATTGCAACTGTTCAATAAAACTGTGTTTTATCCAAACCTACTGTGTCTGAGTGTCAACAAACCGTTACACTCCTAGACTTCGGACAGAAATTCTTACTTGGGCCCACATGTCACCCACATCCGAACACCCTGGAACTGTTAAGACATCAGAACTCATTCTTTGAGAATTATGGTGGCCTACAGTAAAGACTGATGTGATGGAATTTGTGCAAGCCTATACTAGTTGTGCTAGAAACAAACCTTCCAAACAACGTCCTTATAGTCTATTGCAACCTTTGCCAGTTCCTCATCGTGCTTGGTCCCATGTAGCCATGGACTTTATCGTAGAATTGCCACCTTCACAATGATTCATCACCAACTTAATAGTTGGACTTCTCACTGATATCTTTGTCCAAGAGTTATTTCATCTACACGGAGTGCCCCAGCAAACTGTGTCCGATCGAGGTGTTCAATTTACCTCTCACTTTTTGAAGGCTTTTTGTCTACGCCTGGGAATTGAGTTATGCTTGTCTTTGGCCTATCATCCTCAGACAAATGGGCAAATGGAGAGGACCAACCAGACTTTGGAAGTATACCTCCGACAGTATGTTAATGAGCATCAGTCGGACTGGGAGTCTCTTCTTCCATTGGCAGAATTTTCTTTTAACAACATATTTCACACATCTCTATTTTGTTCCCCATTTTATGCTGTGGCAGCAAAGGGGACATATGCCCTGCATTCTGATTTTAATAGAAATGGACAATAAAAGAACTTTTAATTTTTTTTAACAATGGCAACCCCCCTCAATAATCGGAGAGCAGGGGCCACACTTATTAAACCCTAAAAGTGCCAGAGGGGTACCCCTACAGCACTCAAAGGGTTAACTGTGGCATCTTTTGGGGGCTTGATTCTTTTTTTATTAAAGGGATAGTAATGTTTCATAATAAAAGCAACTCTAATTACGCATCATAGTATTTGGACTTTGGAGAGTGTTATTTCAATTCTGTCAGAATTGTAGTTGAAGAGTAATTCAATGACACAGTATCCCCTTCCAGCCCCTTTTACTGAGGTAACACTGTTCGGCCAGATCAGAAGGGAGGTACCCAGGTGGACTGCAGAGAGAGACAATCTTCAATTAAGATAAGGGAAAAACCTGAAAAACTTGTCAAGGGGAGGCAGGGCCTTCATTGTTCTCATAGGAAGAAGATTGTCCCCTTCTGTTATCTGTCTTACAACCAGATTCCACGTCTGAGAAGAGATGGCTTACACTAGGTAAAAGGGGCGGGAGGGGAAACTTTGCTTGTGAATATCTCTCAAACCATAAAGGTTTGAGAGATAAGACTTATCTCGTTCTTCATGTTTTTTTAATGCCTACAAAATAAAATACAAATAAAACGAAGTATTACTATCCCTTTAAACATAACTAATCATGTATTTTTTTCACAGATTGGAAAGAACAAAGAAGAGAAGAAGAAGGAAAAAGAAGATAGAAGATTGAAGAAGAAGATTGACAGTGGATGACAGGTAAGTGTTACATTTCTGGGTGTTCTGATAGTGTTAAAGGTAATATTATTTAGTGTCATGTTAGGGATAGTGTAGGGTTAGTGTATGGAGGTGGGGGAAAGGTGACTGTTTTGAGCTCACTGTGATAAACAACAAGAGTTTGCTTTTTTTCCTTTGAGACCTCAAATCTTGTAATATATAAAGAAGAAATGAGAAACAAAGTACTGTTCTCACAGAGATTGTGAGATTGAGGGTCAGTTTCACTGTTGAAATTTATAGAAATTCCGGCGCTGTGGGTCAATCGTGTATATATTATGCTAAATAGTAACTAGAAGGGTTCAGCCCAAATTTCTATCTTACTCTAATAGGATACAATGTCAGAAAATACACATATATTCAGGCTAGCCCACAGTTACAGGTCATTGTTTCTACTTATATG
Organism: Rhinophrynus dorsalis; assembly: GCA_037306005.1. NCBI lineage: Eukaryota > Metazoa > Chordata > Amphibia > Anura > Rhinophrynidae > Rhinophrynus > Rhinophrynus dorsalis. Next base: position 28,519,157 of record CM074728.1, read on the forward strand.
GATATGATATTAACGTACTTATAGAGATAAAGGTTATTACAGTTGCTTGTAGACGTCCCTCCTTCACAATTGCTCCAAAATACACAAAGAAATGGAAAAGAGAAAGTCCAATCAAAATCGCATAGTTCGGATTTCACTAAATTCAGTAATATCCACTTACAATTAAAATGCTTGCACTCCACATCAGTAAGTCACTCCTCCCTTCCAGCCTCACCTCCTGCCAGGGGAGTGCTGGCCCGGGGGGCAGGGAGGCAATTGCCCCCTGGGCCTGTCATATGTGTGGGCTACTGCCTAACTCAATCTCCCACTTGTTGCTGTAAATGGAGCTATATTGGTAATACCACAGAGGTTACAATTGAAATGATACCACAAAGCCACAATCCAAATGGAGGTACACTAGTAGCAAAACCCATTTCCCTTGTAAGCTCTATGGTATCATTAGTTCAGCTATACTTGAATGGTAAGTTTTATAGTAGCACTAGTGTAGCTGCACTTCAATTATAAGCTAAGTGGTATCACTTACCTTACTTTACAACATTAATGACAATTTAAAAATTAGCGAAAGGGGGTGGGCTGGGACAATGGGCTCAGACTATAGTAGAAAGAGGCCACTTGATTTTATTTGCCCCCTGGGCTTTATGTTGCCAGCCCTCCCCTGCAGGGAGAAGCAGGTTGCTGCAACTTTCTTCCGACATTATAATAACACAGCTACCAGTTTTGTAGTTTTGATTTCAATGAAATCACATTGAAACTGCACAATTATTGAAGGTAGCTGCATTTTCCCTGTGATTTTAGCACTTCTGTTTGTGTTGAGAAAACAGGTTGCTGGGAAAACTTTACTACACTGTAGTGCTAAAAAGAACCAACGTTCTCCATTCTTATAAAAGTTATGCTACAAAAAGGTCATGCTACATAGTCAACTGTGTGAAGGAGACTGAAGGAATAAGAAGACTGGACTTTCAAAATGCAAATATACCGTAAAATCTCAGGTATAATACGCACCTGTGTATAATACGCAGGTGCAAATTATACCCAAGATTTTGGGTAAAATTGTAGTTCCTATGTACAATACGCACCCCCATCTGGAAGCAGCGGGCGGCATCCCTGCGCTCACCGCCCGCTTCCTCTGTGCAGCAATAGTGTATAAAAAACCATTAAATGCCCACCTTGATAACCAGGATTCCCCCTCTGTACTTATAGGCAGCCGTCAAACAGGGATAGCGGGCGGCATTCTTGCACTAGCCACCCGCTTCTTCCTCTTCCCGAACTCCTCTGAGCAGCCCTGTCAGGACCTACCATACATTCAATGCACATGCATTGTTTGACAGCTGCCTGTAAGTACAGAGGGGGAATCCTGGTTATCAAGGTGGGCATTTAATGGGTTTTTATACACTATTGCTGCACAGAGGAAGCGGGCGGTGAGCGCAGGGATGCCGCCCACTGCCTCCAGAGGGGTTGCTGGACTTAATATTTTAGTTTAATTTTTTTTTACTTGTGTATAATACGCACCCCCCACTTCACATAAGGTGAAATGGGGTAAAAATGTGTGTATTATACACAAGATTTTACGGTAATTTTATTTTTAAAACCGTAAGATGATTTATCAGGCAGTATTTTGGAAAATTGAGATGAATGTATACGCATATAGATACAGCTGATATCACCCACACTAATTGCAGGGTTTTACCTACTAATTATGTTTTTTTCTTTTTTTTTTGCCTGAAATCCTTTTGTCTTAGAACAGAGTCAATGTTTGTCAAAAAGACCTGAACTGAATACTTTGCAGTATATCACTGTCCCACTAGGCAGTGAATGGGTTAATTATTTAAGAGAATATGTATAAAAGAAAAATGTGGAGCAACTGTTCAATGAACAAAGTGCATGTTAGTTTAAATGGGGCCTTTTTAACCCCTTAAGTACTAGAGAGATCTCCAGTGCATTACTAAGCAATATGTTTACCACCTGCCTAGCATTTAAAGGGATAGTAATGTTTCATAATAAAAGCAGCTCTAATTAATCATCATAGTATATTGACTTTGGAGAGTGTTATATCAATTCTGTCAGAGTTGCAGTTCAAGAGTAATTCAATGACAAAGTATCCCCCTCCCGCCCCTTTTACTGATGTAACTGCTCAGCCAGAGCAGAAGGGAGTGTGCAGGTAGATTGCTGAGAGGGACAATCTTCAATTAAGATAAGGGAAAAACCTGAAAAACTTGTCAAGGGGGACAGGGCTTTCATTGTTCTCATAGGAAGAAGATTATCCTCTGCTGTTATCTGTCTGGTCTATGGACTGGATTCCACATCTGAGAAGAGATGGCTTACACTAGTTTAAAGGGGCAGGAGGGGAAACTTTGCTTGTGAATATCTCTCAAACCATAAAGGTTTGAGAGATAAGACTTATATCGTTCTTCATGTTTTTTTAATGCCTACAAAATAAAATAAAGATAAAACGAAGTATTACTATCCCTTTAAGAACGGCCATTTTAAGTCAGTATTGGGCAAAGTGTAAATTAGCAGGGCGATCTCCAGTGTATTGCTTTGCAGTGCTTTATATGCTTCTCTAGAATCCAATTTTGCACAATTTTGAGCTGACATTATCTTAATAGAATGGTGTGAGCTCATGCCTAGGATCATACAGTAGTGAGCACTTATACCTTTGGGGAAACAGTTGGGAAACACTAATCTTAAAACCTTTATAGGTTCAAACAAAACTCTATATTTTAACCTTTTCAGTGCCAGAGGGGTATGGAAGGCATTGCTTTGCAATGCATTCCATACCCCTCTGGCACTGAAAGGGTTAAAAGGCTAACTTCAAAATTTTATGAGCACCAATACTCTTAAAAACTGGGGGGACATGGTCAGGCAAACTTCAAAATATTAAGAGCATCAATACTCTTAAAACATCTGGGGAAGAATTGTTAGAAATTAAATTTAAGTTGCAGAAATATATTCAGCAGTATATACCCTTGGGGAACAATTGCAAAAGAAGGAGATCAGTACCAGTGTAGTTAAATGCAAATGTAAAGAAGGAAATGGCAAGGAAAAAAGGCATTTAAACTATTTAAGTTTGAAGGAACAGAAAAGTATTTCCTGAAATACAGGAAGTGCAACAAAGATTGCAAAAAGGAAATTAGTTTACCAAAAATAGGTAATGAAACCTTTTGAGAACCCATGTAAGTTGTGTGACTAGTATATGCGCAATATTTTTAAAGCATATTGCACATTATATTATTAGCTACATTATTCACTATATTAGGATTATGTAGACCTATAAATGTGTGATATTATCATCTGTTCATTAAATTGTATGGTACATTTTAAATTTAATTGAAGTGTTGGGGTTATTTCCCTTTTTTCTCAACATATCAGCGCAGCACTTGGTTTTGTGTTTTTATGCTTTTATTCATATAATTCTGGTTTTGTTGGCTATACTGTGGCAAAGGTTATACTTGATGGACGTGTCTTCTTTCAACCTACTTTACTATGTAACTATGTAAGCTACAGTAGCTTGACAAAATACTGAGTTTTCTGCCGATTAAAGGGATAGTAATACTTCTTTTTATCTTTATTTTATTTTGTAGGCATTAAAAAAAACCATGAAGAATGATATAAGTCTTATCTCTTAAACCTTTATGGTTTGAGAGATATTCACAAGCAAAGTTTCCCCTCACTGACCAAAACGGGCAAGTCTGCCATCTAGCTGTCAAATTTGGAATCCAGTTCGCAGATCAACCGGTGGCTCTTCAGCAGAGCCGAGATCGCAAGATCTAAAAATAACTATTTCATTGGAAGGGTCTAAAAAGTGTGCTTGCAAACCAGCCACACTTTGTAGACTATTCGAATAAAGTAGTGCTTCTTATGTCTCGCAATCTCGGCTCCACTGTACAGCCACGGCCGGTCCACGGACCGGATTCCAAATCTGACAGCTAGATGGCAGACTTGACTGTTTTGTTCAGTGAGGGGAACTTTGCTTGTGAATATCTCTCAAACCATAAAGGTTTGAGAGATAAGACTTACATCGTTCTTCATGTTTTTTTAATGCCTACAAAATAAAATAAAGATAAAACAAAGTATTACTATACCTTTAAAACCAATTGGCCCATCTAGTCTACCCATTCCTTATCCACTGTAGTTAGCTCAGACTTGTTTTTGATTAGCATAACATTATATCTGTCTGTCTGAGTGCCAGAGTGATATCCAATGCATTGTGAAGCAATGCACTGGATACGCCTCTTGCACTCCAAGGATTAAATTCATTTCATATATTATATATGATTTTATGATAATAATATGATATATATGATAATATATTTGAAGGTTTCAATCATATCACCCCTCCCTCTCTTCTATGTTCCCTGTTATGTAGCCATGCTTCATTTTAGTGGCCCTTCTTTTAATATTCTCTAATTTTATTGATGGAAAACAAAACAAAGAGGAGGCACTCCTGGTACAATAACATCAATAACAGGTGAATATTACCATTCACATCACCAACAGGAAATATACTCACCGGATATATTGATCAACTAAACACATATGTGTCAGCTGACATATACACTTTAGGGGTGCTGTCACTGTCCCCACAACAGTACGGGCCTTCTATTCAAATGAGCAGCTCTTCTGGACACTCCACAGAAGTTCCAAACATGTACAAACACACAACGAAAAGAAGGCGCCCAATACTACCTGTTATCCTTTAAACAGCAAGGAGAAGTTGGAATAAAATATGTACTCACAAATGTGATGGTTGCTAAAGAGCATATACCCTACTGCAACAAGCCAGGCTTACAGAGAAATTCTCTTGTCTCTGCCCAGGTGACTGTACTCTGGAATAACAATCTCCAAATGGTACTACTAGTAAATCTTGAATTTATAAAAATTATCTAAACAGATAATATATAATATAAAATAAAAAAGCACAAAAGGGTATGCTATACTAACGTTTCATGGTCTCCCAAACCACTTCTTCAGAATGAGCTTTACCTGATTCTGAAGAATTGGTTTGGGAGACTGCTTGTTGCAGCAGGGTATTTGCCCTCTAGCAACCATCACATTTGTGAGTACATATTTTATTCCAATATCTCCTTGCTGTTAAAAGGATAACAGGCACTATTGGACGCCCTCTTTTCGTTGTGTTTTTTTTTTACAAATTTTATTGATGTTCTTCTGGAGATAGGGTCTCCAGAGTTGTACATCATACTTTAGATCAGTGGTTCTCAACTTGAGCCCTCAGTAGCCATTAACAGGCCAGGATTTGAGGATTTCCTTGTTACAGCACAGGTGAGTTAATCAAACTGACTGAGCATCTGATCAACATAGCTGTGTTGTTACAAGGAAAGCCTCAAATCCTGCCCTGTTAGTGGACATTGAGGGCACGGGTTGCGAATCTCTGCTCTAGATGAGGTCAAATTCGCAATCTGTAAAGTGGGATTAGGACCTCTCTTTTTCTGCTTTGAATACTGCTTCCTTGAAATAAGGATCAGGTGAGGTGATACCAAGGATTCAAAGGATAGGACCCCAGAGATAAACTATAAAATTTAGACCCTGACCTGACCATCATGAGAAAGCCGACTTAGAGGGAAGCTGGTAGATGAGTATTCACTAGTTTATATCTTCCTTTAACTGAATCTCACCTTAATCCCATTTATACAAAGTGAGTTTTAAGGAGTATGACAGAGAAGTAGGTCTTCCAGAGAAATCCAAAGGAAATCCTGAATACTAATTTTTTACATAAATATTCCTCAGTGTCAAGCAACCTCAGTTTCTAATTAGTACTATGGAGCGGTACAAGTTGCTCTGAGTGGCTTGAAAATATTTAATTTGGTAAGGAACCACAACTCTTCCATCAGATCTAAGCTCTTATAAAACTGTTGAATGTGTTTCATCTGGACCAACGAATGTGTCTTCTTTTTAATTTTGATAGTACCTTTAAGATTTTCTCTATCAAAAAATAGACATAATTCCTTTTTCTTACCTGTAAAACTTGCTTCTCTCTACACTGGTTCTCACTTTTCATCTTCAGCTGTAAAACTGAGCAAAAACAATTCTTTAAAGAGATAGTAACACTAAAAGGGATAGTAATGTCAGAAAAAATGTAAAAAAAAAAACAAAACAGTTTGAGAGATATGAATAAGTGCAAGTACTCTCTTTTAATTGTATCTACAATATAATTAATACTTTTTTTTCTGACATTACTATCCCTTTAAAGTGGAACTTTCATGCATTTTAATGTGCCCTCCAAAACATTTTTAACATAGCGTTAAGTATATCCATACATGTATTATCCTTAGTAAATCCGGCATTATTTAGAAGTGTAAATTCTTTGGAGACACCCCAGCAGATTACATAGAAGACATCTTGCCGAAGAGGCATTTGTGTGCCTGTACTGTCTGTCCCTGTCTCCTCTATGATTAGATAGGGGGGGTGTTGCATTGTACCTTAAGGTACAGGCTGAGCAGGAGCACACATGTCTCTAACTCAAGGTCCCTGCTGGGGAGTCTCCTAATAAGCTGAATTTCTAAATAATGGTGGACTTAACTAAGTTAACTAAGGCTAATACAAGTATGGATATGCTTAACACTATGTAAAAAATTATTTGGGGGCACATTAAAATGCATGAAAGTTCTGCTTTAATATATTAAAAAAAAAAAAAAAAAAAATATATATATATATATATATATATATATATTGAAAAATATGGGCTAAGTGCTCTGTGTCTCAGTACAATCACAGTTTTCATTGTAGACTATACAAAATATAGAAAATGTATAAAAAATGTCTCTATACAATATCAATAAGCGTCTGGTACCAGAACTACACTATGACATCAAATAAGCTCGTATCTGTATAGGAGCAAGAGATTCTGCCGATCCTGTGCTTTAAAGTGATAGTAATGTCTGGTTTTATGTAAGTGTTATATTGTAGATAATAAAAAATAAGTTCATTGATGTTAGTCTTGTCTATCAAACTTTTATAGTTTGAGAGATATACAATTATAAACTTCCCCCTCCCTTCCCTTCCACAGATGTCAGCCTCTAGCTGACATCATGAGATCTGGTCCCGGGACCGGCCAACGGCTCCTCAGCAGAGCCAAAATAGCTCTATGTAAAAAGAAATACTTTGCACACTTTGTAGACCGTTCCAATGAAGTATTTCTTTTTACATAGTGCTATTTCGGCTCTGCTGAAGAGCCGCCTCGAGTCGCCCGACACGAATCTCATGTTGAGAACTTGACAGCTGACATCTGTGGAACAGGAGGGAGGCAGGAAGTTTATAATTGTGTATCTCTCAAACTATAAAAGTTTGAGAGACAAGACTAACATCAATTAACTTCTTTTTTAACATCCTATATAATAATTCACTAGGATGTTTGTCACAATGCAGTCACGCGCAGTAGAGACTGCCTTCGTTCAGGCAGTCTCTACTGTGCATGATTGCATCACGTGATGTGAAGCAAGACTGCATCGTGTAGAGCAGTGAGGTAGAGGCCTCTTAATATTGCCCAGATCTTGACCTGTATACACAGGCTTTTACACTAGTCTGCAATATAACACTTACATAAAACCAGACATTACTAACACTTTAACCCAGTGAGTCTAAAGATCAATATGTCCTTGTAACGCATTTCGTACCCTGAAGAAGTACCCAACAGTGTGGTACGAATGGCATAGGTTTTATTGACACCAGTTTCACGGAGCAAATTATCCATCATTGTACCCACTGGATGTCACATTGATTGGAGTCAGGAAGTCATCATTTGTATAGGTACTCTGTCCTCTAATACATAATATCGCTCACCACTTCGACCTACAGCCGCCAAAGCAGACAGAATCATTGGAGAATTCACCTTCAAATGTAGAGCTGATCAGACTTTGAGCGTTAAACACTAGCTGTGAGGTTGGTTACAATGACGGTGAGATTGAGCTTAAGGAGAACGGGAGAGTAAGCATTTGTCATTACATCTACCCACCCGCATTACAAGGACATATCGATCTTTAGACTCACTGGTTTAAAGCACCGAATCTGCAGAATCTCTTGCTCCTATACCGTTACAAACTTTTATTTGACATCATAGGGCCGTATGTTCAAAGGGATAACAACAAAAAAATGGCGTTTGAAAGACATAAATAAGTAATTGTGTGCATGAACGACATATTTTCTACAGAGTATATGACAAAAAAATAGTAATGTCCGTTGTGTACGACACAACTCCAGAATTGCCGTGCAAAGGAGTGGGACAAGGGCGTGGCTAAACTATTCTCCAGTAGGGTTACCACTCAGCCGGTATTTTACCGGCAGGCTGGTAAAAAATTGGCTTCTGTCCAATGTTAAGTCTATGGAGAGAATGCCATGGCCGGTATTTTTTGTAAGAAAAGGTGGCAACCCTATTCTCCAATGTCATATAGAGGAAAAGAAAATTTGTCGTAGCTAACGACAAAAAAATGTCATCCAAAAGATAAAATTTGTACATTAAGAAAAAAGTGGAGAGATTGGGAATTTCTGAATGTGAGAATTTTTGTCCTTAGTTAATACATTTTTTGTCGTTAGTTAAGACATTTTATGTTTTTAGTTAAAACATTTTTTGTCTTTACATACGACAATTTCAGTCAGGACAAACAACATATTTCCAATCACAACCAACACTCTCTGAAAATACTAATGAGCCCAACGACACTGTACTTTGAAAAGTCATTACAAACGGCAAAAGCTATTTCGCTACTTCTTTGAACATATGGCCCATAGGGTATTCTGGTACCAGACACTTATTAATATGGAATAGACACATTGGTGTTTTAAAAAATGTTTATAAATTTTCTATATTGTACTATAAATACTGTGATTATATTGAGACATGGAGCACTTAGCCCATATTTTCTAATTTTTTGTTGTTGATCTGTCCGCCATCAGATTAGGTGCTGATTAGCAAACTGTGCCTCTTAATTATTTGTGTTGGCGATTATTGGACTAAAAACCGGTGCTTTTAACCAGTAATTTGGTGTATATATATATATATATAGTAGGGCTTATCCTCCTGAGTAAAGCAAGTGTACTCCCACTGCTGAGTGGTGTTTTATTCCAAAGTTATTCAAGCACAAACTTGATATTTTTTTAGGTGCAATATATCAATGGCTTGAAATGTTACAGTGGCGCTGTTACTTCACCATCCTCTGGACAGTTTTGGTCAGTCAACTATTAATCTCCATAGGATGGTGTGGCAACCACTGTAAAATTTCAGGCCATTGATATATTGTATGTAAAAAAATAAGTTTGAGCTGCAATAACTTTACAATAAAACACCTCTCAGCAGTGAGAGTACTCTTGTTTTACTCAGGATGATAAGCCCTACAATGTATGTTCTTTACATATTAAGTGTTACTATCCCTTTAAACAGTTGGCTGTTGCCTTATCACCCTCCACATATTTATCCTATTTCATCTTAAGTACAATGATAACTCTTTTTTATATTTCTCTGACTGAGCTATTTTATCTTCTGTCTGCACTTGATAAAGTGACATTTAAAAGGATAGTAATGTTTCATAATAAAAGGAGCTCTAATTAATCATCGTAGTATTTGGACTTTGGAGAGTGTTATTTCAATTCTGTCAGAGTTGTAGTTCAAGAATAATTCAATGACAAAGTATCCCCCTCCTGCCTCTTTTACTGATGTAACACTGCTCAGCCAGAGCATAAGGGAGGTGCCCTGGTAGATTGCAGAGAGGGACAATCTTCAATTAAGATAAAGGAAAAACCTGAAAAACATGTCAAGGGGGGCAGGGCTTTCATTGTTCTCATAGGAAGAAGATTGTCCTCTGCTGTTATCTGTCTGGTCTATGGACTGCATTCCACATCTGAGAAGAGATGGCTTACACTAGGTAAAAGGGGAGGGAGGGGGAAACTTTGCTTGTGAATATCTCTCAAACCATAAAGGTTTGAGAGATAAGACTTATATCGTTCTTCATGTTTTTTTAATGCCTACAAAATAAAATAAAGTTAACACGAAGTATTACTATCCCTTTAATGTACAAGTAACAAAACACTTTGAACTTTCTTAGCTATTATTTGTACTGTCTTTGGATATTGACGTTTTATTGTTTTTTATTTATATACTTATTCTTGGTACATTTAACAGTCTGTCGAGCAGGGTTGTGTGTGCCCTGTTTTCTATGTTTATACACAGATTATACATCTGTATTTACTTTACTCTCTTGATTAAAACTTTTTTGGTGCTACCCTAATTTTGAGCTCACTAAAACGTATTCTACTGAGATACAGTGGAAGCCTCTATAACAAGTGAGTGCATTGATTGAAGGGAGACTTAAAGGGATAGTATTACTTCAAAATTACTATCCCTCATATTGTAGCCCTTAATAAACTGAGTTAAATGACACCAGCGGCATCTCTCAAACCTTTATGGTTTAAGAGATAGTCGCTTTCAAAGTTTCCTCTCCCCTGCTGTCAGCGTTCTGAATCAAGGCGAGGCTCTTCAGCAGAGCCGATATCTCGTTATGGAAGGAAAAATGATTAACTGAAACAGTCTTCTACGTGTGCTTGGTAACCAAGCACACGTAGAAGACTGTTTCAAAGAATCATTTTTCCTTCCATAAAGAGATATCAGCTCTGTTTAAGAGCCTCCACCTGTCCTGGGACCGGATTCCCCTCCTGGCAGCAGGGGAGAGGAAACTTTGAAAGCGTCTATCTCTTAAACCATAAAGGTTTGAGAGATGCCGCTGGTGTCATTTAACTCAGTTTATTAAGGGCTACAATATGATGGATAGTAATTTTGAAGTAATACTATCCCTTTAATCAAGTGACTACCTTTGGAATAACTAGATTGCTACACTTAGAGCGTCTGCGCTGTCTCTTCTGTTTTCCTGTTTTATCTTCTGCCTGGGCTTTGGCATCTCTGATTATATGCTTAGCCTCCCTCTGTTTATCTTTGAATACTTTACTGTCTTCTTCCAACAGAGTTGACCTGATTCTGGGGAGCCTGGAGAACCCCCACATTTCTTGCTGCTATCTATATTTATTCACTTGGGTTCTCAATTTATATCTGTGAAATTAAATTTATAAGCTAATGTGATTTAGCTCTGTGATTTTTCTCTCTTCTTTTTCGCACACTTTCTCTTTCTCATTCGAGCTGCTTTTTCAGTATTGCTTTAATTAATTTCATAATAAATATTATACAATATTTGGACATCTGCTACCACTTTAAAGACATGGTTCTGGCCTAGCGTTTGGGCTGTCTGACCTATGTCTCATTGCAATTAAGGCAGTGTGCAAACCTCATGTAAGACTAAGGGAGAGCGCTACACCATAATATAGATAGAAAACTAACCCCGCCTCCCAATGAGCATATGACAGAAATAGAAAAGGTACAATTTATTAAAATAAAACCTCTCCATAAAACACTACATACAAAATGCAATACAAATATACCTGATAGTGGTACCACTATATATAAAAAATTTTCACTAAATGTCCCCAAAAAATATTAAATACATATGTAGATCTATTTCTTCAATCCTGAAGTGTCACCCAGGGTAGACCTATCGTAGCTTAAAGATCCAGATACCCTCTCCGGACTTGTACACAAAATGAGAAGCTAGTTGGTAATGCTCACCCGTCTTGTGAGATCTCTAACACAGGTGTCCTTAGATGTCAAGATGTACCTCTCCCAACTGCCGTAAAGGTTTGAGAGATAGGAATAACGGCAGTACGTATTTTGTTATTGTACCTATCATTTCGCCTAGACTTTTTTCGGGACTTTACAATCCCTTTAAGTTGTGTGATATATACTTTACACAGGGTTCACATTTGGATAGTCCATATGGAGGAGCGCAGATTTGTTTTGCTTTGGGTTTTTTGTTTAGGCTTCAGCCGGATTCTGGGGAGCCTGGAGAGCTCCCACATTTCTTGCTGCTATCTATATTTATTCACTTGGGTCCTCAATTTATATCTGTGAAATTAAATGTATAAGCTAATAAGAGTTAGCGCTGTGAGTTTTCTGTCTCCTCTATATTTCTTATAAGCAGTCTTTTTCCCATGACAATAGCTGCTACCATCATACCTAACCAGGGGTGTCCATAGAAATTTTGCCGGAGGGGCCAAAGCCATAAGATGACCCCCAAGCCAGCCCATCCAGCCCCTTTGTTTATATGGAAGGGGTAATTGTACGGGGGGACGCCCATGTACCTAACATGCCTGATTCAGAATTCAGCTGCATCTAATATTGCATGCTTTAATTCTTCCCACTGTTACTGCACTCCACCCAATAATAACCTCCATGTCAAAGCATTACTCAAGTATTCCTATACATGAAAAAGCATCCCTTCTAAGATATAATTATTTTATTTTAGTGTGATTAAACCCTTCCTTACTTGTATACTAAACCACACTAATTAGTTATCACTAAATGTAATCCTATGTTTTCTCCACCCAGTACATCAGATACTCAAACCACTGTATGTTGAGCTTTCACACTTGGCTTTAATTATTGATCAGCTGGTAGTGTGCACCTGATCATCTGGGAGTCAAAGGTCCAAAGAGTTTCCGATCTGTTGTATGAAAGGTAAAGATTTTCTTTGACTGGATAGGGTTGGGGTGGATACTTCCACCAGAGGGCCCTGGGAATCTTCCCTGATATCTCATTCAATCAGAGGTCATAGTGCTTCACTACAACTTCCATGTAGAATAAAAAGGCATTCATAGTGGACCTACCTGGATATATGGGTGCTCAGCCAAGTCAGTCCTGATCAAATGTGCATCCAAAGAAAGATTCTGCTGGCACTCCAGAATGGAAAACGGTGTGTAATAATAGCAAAAACTCTTTATTGCAGAATAAAATAAAATCAGACATGAAGACAATCCAGAATAGCGCATCCTAGACCCATATCCACAGGACCTGAAGGGTCTAACGCGTTTTGTGCTACAATGAGCGCTTACTCATAGACATTTTCTTTGACTGAATGGGGTTGGGATGGGTGCGTCCACCAGTGGGCCCTAGGAATCTGCCCTGTTTGCCTTATTGTTTAAATGGACCTGCATTCAAGGGATTAAAAGTTCAGTGGTGAAACTGTTTTGTCCCCAAATTGTCCCACTTCTGTTTTAATACATATGGTTTTCGGCAGACTGTTCCTTGTTCACTAGGAAATGAACTGCTAAGTGTACCCAGTTAAATCTATTCCTATGTTTTCTTGAAAAACAAATTGCAACCATGGGTGTCTAGAGTTGAATGCAAGTATGGCACCAAAATGGCTTCCAGAATGCTGTACTTTGTCATGGAAATCCAAGCTCCCATAGCACCTTAGATAAGTGATGTGCAACATGTAGCTCTGCAACTGTTGTTAGACTACAACCCCCACCATCACTATCCATCCAATGTCCAGCTTAGTGTGATGGATGTAATTGTCCAACAACTGCTATTCAAACACAAGGAGGGGACAGTGCTTTAGACGGACCATAGAAAGTGACACATATCACTGTACAATTAAAGGAGAAGTATCACCTCCTAATAATAACCCCCACTTACCTAAAGGACCCTAATAGTTTTCCTGTGTGCATTTTTTCAGAAGACAATTGGTTGTCATATCCATGGAGGCAGACATGACAGCTGTAAGCAGTTTTTTTTCCAAACTGAATCAGGAAGAATATGTGAGCCTGCTTTACACTTTAAGGACCATAGGGGTGCACAACACATTAATAACCAAAGTGTTGCACACCCCTCGGGTCCTTAGAAGTTAAAGGTTTAGTAATTCCCAATGATAACTTTATTTTATGTTGTAGATTTAAAAAAAAAAAAAAAAAAATTATGCGGAGCCGCTAAAGTTCCCCCCTCCCTCATGTCAGCTGTAAAGCTGACAGAAGGATATCTGTGTCGGCCAACTCGAGGAGGCTCTTCAGCAGAACCGCAATAGTGATGTTTAAAAAGAAATACTTAATTGAAATGGTCTACAAAGTGTGCTTGCAAATCGAGCACACTTTGTAGACCGTTCCAATGAAGTAATTATTTTTAAAGATCGCTATTTCGGCTCTGCTGAAGAGCCGCAGGCTGGTTCCAGGACCGGGATCTCCTGCTGTCAGTAGAGCGTTGACGTCAGGATAAGGGAAGGGAGGGGGAACTTTAGTGGCGAATATCTCTCAAACCATAAAGGTTTGTGATGGGATTTGCTCCATATAATTTCTTTTTTTTAAATCTACAACACAAAATAAAGTTATCGTTGGGCATTACTAAACCTTTAACCCCTTAGTGACCCTTGACGGTCATAGTACGCCATGGGTAAATCTGACTGAACGACCCAAGATATACTATGACTGTCATGGAATTTCGGGCTCCCCCCGTGGCTGCACGCCGTTCGGGGAGTCCGGAAGCTGAAATGAAAAAAAAAATGCTCCGCGGTCCTTTACTGATCGCGCCACGCCGATCGGCTGGTCGTTAAGGGGTTAAGATTACCATGTGCACTGGGGGATGTTTGTGCAGCTGTCAAGTTGATATCCATGGATGTGACATCCAGGACTGCATGAACATGTTGGAGGGTTATGCACTAAGATGTGATAAAGAGATGATAAAGTGGTGATCACTTCACCAGTTCCTAAGTTATTCTATGGAGCATATGCAGCACGATCTCCAGAGCTCTTGAAATCTTAGTGCATTGGTTCCATAAAATAACATAGGAACTAGAGAAATTATTTCACTGGAAACATTATCTCTACTTTATCACCTCTTTATGACACCATAGTGCCTCTCCCCTTTTACCTCTTGAACCAAGGGAAAATATCATATGGCACATAGGAATGTGTAGCCACCCATAGTAAAGTAAGGTGGTGGTGGGGGTTTATCATTAGGTGATGTTATTTTTTTTTTTTAAATATTTGATTATGTGGTTGTGAAAAATTTCCCCTTAAAGGGGCAGTAATTAAACTGTATGAAAAAAATACTATATCTCAAACCGCTATTGTTTGAGATATTCAGCACTAAAGTTCCCCCCTCCCTCCCCTTTCCCTGACGTCAGCGCTGTGCTGACTGCAGGGGAATCCTGTCCAGGGACCAACTGGCGGCTCTGCAGCAGAGTTGAAATTGCGTTATTGCAAAATAATTACTTCATTGGAAAGGTCTACAAAGTGTGCCTGGTTTGCAAGCACACTTTGTAGACCATTTCAGTGAAGTAATTTGTTTTAAATAACGCGATTTTGGCTCTGCTGAAGAGCCTCCTCATGTCGGCCGACGCGGATCACCTGCTGTCAGCTGTAAACTGGAAACTTTTAATGAGGATATTTCTCAAACCATAGCATTTTGAGACAGAGGATTTTTGGCATATAGTTTAATTTTTTAAGCACTACAAGACTATAAAGATTTTTTTTCTGGAACATTACTGTCCCTTTAACCAATTTAACTGGGAATTTAAAAAATGAGCAGATACTAGCCCTTATGCCCAAAATAAAATAGGAACAATTAAGGAGCAAACCAACAGTACCACAGGGGACAAATAAATATTCACCACATTTTTCATTGATTTAAATACAGCTTTTAACCCCTTTGAATGCTCGTAATGCTATGCAATACGATGGAGACCTTCCTAGCATTCAAGGGGTTAAAATCCCCATTTATACAAGAGAGTTGTTTTGTATCCTGGGGTGAAGTTGATCTGTCCTATAATTTCTCCTCTTTTCTTTTGTGCATATGGCCCACTGAGGTTTTTGGGATATCAGTCCTTGATGCTCCCTGTAATGTAGATTCTAGCGCATGGATGCCCAATAGGCAGATCACTAAGTGTTAACTGATAGGGCGCTAGAAGATTCTTGGTGAGGAGTATTTGTCTTGAATTCCTCTCTGGCACTTAAAGGGATAATAATGTTTCATAATAAAAGCAGTTCTAATTAATCTTCATAGTATTTGGACTTTGGAGAGTGTTATTTCAATTCTGTCAGTTGTATTGCAAGAGTAATTCAATGACAAAGTATCCCCCTCCCTCCCCTTTTACTGATGTAACACTGTTCAGCCAGATCAGAAGGGAGGTGCCCAGGTAGATTGCAGAAAGGGACAATCGTCAATTAAGATAAGGGAAAAACCTGAAAAACTTGTCAAGGGGGCAGGGCTTTCATTGTTCTCATAGGAAGAAGATTGTCCCCTGCTGTTATCTGTCTGGTCTGTGGACTGCATTCCACATCTGAGAAGAGATGGCTTACACTAGGTAAAAGGGGGAGGAGGGGAACTTTACTTGTGAATATCTCTCAAACCATAAAGGTTTGAGAGATAAGACTTATATCGTTCTTCATGTTTTTTTAATGCTTACAAAATAAAATAAAGATAAAATGAAGTATTACTATCCCTTTAAGGAGATAAAAGCCACATTTAAATGTATGGAAATGTGGAAAGTTTTATTTTCTATCTATGGTACAGTTTACCCCATTATTACTTGTTTTTATGTTATTGTTTTTGTAATATTGTGCATGTTGTTCTGGTCCATTTTTATCCTACGTAGACAGGCGATATACAAATAGATATATTGTGCATTGTGGGGATATCAAGGTAATGTTGACAGGTACTGGTAAGGTAGTAGATCATATTAGGATGTCTATGAAAGCAGTAGATCCCATATCACTAACGTTTGTGCACTGTGTTCTAGGTGATGTCACTGCTTGTTCTAATCTAGTGTAGTGCCAGTCACATGAGGCAAGTTATGATATCACATGAGGGAAGCAAGATTTTTCTCTCTTTCTACCTTCCATAGGAAATGGCAGAACTGCAGAAGCGTCAGTAGCAATCAATAGTAGGTGACCCCTGGAATTTGTGAGCTCAATGCACACATAAAGTGGAGCAATTCTGGGGAAGACCATATACGCCATAGGGTACAAATACCTACTGATTTCAATTTGGCTTTTAACCCTTTGAGTGTTAAACAGGGTATTCAACACCATGGTCAAGACCATGAATGCTAGTGAGGTATCAAAAGCATTGTTTTGCTTTGTGTTGTGACCTCTCTAGCACTCAATGGGTTGAGAGTCCCACTGGGAAAATGTATTGGCACCCTACGTACAGTTGGTTTTCACCAGAATTGCACTTCTTTTCTTGTGCACACAGGCCCTACAACCGGTAACATTTGATCCTACAAACTAATGCTGAGTTTTGGGCTGAACCCCTTTTAAACCTAGAGAATTTACAGGTGCTCCTCTAAGCCTGCTTATGCCATCATCTGCCTGTTCCTCAGCGCTGTGTCTCCACACCTCTCTTCTGCCCAGATGCCAACTGTCTCACACAGTCTCCTTTCCTTCCAGCCAAAAGCTCTATTTTACTATACTGAGGCTGATATACTAACAAAAGTGGCACAAAACCAACAATACAAATCCCCGTTAATTTAAACGGGGCTTTTAAACTCTCGGATGCTAGAAAGGTCTCCAACATATTGCTTTTTAATGCTTTGTGAGACCTGTCTTGCATGCTAGGGGTTAAATGCCCCATTGAAATCAATGGGAATTTTTGGAATTTGTATCTATGGTCCATGGTACATCAACCTCACTATTTTACCTCTTCCACCAACTTCTTATAGTTCATTTGACAGATGAGCAAAGGAGATGACATATAAACCACTATTTGTATGACCCAAAATTACAAAAATAAACAGATCAAATAATGTTCATGTGAATCTCAGCATTCACTAAATAAATGAACATGCTGCTTGGGGATGTGCGTTACCATTCGTAGGCAGTGATTGGCCATCTCTGAGAGCTGACCCCCCTAGTATGCTCAGTCAATATAGGCCCTTGGTTGAGCTGTGGAGTATTGAAAGCATCTCATACTTATCTGAACCTGGTTGGAGACAAAGACGATGTTCGATTCTTCATAGAACAAATGCAGCACTCGTAGTGGGTGCCCACGACACACCAAAGTACCACACCATCCTGGCTGAGAACATCTGTTTTCTTGTGGATGTTATCCATCACTTTTTACTACTCCAATTCCATCTTTCTCTCTAAATCAAGGATAAGCAACTTGCAGCCTGCTAGACTGTACTGAATTACAGCTTCCATCATCCTCAGCTGTTGGTGGATAGGAATGATGCACTTTGTAGTCTAACATCTCAAGATCTACAGACTGTCCACTCCTTGCTGTACATGAATACTTTTACTGCCTTACACACTCTGTGTGGAAATGATCTTTCAGACCTCCCCCCTACCACCATTATACAATTACACCTTAAGAGAAATAAGGCAGCCGCGGTGAGAGCTTAACTGTACATATAGTAATTATACTGGTGATCTAAATACTCTGTGGTGCCACTATCCTTTCCAAGATGCTGCATCCAAACAGTGCAATTGAGCAGACACACACCTCACTCTTGGGTCAATAGCAAATCACTGGCTGATGGAGGAAACATGTTTTGGGGCACATAGCTGTTCATAAGGTATAATTGTACCCTATTAGACCTCCTTATACAAGCCATATCATGTTCCCTCCAGTAATAAATCATCTACTATTGATCTAAGAACAAGCTGTGTGTGTCTCTACTCAGTGAAAATAGGGGCCTTGTGCACAAAGAAAAAGAGGTGCAATTCTGGGTTAAACCAACTGCACCGTAGGGGACAAATAACAATTTCTCAATTGTCACTGATATAAACAATTATCCAGTGCATTGCCTATCTGGCATTCAATGGATTAACTCTTTAAGTGTCAGAGAGATAAGCAGTGCAATGTGTTACAAAGTGTTGGATATCTCTCTGGCACTCAAAGGGTTAATCAATTGAATGCCAGATAGTGTGAAGCAATGCGTTGGAGACCTGTGGTACAATATGTTGGGTATCTCTCTGACACTCAAATGGTTAAAATCCTCATTTACTCCAACAGAATGTTTATTTTTGCTCTATGGCATGCTATACAACTTTTGGCTCTCCAGCTGTTGAGGACTAGAGCTAGTGGGATTATTAGGTTGTAGTCTTCAACAGCTGGAGAGGCAAAGGTTGTATTGCCTGCCCTGTGGTGTCTATGGTTTGCTCCAGAATCACTTGTTTTTTTGCCTTTGTACACACATCCCTACATGCACCCTTATGCTTCCCTTTCTGGTTGCTGTCTCCCATTCCCTGCCCCTTTCTTGCACCCTCCAGGCTGTGCGGCCACCAGAGCAATGACATGGTAACCTAGGCATGTTCTCAGTAGACTCCCGGAAGTGTGTGTGTGTGTGTGTGTGTGTGAGTCTCAATGACAAAAAGAAGTGTTTACAGACACACAGCCCTGCTAACAGACAGGAGAGCATGCAGTTATTGTCCACCTTAGAGCCTGCTAGTCTCCGGACCCATGCTCTCCAAATGTACTTTTTTATCTGTTACTATACCCTTTTCTATGCTTGTGTATGTAATAAAACAGTATGATAATGTTGTAACTTTCTTCAACAGATTGCACAGTAGTGACCACAGACATAATGTAATGAGGAATCATTTACAAGACAGAAAAATAATCATGTCATGAAAAGAAAATCTCATTATCAAATCTATGTCCATTGCATGCACACTGCTCCTGTATATTGTGTCTGGCCTTTCAAGACTGGATTTCCAAATAGGCAGATGAGACAACTGCCTAGCGCTCCACATTTTGAGATGCTCCTCAGTTGTGCTCAACACAGCTATATTCCCTGTACCAGTTTTATACCCCATTGTCAGCTATTATTTAAAGGGATAGTAATACTTAATTATTACTAATCCCTATATTAAAGTAATATTAAAAATAAATGTATTGCCCCAAGTGTCATCTCTCAAACCTTTATGGTTTGAGAGATAATCGCTCCTAAAGTTACCCTCCCCCTTCCCTGAAGTCAGAGTTCTAGCTGACTGCAGGGAAGCCTGTCGTACGACTTTCAGGCGGCTCTGCAGCACAGCCAAGATTGCGTTAATAAAAAAGAAATCTTTCACTAAAACAGTCTTGTATGTGTGCTTGGTTTGTACCCTATTAGACCTCCTTATACAAGCCATATCGTGTTCCCTCCAGCAATAAATTATCTACTATTGATCTAAGAACAAGTCGTGTGCCTCTAATCAATGACACTAGTAGCCTTATGCACAAAGAGAGAAGAACAATTCTAGAGTAAAGCAACTGTACCATAGAGGACATATAACAATTTCTCAAGTTCTCATTCATTTATATGGGGTTTTAACCCCATGAAAGCTAAACAGGGCTCCACTGCATTGCTTCACAATGTGTTGGAAACCTCTATGGCCTTCAATGGATTAAAATCCCCCATTTAATTAAACAGAATATTATTTCTGCCTTACGACAGAGGAAAGTAACAGATGGCTCTCCAGCTGTTTGGGAACAAAGGTCCCGGCACCATGAGATTTTACTCTTCAACAGCTGGAAGGCCAAAGTTTGTATACCCTGTCCTGTGTTGTCTATGGTTTGCTCAATAGCCTTTGTACATGCAGCCCTACATGCACTCTTATGCTTCCCTTTCTGGTTTCTGTCACGCATTCCTTGCCCCTCCTGGCTGTGTGGCCACCAGAGCAATGACAAGGTAACCGAATTATGTTCACAGGAGACTCCCGGATCAGAGTGTGGGTCCTAATGGCCACAAACAAGATCTAGAGACACGCTTTAACCCTTTGAGTGCCAGAGGGGGTCCTGCTAACTGACAGCAGGGCCCAAAGTTACTGTCCACCTTACAGCCTGCTAGTCTCTGCTAGACTTGTGCAAATCAGTTCGGCCAATATTGGAATCTGGACAAATAAGGGTCATTTGGGCCATCCGAAAGGAAAAAATTGTTTGTTTTTTTAAAACCGAATCCGAACAGCCCCGGTTCAGAATGTCGTCGAAAATTTTGAAATTCGGTGACGACTACCCGCGCGCGCGATACTTTCCCTCCATACTTACCCTTCCTCTCTAGTCCAATTAGCTTCTTTGTTTCATGATGGGGGTTGGACTAATGACATGTCAGACACCCAGACAGCCTGTATTTCCTGTTAGTCCGTTGTTGGAGCTCAGAGAGAGCAGAAAGAGAGTGTTCAGTTGTTGTGTAGGCAGGCAGCCAGCATTAGTACCGTATTGCAACTGCAAGGGAGAGTCATCTTTGTTCCTGTGCAAAATATAAAAAAAAATAGGAATTTGTTTTAATTGTTTTCAGAGTGACACAGCTGTGTAGGCAGGTAGGCAGGCCTAGTACCTTATTGCCACTGCAAGGGAGAGTCATTTTTTAAAATTTGTTAAATTTGTCCGAATAATTCAGAATGTCAACGAATTTCGTCCGAGTCGAACAGGTCTGGTCTGAAATGCGGATCCTCCGAATGACAAAAAAAAAAATTGTCCAAAATCAAATTTTACCAAAAATGTTTGTTGTGCACAAGTCTAGTCTCTGCACCCACACCCTCCAAATATACTTTTTAGGCATTATAGCATATTTTTTGCATTCTTATACTTTATAAAACAGCATGAAAATCATGTACCTTTTTTCAGAGGCGAAGGAATGAGAAGCTCTGCTGGGTTTATTTCTGCAGGTTAAGGAAACTCAGGCACAGGACTGATAACTATAATGATAACTCATTTACAAGAAAAATGTCATATCATGGAAAGAAAATCATTATCAAGTCTATGACCATTGCGTGCACACTGCTCCTGTGTATTGTGTCTTGTCTCTGATAGACAAGTATACACAGAGAATGTGTGTTTTAGCAGTTATTACACAGAGGCGGCAGCTGTGAGTGCATCATTTTTCATTTATGAAATGTTAGAGGGGTATGTGAGCCCGTGAAGTGCCGGAGACAGATTCAATGCATTGCAAATATCTCTAGCATGTAAATAATTAAACCAAAGACATGCCACCTTTGGCTCTCCAACTGTTGGAGATGATAACTCCCAACATCTGCTATCAACATACCTGGGAACTTTCTACTGTTGTCTCCCCGGAGGGGAGTCCTCTGCTGCCATGGGTGGTGTGAAGAATGACGCGTATCGCATCAAAAAGGGGAGGGGCTTAACGTGAGTGACGGGTGGGGGAAAGGAGCAACAAGGGGAGAAAGAGTGGAAGTGGGTAGAGATTCAGTAGAAAGTCCCCACATTCGGAGGACTCAGCCTCTCGCCCAGAGACCTGGTAAAGCAGTGTCAAAACCGTAGTCTCCAGGGGGAAATCTGGAGAGTTCCCAGGTATGGCTATCAACCAGTGGCTGGAGAGCCACTGGTTGTCCAAAGATGGGTTAAACAATGTCAACTGTTTATGCAAGTACACACATTTATGGATGCTGCCTCTCACCTCTCTGTTCTCTCTAACCTGCTTTTATCAAATTCCCTTCTTCCAGCCTAGTTGCTGTGTCTCTCCCATTGAAGAGATACGCCATTTCTTCTGGATGCTGCCCCCTCCCCCTTTGACTGTTCCTGTCCCCTCTCATCATTGCCACTTTTCTTTCTCAATGAGGGATCTTAACCACTATCTCTATTCTCTCTCTGGGAGATGTCTCCTACTGCCACCTCTCTCTCTTCCATCCACCCACTCCTCTTTTTATCCCAACGCTGTATCTTGTTGGCCCATGTGTTTCCCTAGTCACCTTTGGATGAAGTCTCTCTCTCTCACTCCATCTCTTTACATTTAGATGCTGACACACTACCCCATCTTTATACTGTTTCACTAATCTACCTCTCTCTAAATACTCTTTCCATCATACTGATTAGGCCTTTCACCACTCCTGTCCCCCCCCCCTCCCATGCTTTCTCATGCTCCCAACTCCTTCACGCTCTCTTCTCTCCTCTGCATGTGGTCTCACACTGCCCTATCTCTGTCTCTTTTCCCTTGCTGTCTCAAATTTTCTATCTCTCTCTCTCCCCTGTACATGCTGTATCTTGGACTGACCTACCTCTACATCTCTTCTCTGAACTTATTGTCTCTGCCATTGCCATATCTATACCTCTCTTCCCTACTTGCTGCCACTGGCACTGCCATGTCTGTATCTCCCTCCCCTGTACTTGTTCTCTCACACTCTACCCTGTCTTGTTCTCTGTCTCTCTCCTGTACTTGCTGTCTCTCACACTGACCCATCTATGTGTCTCTCTCTCTGACCTGTCTGTGTCTCTTCCCTGTACATGTTGTCTCTTACATTGACCTGTATCTCGCTGTCCTGTTCCTGCTGTCTCTCACACTGCCCTTTTTGCCTCAATCACCTCCCCTACACTTGCTGTCTGTCACACTGCCCTATATCTGTCTGTCTCCTCTTAGTACAGTACATTTGCTGTCTCTCATACTGTCCTATCTTTGTGTCTCTCACTCTCATCCTTTCCTGTACTTGCTGTGTCTAACAACTGCCCTGTCTCTATCTCCTCCTCTCTAGTACCTGATGTCTCTAGCATTGCCCTATCTGTGTCTCTTTCCCCAGTACTTGCTGCCTAACCTATCTGTGTGTCCCTCACACTGACCTGTATCTCCCTCTCCTGTACTTGCTGCCTATCACAACTATCCTCCTGCTCTGTACTTACTGTCTCTCACACTGCCTTATCTCTGACTCTCCTCTCCTGTAGTTACTCACTCTCACACTGCCCTGTCTCTTTCTCCACCCATATACTTGCTGTCTATCACACTACCCTATTTCTTTCTTTCATCCTATATACTTGCTGTCTCTCACACTATCCTGTCTGTGTATTTCTACTCCTCTCCTGTACTTGCTGTCTCTCACACTGCCCTATCTCTGAGGCTCTCTCTCCTCCTCCCCAGTACTTGCTGTCTCTCACTCCTCCTCCCTACAGATGGCTGCTGCTTTCCTCCTACCCTCCTCTCTGTGTGTTTTCTCTTAATGCAAATTGAGTCTCTGGAAAAACCTGGATGCCCGGGAAGATGGCGCAGGCTGGTTGCCCCCCGGGATGTGTCTGTTGCCCCAGCCCATATGCCAGGTAAGACCCCGTTCTATCTCACGATGGACAGTACAGAGGGGAGACCCGCATGCACCAGCAAGGAACAACATGTATGACTTCACCTTGTGCAAAATGTATCTTATGGAATGATTACGGGCATCGATCATTAGTAAATGGGTATATGTATTAGTCATGTTCTTGCAAGGTGGTCTCTCCGGTAGCGTGGTTTAATCTCGCACTGTATGGCCAGGGTGCCACCCATGCGATGGCTGTGCCACCTTTGGATAAAACACACCAGATCTGTAGGTGCATTCTAGGAGTGGGTAACCAGTTTCCCTTCAGCTGTTGTTGGACTACATCTCCTATCACGGTTGGCTGAGGTTGATGGGAGTTGTAGTCCAACAACCACGGTTGCCCACCCGCTGCGTTAGACTATGACTGTATAGAATGATTAATGTTCATGTAAGACGTCACCTGCACCCACTGCAGGCTCTTGGAACAGGATGCCACGCACTTCAGAGCTTATATTGAAGCTATCAGTTCGCATGGGTGCCTGGGAGGTGGATGCCATCCACTCCACCCACAGATATGGAGTGCCACTTCTGGGTATAGAACGGTCTATTGAAAGTGTCAGGTAACTAATGAAGGCTAAAGGCCCAATGTTCAAATACAAGTGTGATCGTTTTGGGGCAAAACAACTGCACCATGTAGAAAAATTAGTTAACCCTGATGGGGATTTCAACCCCTTGGATGATAGCGGCCTTTGCGTTGGAGATCTTTAGCACTCAAGGGGTTAAACCCCATTTAGATCAAAGGGGGTTTATTGCTCATTATGGTGCGGTTGGCTTGACCCAGAATTAGTCCAGTTTCTTTTTATCACAACGTTGGGCCGTGATTGGTAACGTGCGTGCTATGTTGACTTCTTATCATGTCTAAGGAAGGACTAGGTAAACAGGGCCCCTCCAGCTGCTGTTGTATTACAGCACCCGAGTCCCAAGATCCCCAGCCAGCAGTTTTGCTGGCTGGGGATTATGAGAACTGCAGTCCAACAACAGCTGGAGAACCTCAGGTTGCCGAACCCTGAGCTGTGGGGGCATTTGAAACATGACCACCAGACTTGTGCTATAGCAAGCCTAGGACCTCCCAGCTGCTGTGAATATATATAACGTCCATCACTCCATGGGAATGATGGGAGCTGTAGTTCCCAATAGCAGAGGTCCGTAGACTGACTACGCTAAACATTAATAGGATGCTCAATAACCCTTCACATATGTGCGCTATAATTTAATAGTGCGTGGTCACGACACGGTTAATGTGGTATCCACAGTGCTGATCCGAAGTAGCATGACACGGTCCTGCTTTATATCGCTTTGGCGTTTCCACTGGCAGCAAAATGGTTAAGTTCTTACTGGCAGAGCGGTGTTCAATTATCCCAAATAAATATATTTCATACCCCCCGGCAGGGGTGTTTTTATAAATAGAAATATGATTCTTGGGGAGAAAGTGCTAAAAAAATGTATAGTCAGCTCTCTGGCACACAGATGGTTAAAGATCTCGGGAGTCTGACCTGGCTGAAAATCAGTTATGCCTTCTGACACTCAAAAGGTTAACATATAGTGCTTGAATTAGGCTGACCATACCTCACCTTTAAAAAGGGACACATAGGAAATGGGCATATTTCAGGAGTGCACCAAAATCAAAGCAACCCTGTAGTATGCATTTTTCATGTGTGTCCCTTTTTAAAGGTGAGGGAGGTATGGTCAGCCTATTGAATTCTCTTATGATGTTGGTTTGTATCACTCATTAGCTGGAAGCGTGACGTCTGATGTGAAGGTGTGACAGGACTTGGGATATGGTCTGTATAATGCTATGCAAAACTTAACCATCTCTGTTCTGGAGTGCTTTTACAGCAGCTTGTACACTCAATAAGCATACCTCCCAAGTGCCCCCCTTTAGGAGGGACAGTCCCTCTTTTAGCCCCAAATCCATCTGTCCCTCTTTCCTACCCTGGTGTCCCTCTTTTTAGGAGATTGTGTGGTGTGTATGTAAATGTGAGTTTTATTGCTGTAGAGCAATGTGATACATTATTTTTTGTTTAAACGTCAGTATGTGTTTATAAATTAGTCTGTGTAAATAAAATACTTTGTTCTTGTTAGATGTCATTTATTAGGTTACAGAAGTAGGTGTCAGTAGGTCATGAAACTGCATAAAAATTCTATATAATGCCACACCCCCTAAAATGCAAGTGTCCCTCTTTGGCAGTCTGAAATGTTGGGAGGTATGGATAAGTATAGGAAGACTTTGTGCAATGTGCATTTTATATACCAATTTTACTGTGTCTAAAACAAAATAGAATAGTTGAAAGTGTAATACATCAACATTGTTGGCTACTGAGCCAGCTGGATTTTGGGAATGAGATGATTTGAACCCACCCATGACGTTAGAGAAGTCCACAATGTATTTTTGTTTGTTTCTCGAAAAAACTGGTCTTGGGTCCATCTAATACGTTGCTATTACTATAGCGCTACACAGCTCAATTGAGTATTCTATTCCCTAGGCTGGCAAGCTTCCTTTGGGGTATAAACATGAGACATGGCGTAAACGCCCATGAGACCTCCCTACAAGGCTTGGATTTCCCAATAGGCTGAGTAGGCAAAGGCCTAGAGCGCCAGATTTTGAGGGGCCCTTCACCTGTGCTGGCCACACACACATCCTAAATTTTGGGTGTGGCTAGAGCAATTTCAGTGTCCTGTTGTTTACCCCTTTTATGGTCTATTAGTTAACCCCTTGGATGCTAGAGAGAGCTCCGATGTGTTGGAAATCTTTATACCAACCAAGTGGTTAAAGCTATTTATTCTTTTTCTGTCCTTGCTATAGGCCAAGGGTATTTTCTGTGCCAGAAAAGAGTCTGGAACTGGGGAGGAGTCATGTGAGTGGGGATGTGGCCATGAAAATGCCTAAAATGCCTTGCCTAGGACCACTTGGGATGTAAATCTGCTCCTGCCGTCTACCATCCATTGTATTATGAGAGTGGTTTCTTTGGAGACACATTGCTTTACATGCAAGACTTCTTTCTTAAAAAGCTAGTGTTGACTAATAAGTGTCTTACATTGATTGAGACTGCTACTATTGTCAGAATCTTTCTGAGCTTCTGACCAGTGAGAGAAAATACTTCAGTGACTGAGATGGTTTGATATTGGTGCTGATCATTGAGTGAAACTGCTGGCCAATGTTCAGGGAAATTGTTAGGAACTGCTGTATGAGGCTACATTCCCCTGGGTTTTATTGCCAGCTTTTGAGCATGTAATGGTGCCAATGTCCTTGAAATTAATGGTGTGATTGGGCTCCACAATGCACTAAAAAGGCAGTATGATAGACTACTGCCTTGGTGTTTGGGGACCTTAGCAACTCCTCTGCCAGTGAGTGAGACTGCCTTCTGATTGATTGTTATTTAATATGTGAAACCACACTTGATATGGACAGTTTAATACCGTGAAACAGGGGTGAGCAACCTGTTGCTCTCCTGCTGATGTAGGACTACAGTTCTCATTGGCTGGCTGAGGACCATGTGAGTTGTATAAAAACATCAGCTGGAGAGTCCGGATTGCCCATCCCAAACCTAGCATTTTTGTCAACCCTTTTCAAAAATGTATAATGTACTGAAAAATGTAGTACTCAAATATAAGATAATGCTGTTTTTTCTGATATTTAAAGTATTCTTAAATTCAGTAAAAATGTTTTTCTAGATAGGCATACAAGTATGCAGATAGATGACAGTTGGATGGATGTATGAGGTACATCATGCTTTGACATCTGCAGGAACAGGCTGTCACTGCTCCATATAATGAGTCCTGCTGTGTTTGAATGAATGAGTTTTTACTACACTGATTAATCTTTAATAGAGGGTGAGATGCCATGCTCAGAAGTAAAGTATGGTGTACAGAATCCTTCCCACATCCATAATCCATCTAGTTACTACGCTCCACCCTGCACATTGTTCTCCAGCCAACAACTGTCAGAAGCTGTCTGTATCCGGAACGTTCTAATTTCATTGGTACCTACAAAGTACGTCAATCAGCCTTTTCCTTTCATTTTCTTTATTACTATTAATGATAATCTAGAAGGTATCCTCATTTTCTATAGAGTATTAACCCTTTGAGTGTCAGAGGGGTACGGAACGCATTGCAAAAGCAATGCGTTCCGTACCCCTCTGGCACTCAGAGGGTTAACGTGTGGCAGCTACGACTAAGGAGGAACAATGCTTGGGCAAACCATTTGACTGTAGTGGACAGAAAAAAATCCCTATTAATTTAAATGGACATTTTAACCCCTTAAATGCTACAGAGATATCAAACGCATTGCAATGTGTTGGAGACCTCTCAATGGGTTGTAAGTTGCATTTAAATCAAATATAATTTTTATTTGTCCCCCACAGTGCAGTTGGTTTGGCCCAGAATTGCTCAATTTTAGCTTGCTGAATATGGCTGTGAGTGACATTGACACAAACTCAAAACGTACAATTAATGATTTAAGGAAACATAACTATGGGACATAGCACTTTTGTTGAATAGAAGTATTTACTTAGATATGTGTCCTTTTAAAGGGTTAGTAATATTGTTATATAAAAAAAATGTAACATTGCAACTGTTACAAAAATAAACAAAACTATCCCAGTCCCATCTCTCAAACCTTTATAGTTTGAGAGATGTACGATGCTAAAATCCTCCCCCCCCCTCCCCTTTTACTGATGTCAGCTGTAAGTTGACAGCAGGAGATCCTGGTCCTGGGACAAGCAGGCAGCTCTTCAGCAGAGCCGAAATAGCGCAATGTAAAAATATATATTTCATTGCAAGTCAGGCACACTTTGTAGACCGTTCCAATGAAGTATTTCTTTTAACATTGTGCTATTTCGGCTCTGCTGAAGAGCTGCCTCGAGTCGGCCGACACTCTCATCTCCTGCTGTCGGCTTCATAGCTGACATCAGGGAAAGCGGATGGGGAACATTGCCATTGTATATGTCTCAAACCATAGAGTTTTGAGAGATGGGACTGGGATCGTTTTGTTTATTTTTGTAATAGCAGCAATATTACATTTGTTTTAATAAAATTACATTACTAACCCTTTAATTTTTTGTAGCTGGTGATAATCCAATTCATTATTTAGGGTTCTGAAGACCCATTGGTGGGGATTTTCTCTGTAAGATTTCAGACAAAACCTATTTTGAGTAAGGCTACATTCACACTGACAATTTCGTTTGCTGTGCTGAAATAGCATAAAAAAATTAAGCTCCGTGCATGCAATTATTGTGTGTTTTCAGTGTGATTTGAATTACATAAATCTCTGCTTTTCCCCCATAATGCTATTCCGCAGACTTAACATCATCGCTTCAACTTCACACAGTAATCATGATACCTTGTGACAGATATCTGGTGCAGTACCTTTGAAATGAACCTAAATCACATGTACTTACTATAATGCATCGTTGAAGTAAAAGTTGCAGCAAGATGCATTACCTTGCAATATGTGGTGCAGTTTTCAGCAGTATGAGCAGTCCCGAATGACGCAATGATACCAGTTTCATGCTTTTTTTTCCCTCTTCGTGCTTTTAAAGCAATGCAGCTCAGTTGCATGTGTGGTCAGCCTTTGTGTGAACAAAAAATGCCTAAAATGGAATTCAATAAATATTGGTATCTGCTGCGATACATCAGGGATGTCCAGATTAAGGCCTAGGAGCCATTTGCGTCCTTTTGAGTGCCAGAGGGATATGCAACACATACATTTCAAATGTGTTACACAACCTTCTGGTACTCAGA
Organism: Rhinophrynus dorsalis; assembly: GCA_037306005.1. Lineage (NCBI taxonomy): Eukaryota > Metazoa > Chordata > Amphibia > Anura > Rhinophrynidae > Rhinophrynus > Rhinophrynus dorsalis. The sequence goes on from CM074728.1 coordinate 28,548,779, forward strand.
TGGTTAATTTTGAATATGTAACTTTATGTAGCAATACATAGTAGCTCAACCTAGGTATGGATTGCATTAAGTATAAGCTGATCAGACCTTCCCTTTAACCGGGAACACAGAGGAAATAGAAATATAGAATTTGACAGCAGATAAGAACCATTTTGCCCATCTGGTCTGCCCATATAGGCATGTTTCAGGACTGGACTGAAATAAAAGCAGCCCTACAGTATGCATTTTTCATGTGTTCTGGATTAAAGGTGATGTTTGTTCACCCTAAGCCAGTGTAACATCTCGTTTTTTCTTGGATTCATGTCTTTAAGGGAACATTAACACCTAAAAGGAACTGTGGTTATACTCTGTACCTCATGCTAAACTCTGTAAAAATTCCATTTATTTCTGAGACTTAAAATATATTTTTACATATGCTCTGTGGGGGCTGCCATTTCTTCTTTTTCCCAGGTGTCCCATTACAACAGCAATCTTGATAGACGTCTCAGAAGTGGTAGTTTGTTTTATTGTATTTTAATGGTTCTGAGATAAGATAACAGTCTTTCTGAATGGAAGGTTAGTGGTTTTTAATCTCAATGGACTAACAGTTAATAGGCTGACCAGACCTCACCTTTAACCGGGGACGCATAGGAGAAATACATACTGCAGGACTTCATTGATTTCAGTGGAGTACTGCAAAATGGCTATTTCCTACGTGTCCCTGGATAAAGATGATATATGGTCAGCCTACAACAGTATTAACTCTTCACAAACAAAGCTAAAATATTTATGAATAGCAGTGGTTCTCAACTCCTGTCCTCAGGACCCACTAACAGGCCAGGAATTGATGATTTCCTTGTTAGAGCACAGGTGTGTTAACCCCTTAAGGACTACGTGACATAGCATGTCACTTACTTACTTTTTACTTACAGCGCTCTACCGGGAGAGCTGTAAGTAAAAACGGGGCCTAAAATTGATCGCTCCAAGACTGGAGCGATCTCTCTTAGGCCTCAAAGCGGAGCGCCGGTACGCGTAACAGGTCACGTGTACTGGCACGTTGGCAAGGATCAAAGCGGTCTTTATGGGAAGGTAACTTCCCTGGACCGCTGGTCCTTAAGGGGTTAATCAATGTGAATGAGCCTCTGATCACCACACCTGTGCTCTAGCAGATAAATCCCTAAGTCCTGGTCTGTTAGTGGGTCCTGAGGGCAGAAGTTGAGAACCACTGCTGTATAGAATGCAAGTTTAGATTTTAGGGATCTAACATACCATGACTACATTTTTCAGATGCTAGCTAAAAGTACATGTTATTTAAAATGACATAACCCAATTTAATTTTTAGGTATTAGTATCCTTTCAATCTTGTTACATTATTGTTTAGTAGTATCTTGCCTTCTGTCAATGTTCTTTTCTCAGTCCAGCCCTTGATGAAATCATTTTGAACGTTGGTGCTCTGTATAACGCATCTTACATTTATTGTTCGATATGTTAGTGACTTTTTTTGGTTTTGTGTGAAAAGTTTATGAAGCAATGTTTATTTTTCTGCATGTATGATATTGCTACTTATTTATGGACTGAGTAGTGAAGAAGGGGGAAGGGGTATTCATAAAAAATGTGAAAAAGGCGGGAAACTCTCCAGTGAAAGAACCTCTCCAAATCCTATACTATTCTAAAGCCTCTTTCACAAGGGTGACAATTGGCGCCTGTGTGTCTTCAGTCACCTCTCTCCTGTGTTTTAATGCTGAACAGAACACAGGAAGGGTGTGTCTGATAGCCAGCCCACATGAGCACTAGCCAGTATTACTGGGTGGTACCCATGTGGGTCAGCCATCCACTGGAGTTGTGATAAGCATTGCAACCTCCAACTTGGGTCACAGGTGGGGTCTGCTAGTGGCTGCATAGGTCTTGGTTCAGACCTTCCTTTCGTCAGCTTTACTGCGTTACTGAGTGAATGCAGTAAAGTTGCCACACACTGGACTTTGTTGCCAGCCCCGTGAGGCATCCTGTCAGGAGATAGTCACCTATGTGAAAGGCATCATAGTCCATCATGTTCCCTTACACCATGGGTGACAGATCCAGTGTAGCAACGCCAGTGTCAAAGGTGCCTAAGGAGTCTAAGCCAGGACTTGAAAAAGTGAGGCTCTCCAGCAACTGGCCTGTGAGAAAACTCAGTTGTTTGCTGCACCAGCTGCAGAATCTGTTCAAACCATAGGGTCATAGGTTCTACTCCTGGCAATTTTGGCTCAGCCTTTCACTCTTCTGAGGTAGATAAAATGAGTAGCCAGTACTGTGCAAAAAGTCTTAGGCAGGTATGAAAAAATGCTGTAAAGTAAGAATTCTTTAAAAACTAGACATGTTAATAGTTTATTTTTATCAATTAACAAAATGATAGTGAACAGAAGAAAAACATAAATCAAATCAATATTTGGTGTGACCACATCTTGCCTTCAAAACAGTTTCAATTCTTCTAGTTACACTTGCACACAGTTTTTTTAAGGGACTCAGCAGGTACGTTGTTCCAAACATCTTAGAGAACTAACCACAGTTTTTCTGTGATTTAGGCAGCCTCTGTTGCTTCTCTCTTTTCACGTAATCCCAGACAGAGTCAGTGATGTTGAGATCAGGACTTTTTGGGGGCTATACCATAACTTCCAGGGCTCCTTGTTCTTTATGCTGAAAATAGTTCTTAAAGGGATAGTAAAACTTCGTTTTAACTTTATTTTATTTTGTAAGCATTAAAAAAACATGAAGAACGATATGTCTTATCTCTCAAACCTTTATGGTTTAAGAGATATTCACAAGCAAAGTACCCCCGTTCAGCCAGATCAGAAGGGAGGTGCCCAGGTAGACTGCAGAGAGGGACAATCTTGAATTAAGATAAGGGAAAAACCTGAAAAGCTTGTCAAGGGGGGAAGGGCTTTCATTGTTTTTATACAAAGAAGATTGTCCCCTTCTGTTATCTGTCTGGTCTTACAACCAGATTCACATCTGAGAAGAGATGGCTTACACTAGGAAAAAGGGGCGGGAGGGGAAACTTTGCTTGTGAATATCTCTTAAACCATAAAGGTTTGAGAGATAAGACTTATATCATTCTTCATGTTTTTTTAATGCCTACAAAATAAAATAAAGTTAAAACTAAGTATTACTATCCCTTTAATGACTTTGGCTGTATGTTTGGGGTCATTGTCATGCTACAGAATACATTTGGGGCCAATCAGATGCCTCCTTGATGGTATTGCATGATGGTTAAATATCTGCCTGTACTTCTCAGCATTGAGTGGACCCTTAATTCTGACCAAATCCCCAACTCCAATTGCAGAAATGCAGCCTCAAACTTGCTAGGAACCTCCAACATGCTTCACTGTTGCCTGCAGACGCTTATCCTTGTACCACTCTCCAGCCACTCTCTCAGTGTTACCTGTTTGTTTGTGCTTCTACAAAAGAGCTTGGACAACACTTCTGGAAACCCCTGTTTTCCTTGAAATTTCTTCCTGAGAAAGACCTTGCTATTGCAGTATAACTGAACTGTCTTCAGCAACCTCACCTTGTTAGCTGAGTTTGGCTGTTCCTCATCAAATTTTATTCTGCCTGTACAGCTGTTTGTTTCAGTTAATGATTGTGTTTCAACCCACATATTAAATTGATGATCATTAGCACCTGTTTGGTTTAATTGTTTAATCATACGCCTGAATAAATGCCTACAAAATCTCTGTTCAGGTGTACCTAGAAGAACTGATGCTGTTTTGAAGGCAGAGTGGTCACACCAAATAATGATTTGATTTAGATTTTTCTTCTGTTCACTCACTATCATTTTGTTAATTGATAAAAATAAGCTATTAACGTCTATTTTTTAAAGCATTCTTACTTTACGTTATTTTTTAACTCCTGCTTAAGACTTTTGTACAATACTGTACTTAAAAATAAGAGACAATCTCAATGTAATGAGGGGTACTGGGGTATGAGGCAAAGGTTGAACTTGATGGACTTGTGTCTTTATTCAGCGTAATTTACTATGTTAATATGTATTCTTCCTGGTACAATACTTTTGTTACTATGATCTCTCCAACTTGAAAATGAGGCTCCATAGAATAACATAGGAAAGGGAGGATTTCTCTCACTGGAGAGTTCAGAGGGCAAATGTCCTTGATTTAAACGGTACTTTCCCATGATTACTAGAGAGTTCTCCAATGCATTCAAGGGGTTCAAGGAACCATTTAATTCAGTGTGATTTTAGGGTGGTTTATGGTGCAGTTGGTTTGCTTTAGAATTACTTTAGGAGGGGCTTTGCATGAAAAGTGCGTGGAAAAAGGTGAGAGAAATGATCCAATGTTATGTTATTATGTGGTATTTATGGACTTAGATCCTTACAGTTTAGGATATCTGTGTAATCGGACTACCAGCTGTTGCAGACTACAATTACCATCATTCCTAACGAGCCAGAAGCTGAAGGTCTAACACTGGACTCCCTTGCCTCAATGTTTATGCTCCAATGAATAACTGTGGTTACTGAAATTGTTGGCAATAGTCTGAAAATGTTTTTATGCACTGGTCCATCACTTATCACACACATTGCCTTAATTTTGTTTTATTCAATTCCATCATCTCAGTCAAAGGAAAAAAGCAGTCTTAAAAGTGGGGGGTGATTTAATTGCTCTTCATGTTGTAAGATATTTAAAGGAATAATAATACTTTAATTTATCTTTATTTTATTGTGTAGGCATTAAAAAAACATGAAGAACAATATAAGTTTTATCTCTCAAACCTTTAATGGTTTGAGAGATATTCACAAGCAAAGTTGCCCCTTTTACCTAGTGTAAGCCATCTCTTCTCAGATGTGGAATGCAGTCCATAGACCAGACAGATAACAGAAGGGGACAATCTTCTTCCTATGAGAACAATGAAAGCCCTGCCCCCCTTGACAAGTTTTTCAGGTTTTTCCCTTATCTTAATTGAAGGTTGTCCCTCTCTGCAATCTACCTGGGCACCTCCCTTCTGATCTGGCTGAACAGTGTTACATCAGTAAAAGGGGCGGGAGGGGGATACTTTGTCATTGAATTACTCCTGAACTACAACTCTGACAGAATTGAAATAACACTCTCCAAAGTCCAAATACTATGATGAGTAATTAGAGCTGCTTTTATTATGAAACATTACTATCCCTTTAAAAAAAAATCTTCTAGCAGTCTTTTTTTGTCTAATTTCTGTGTTTTTTTCTGACAAAATATATTTTATATAAATTTAGAGAAGACCGTTTTAAAATACATTCGTAGCTAGGAGTTGGAAGGAGTAGCATGGTATTAACTGAAACATTTTTCTTTGAAAATGTGTTCTTTTAAAGACAAACAATTTTAATGTCAGAATATTTGAGGGCAGTATTCATCCAGCTTATTTTACCTCTGTTTTCTGTTATTTACAGCACATTTTCAAAAGTGACAAATTTACCATGATCTGACCTTTTTTTTTTTTTCTTTTTTCAAAACAAAAACTTGTGGAACATCATACCCAAAGGCTCACTAAAACATTCATTCTGCCTTTATTACACCTTAGTATATGTCCTCACAATTCTTGTAGCAAGTGAATGCAGGGCAGAAATAGGGATTGGGGCTACACTCCTAAATATCGTTTAACCTTTATTGTACTTCTAGCTAGTATAAAAAAATAATAATAATAGATACACTCTTATGAAAGTTCAGAAATCTGTCATTAATAAATGTGCAGGAATGCTAGAGGCTACATTCTTCGGCAATCTTGTTTAAAGGGATAGTAATGTTTCATAATAAAAGCAGCTCTAATTAATTATCATAGTATTTGGACTTTGGAGAGTGTTATTTCAATTCTGTCAGAGTTGTAGTTCAAGAGTAATTCAATGACAAAGTGTCCCCCTCCTGCCCCTTTTACTGATGTAACACTGTTCAGCCAGAGCAGAAGGGAGGTGCCCAGGTAGACTGCAGAGAGGGACAGTCTTCAATTAAGAGAAGGGAAAAACCTGAAAAGCTTGTCAAGGGGGTCAGGGCTTTCATTGTTTTCATAGGAAGAAGATTGTCCCCTTCTGTTATCTGTCTGGTCTATGGACTGAGAAGAGATGGCTTACACTAGGTAAAAGGGGCAGGAGGGGAAACTTTGCTTGTGAATATCTCTCAGACCATAAAGGTTTGAGAGATAAGACTTATATCATTCTTCATGTTTTTTAATGCCTACAAAATAAAATAAAGTTAAAATGAAGTATTAATATCCCTTTAACAGTGGGGTCTGGTCAGTCTAACCTGAATTCAATCATAGCCGTACCTGGTAACTCTCAGGGTTTTGACCCAGATCTCAGGGTGAGAGAGTCCAGTGCAACCTACTGTATATTCTGCTTCAGTTAACCGTTTATTTAGTCTTTAAATTAGTGCCACTTGTTCCAGGAAGTCAGAGTAGGTTGACCAGACCTCACCTTTAACCGGGGACACATATGAAAAAAGCATACTGCAGGGCTGCTTTGATTTCAGTGCAGTCCTGAAGGATGCCTATTTCCTATGTGTCCCTGGTTAATGGTGAGATCTGGTCACCCTAAGTCAGAGGTGTGTTCATGCAGTGAAATCCTTAACTCTTTGAGTGCCAGAGAGGTGTCCAATGCATTGCAGCTCGATGCATTCTAACCCTTTGAGTGCCACTGTTGTATATTAATGCTTCTTGAGGAGTGATTGGAACACCTCTTGATTACAGCGATCAGGGACATATAGCAGAGAATCTATATTGTGAGAACTGTAAGGGTTAATATCTACAGGATCTCAGGTAAAAATAATGCGTTGCTTTCCCCTCTGGCACTCAAAGTGTTAATGTCACAAAAACAATATATATTACAACCAAATGGTTAGAGCAACATTTTAACTCTTTGACTGCCAGGGGTGTATACAAAGCATCGCTTATCACTCTGGCACTCAAACGGTTACAATTATCTATAAGTATTGCAAGGTGGAGGGTCCACTTTAGGAATCGTACACTCTGCCTGCTTCAGTTTGGAAAGAACTACCATCAGTTGATATACCCATGGACACGACATTCAGGACAAATTGAGAACTTCTCTTGAACCAAGGAGCCAGGGAAAATGCATAATAGTATTATAGGGATGTGTCCGTTCTTCTTTAACTAGGCTGACCAGACCTCACCTTTAACTGGGGACACACACAAAAAATGCATACTGCAGGGCTGCTTGATTTCAGTGCAATCCTGAAATATGCCTATTTCCTATGTGTCCCCGTTTAAAGGTGAGGTCTGGTCAGCCTATCTTTAACCCTTTGAGTGTCAGAGGGGTACAGAATGCATTGCAAAGCAATGCGTTCCGTACCCCTCTGGCACTCAAAGGGTTAACCCTTTTGAGCACTTTAGAGATATCCGACGCAGTTCAGAGGGTTAGTTGCGTATAATCGCAACCGAGTTTCAGGAAACTGAACCGAATTGAATGTGATTAGTTATTTCCTTGCAATTAATGACACTAATCACTAAGAAATATGTCTTGAGATTGAGAACAATCCGTTTTACTGATAATTCCCTTTTTATTCTACGTTGAGCACCTCACCGCTACTGAGCGAAGCTAGTTGTTAGAACCTGCTGGCGTTACTGTGTAAACAAGGTTCCTGCTGGCTTTGAAGCATTAAAACAAATAAAGTATAATTAAAAACGGCTTAAAGAAAACAAAATAATGTTCGCTTGCAATGTGTTGTGGAGACATCTGTAGCATCCAAGGGGTTAAAGTTTGTCACTAAATGTTTAATTGAGCAGGTGTAATAAAAAGGACGCTAATTATATAGTGACAGTGGGTTAACCCATTGGGTGCTAGAACTGGGGTGGGGGTAGCAGTATTTTGTATTGAGGTGCAGTAAGGTTACAATGTGCATTTCTGAAATAAGCCAACTTCATTTTAGGGGAGAACAGTGGTGTTAAAATAGGAGTCGCAGGTGGCCCGGCGCCCACAACATGTTGAGGTCTGTGCTGCCTTTGGCACAGACCTCTGGCAGCTGAGCGCCCTCTTTGGCTCTTTAGTAATGCAGAGCGCGGGGATGATTACATAAATTCCCAGCGCTCTGCATTACTGAAGAAAAGACTGCACGGGAGCTCCAGCTGTATTAGAGGTCTGTGCAGAAGGAGGCACAGACCTCACCTGCCATGCCGCTGGACCACCAGGGAAGTAGGAAACGGACACTGGGGGGCAATGTGGAGGGAATGTGGAGATTGGGAGCATTGTGGAGGTGTCCAGTGGGGATGGCCAATGGTGGGGCCCATGACAACTTTTGCACCACCGCCCGGTGGCTTCTAGTTACGCCTCTGGGGGAGAAATAAACATTCTTATTGATTTCAGTGGGGTTTTTAACCTTTTGAACACTAGACATGTCTTCAATGCACTGCAAAGCAATGCACTGAAAATCTGTCTTGCATTCAAAGAGTTAAAAACCCCGATTACCTTTGTGGGAATTTTTACTGTTACCTATAGTGAAGTGGGCTTGCCCAGGAGTTGCTTCTCTTATTTTGTGCCTAACGCCCAAAGACTGATGTATTCTTTAAAGGTATAGTAATACATAAAATGTAAAAAAAATGTTGTTGGGTTTATTCCCTTGAGTAACGTACTCCTGCTGCTGAAAGGAGTTTTAATCAATAGTTATTAGAGCTCAAACTTGAATTTTTTTAGGTACAGTATCCCAGTGGCCTGAAATTGTACAGTGGCGCTGTTGCCATATGGAGATTTAAGGTCAACTGACCAGAGCTGTCCATAGGGTGGTGTACAACAGTGCCACTGTACAATTTCAGGCCATTGTGATACTGCACCTAAAAAAAAAAAATTCAAGTTTGAGCTGTAATAACTTTTGAATGATACCTTTCAGCAATGGTATTACCTTTGTTTTACTCAGGGGTATAAACTTTACAACATATATATTTTTTACATTTTAAGTATTACTATCTCCTTAAAGGGATAGTAATGTTTCACAATAAAAGCAGCTCCAATTATTCTTCATATTATTTGGGTTGTGGAGAGTGTTATTACAATACTGTCAGAGATGTAGTTCAAGAGTAACTGAATGATAAAGTATCCCCTCCTGCCCCTTTTACTGATGTAACACTGCTCACCTCAGAGCAGCAAGACTGTCTGGGTGGATTGCAGAGAGGGACAATCTTCAGTGACCTGAAGGGAAAACCTGAAAAACCTGTCAAGGGGGTAGGATTTTCCTTATACTCACAGTAAGAAGATTGTCCCTCACTGCGACCTGTCCAATCAAGAGACCAGATTTCACATCTGAGGGGAGGCGGCTTACATTAGGTAAAAGGGACGGGAGAGAGATACTTTATCATGCAGTTACTCTTGAACTACAACTCTGACAGTATTGAAATAACACTCTCCCTGGTTCAAATAGTATGAAGATTAATTGGAGCTGTTTTTTTGTGAAATATTACTATCCCTTTAAATTCCTATACATGGTGATGGATTCCAGTGCAGGTGAGAACTGTTTTATTTCACAGTGATAAGAGGAAAGTCTGTGGGGAAAAGCGGCCCTAAAACCAGCGACAATGGCCCATATTACTAAAAATCCATATTAATAAAAACATACAAGTTATACTGGAGTAAACCAGCTGCACCATAGGGGACAAAATAAAAATTCCTAAATTCCCATTCACTTGAATATAGCTTTTTAACCGTTTGAACAACATAGGTTTCCTGTGCGGTTTCTCAACCCATTGGAGACATCTCTAGCATTCAATGGGTTAACAGCAATTTTTATTTGTATCCTATGGTGCAGTTGGCTTATTCCAGAATAACACCAGTTTACTATCATAAATATGGGCCAGTGCTCACCTGCTTTGGAATCCAGCCTAATATTAGCCGCTACCGCTATCAACCCCCTTTCTGTAAAGCAGTTCTTCCTAATAATAGTCCATTTGTTCACATCACAACTTAAGTGGACAAGCAAGGCCACAGATCTGTATCCAAAGGAACCTCTAGAGATCATGCCCACGTCACTAGAGAGCCTGGGAATATTGTAGGTGAAAAATTAGTGGTTCTCCTCCCAAGAGGAATTCATTTAACACATTAGATCCTCTTTAAAGGGCAGCCATAATGCTTTTCTAAGGCTGCTCCTATGGGAGCATAGCTAATTGCATTGTGTAGTTCCTCTGTGCCTTTTCTCAGCTATATCTGGGGTTAGAGAACTAAGCCACAGCTGTCTGGGAGGTGGGAAAAAACAAGAGAGCCCGAGACTACAGTCTCAGGTTTCATTTACTGCTGCATTGCAATAGATGAAAGTTGAACTGGCTAATTAGAATTTATCTGCAAGTGTATCCCAAGACTTCCAGGTTACGAGCTCCCTTCCTTTACTTAATTCCTTAAGGGGTAGGCTATTTTCAACTTTACAATAGTGATCATTTTCAGAATTGTAGACTGCACCAGTTAAGCACAGCTTTGCTGTTTTATTATGATGTACCCATAAAAATATTATATATATATATATATATATATATATATATATATATATATATATATATATATATATATATATATAATACATATAGGTGCGTGGAGCAGGGCACTCCTTAATCGTAATGAAACAAAAAACGGACCTGGGTGCTACTTAAATAATTTATGTGTAGTGTAGGTTAATAAATATAATAACCAAGAGAAGAGCATTCCACAGGATTTGCCAAAAAATGTAGCAATTATTGAGTCAATGTTTCGGCCCCAGATGGGCCTTCCTCAAGACTTAAGTCTTGAGAGAGAGATAATGTATTCAGCCTGGGGTTTAGTAAACGAGGCAGCACTCCAAGAAGATCCATGTAACATGGTTTATTCTCACTGTGCTCACATATCACCAAACCTTTTTGGTCCCAGATTGGACCTTCATCAGGGTATTTTTTGGAGTGCTGTCTCATTTTCCTCAAGCTCAGGTTGAATACATTCTCTGTAGATACTATATAGGACGTGCACCTTATTTAATATCATATGTTACAAAATATTATATATTGAGTGCCACTGCCAACTCTTGCTGTTGGGGTATGTATATATATATATATATATATATATATATATATATATATATATATATATATATATATATATAAATACATACACATAAAATATGTTTTTGAGGCGGAAGGGGTGTGGAGTTTGCTTGCACAGCATCAATTTGCCACATGGCAGTGATTTTTACAGGAGTGGTGGGGGGTGAAGCCCCCCTGGCTACTCCTATTAAAATCAATAGAGTTGGAGAGTCCAACCTTACCTCCTCCTCTCCAACAAAATATTGAGTGTTCTACATATGAAGTACCGCCATGAAGACCACCTCTTCCCTCAAAAGAAGGAGAGCTCCGCCATGATACACCACCACACAGAAAGACCGAGTGCTCCGGCAAGGAGCTTAACGACCGCTTTGATCGTTGTCGATTTCAGACCCCATTAGTGCTTACAGTGCTCCCACAAAATACGCTATGTGCCAGGACCGTCACCAGTCGTTAAGGGGTTAAATGTGCACTCTGGTACTGGGGCGAGATGCTCCAAATGTTTGATAAGGGTCCATTTTGTCGATAGGGTGGCAAACTGTACCCAAAATCCATCTTGAGGTTTGCATTAAGGTGTCTTCACCATCTCATCCCTATGATTGCTCCTCAGATATGCCTACATCACCATGCTTTATCGATGCCTTCACAGGATTTATGGTGCAGTGTTTCCTTTGCCAATGTTCATTTGCATATTGAACTTAATGAACAATTTTTCTTATTGTGGCGGGTATGTTATTATGTTATTGTGTCTATGTGCCACATGCACTAAGCTCCAATAGCTGATCATGCTGTTGGAGTTTACAGAAACAAATTCACCTTCCTAAAGATGGGAGAATTGGGTTCTTCCCTTAGCTGTCTATACAGTCGCAGAAGACAGTATTCTGTATCTCTGCTGGAGAGCAGAGACAGCAGCAGCCCTCTCTTAACCCTTTGAGTGCTAATGGGATGTGCAGAGAATTGCTCTACAATGTGCTACACATGCCTGTGGCACTCAGAGAGGATTATAACATACACAGTCATGTGTCCCGGCTACCTAACAGCTGACCAAGGTGAACGCAGAACTGGCTGATCAGCTGTTACATGTAAACAGCAGAAGGACCGCCAATCAGCTTCTTCATGTAAACACAAGACTCAGCTGAACTCAATTTTGCCATATAACATGATATAAATATATTATTCTAAGGGCATAACTAGGACCTACTGGGCCCCGTTGGATGCCAGGTTGCATCAAAAGTGCATCTTTTTCATTCCTGTAGTTACGCCCCTGCCCTAAGAGTATTTCTTGTCACAAATATAGAACTTAAAGAAAATAAAAATAGCCTTAATTGTCCTTATTGTTAAGTATCTTTGGCTGACGTAGTAACCTGTTCAGTGCTTGTGCCTGTGTGATATAAGTATATACCTTGAGGGTACTCGTAAAATGTAACCTTTACGTTAAATATGTCTTAAAACCAATACATTCTAAACAGCTGTTAGAAATGCACTACCTATGCAGAGCTGTATCTTTTAGACTGTTGCTGTGTTGTGACCCTCAACTGTCTGCTCTACCTTATGTATGGCTCTCAAGTATTAGCGCACATATACATTCCACAATAAAAAACAATAACAAGTACTAGTGTACGATACACTGATATCACTCTAACTTATCTGTATATACACATTCCAGAATCAGGTTGTCTTGAACACTATAAGCAATCTGAACATACTTGAGTGTCCAATTAGGATGATCTCTTAACTGAGAAAACCAGAACCCCTACTACTTGTTATTGGTTTTAATGTGGTATGTGTATGTATACTAAATCTTGAGAGCCATACATAAGGTATGGCAGAGAGTTGAGGCTCACAGCACCGGTTTAAAAGACATAGCTCTGCACAGGTAGTGCATTACTAACAGCTGTTTAGAATGTATTGGTTTTATTTAATAAAGTATACTCAATAAAGGTTACATTTTTCGAGTGCCTACAAGGTATTATATCACACAGGCATAAGGATACTTAACAATAAAGATAATTAAGGATATTTTTATTTTCTTTAAGTTCTAATTTCTTGCTTGATTTAGCAATAAACCTGCGATGCACCTTCCAATAAATAGGGGTACAAAGTTTCACCACTATCTTATATGTCTTGTCACAAATATAGACTGGAGATTATATATATAATCAGTTTCTGGTTCCCTGGCAGCCACACCCTGGGGTGTGCAGGAGGGTGGAGTTCGCCCTCACTGCACTTAATTGTGGTAGAGTGACCAGGGGGGCAAAACCACTGCAGAAACTTGCCACAGCCCAGAAATCCCACCCTCCCTTTCATTGCCTACCACGTCACAGATCTCCTCTCCCTCACTTTACCTTTGCTTCATTGCCTTCTCATTGCTTCAACGCCTCACATTTTTTGATTTAGTTCCTTTCAGGTCCTGAGCTCTCAGAATCTTCTCACATACATGATCTCAGCCTCCCCCTCAAGCTCGGCCTCTTTATTGCATAATGGCTTGCTCTGCACCTCCTGGTGAGTCAATGGAGATCACCCAGCTTAATGAGCACTTTCCCGCCCTTTTCAGGCTATGGGATGCACAACTTCAGGTACTGGGGGGAACAAGGAGACATACAGGCTACAGCAGTGAACAGAGGACTGAGCCATGGCCAAGGTGATTAAGAGTTCTGCAGGGAACTACAAGTCTATGGGTAGGGTAGTTCTGGGTACAAAATTTAGTGAAGCTCTGCGCAAATTAAAGTGGCTTTGTGCTGTTCTGGCTGTTAGAGTCAGACCGGAGACTACCAGAGATGCAGTTCCAATTGCGCAGTGCGGAGGCAACCGAACGAGTGTTAGGCAGAGACAGCAAGGAATAGTTATATGGTAGTGTAGTCAAGAGGCAACAGAGCGAGAGATAACAGGCAACATTACCAACCTGGAGGTAATAGGAACGCACAGTGCGGAGGCAACTTGCAATGCTACCAGCAAGGTAGCAGTTGCACCGGATAGTAAAGTGATCCCTCTGCTATAACCATAGACAAGTGGTAGTCAGACAGGAGCGGGGAGTAGCACGGAGCATAAGTCAGACAAGCCACAGTCAGGAACCGGATCGGGTAATCAGCCATAGCCTAGGTTAGCACAGAGCAGGTAGTTGGACAAGCCAGAGTCATACATGGATCAGATAGTCAGACAGAGCCACTGGTCAAATCTGGAGCGGATAGTCAGACAAGCTAAGGATTGAGCACCAGGAGAAATCGGAAGCCAAGCAAGGGTCAAAGAGCAACATTGGAATACGCACAGAAACACCACGAAAGGTCGATAAAGCCCAGTTCGCGGGCAGATTTTAAGGCCACCGCCAGAAGGCAGAGCTCAATCGGCCTCACAGACAGGAAGCTAATAGCAAGTGCAAGATCAGAGACGCTTGCCCGCAGATAGCGGCAGAACAGAGAGGCTGCAGCTCCACTCCCAAACCACCGGATCAGAATGCAGGCAAGCAAATCACGGGCACAGTGATAAGATGTAATTACGACATCTGCTGAGAAACCATTGGCAGCTGTCTTGAACGTTCCTTTGAGCTATTGCTCCATGTTCTGATTTTACCTGCTGAGTGCGCAGTGACCTGCCAAAATCCAATCCCAACTTTCATTCTGTGAAACCACTTCACATACTTCAGAGGTGTGCAGTGTGTGGTTTTCCAGCTGTTGTTGGAGTATATTAACTTCTGTTAATGGTTGGAACTTGTAGCCACACACTGTGATTCACAATAACGGCTACATGTTTTTTTTTTTTTTTTTTTTAAAGGGATAGTAATACTTCGTTTTAACTTTATTTTGTTTTGTAGGCATTAAAAAAACACGAAGAATTATATAAGTCTTATCTCTCAAACCTTTATGGTTTAAGAGATATTCACAAACAAAGTATCCCCCCCCCTGTTCAACCAGATCAGAAGGGAGGTGCCCAGGTAGACTGCAGAGAGGGACAATCTTCAATTAAGATAAGGGAAAAAGCTGAAAAACTTGTCAAGGGGGGAAGGGCTTTCATTGTTTTCATACAAAGAAAATTGTCCCCTTCTGTTATCTGTCTGGTCATACAACCTGATCCACATCTGAGAAGAGATGGCTTACACTAGGTAAAAGGGGCGGGGAGGGGAACTTTGCTTGTGAATATCTCATAAACCATAAAGGATTGAGAGATAAGACTTATATCATTCTTCATGTTTTTTTAATGCCTACAAAATAAAATAAAGTTAAAACGAAGAATTACTATCCCTTTAACAAACTGGTAACGCATTATTCTTTTTGTTAGTGCAAATATTTAACACTGACAGATGAGCTTGTATACAAGGGGAATCTAAATATCCCATACCTCATCTAGAAACAAGATCTTGCACATTTTATTGACTGAAACCTAGACCCATTTAAAGAGACCTAAAAACAAGTGGTGATTTGTAAAGCTGTATTAAGGGGTATTAGTCATTCATTATTAAAAAAAAAACACCTTGTTTTTGAGTTATTTATATTTTATAAATGATGGTAATTAAGGCATGCCATTCAGGCGTTTCCTGTATTAGCCCTCAACCCCCTCCCCACTCACTGACACTTCTCAGCAGTGCATTGCCCACCTCCCCTAATACTGAAACGGTTAAGTGTCAGTGAATAGGAGAAGTAATGTACGGCTAAGACAGGACATGCCCACACGGCATGCCTTAATTAACGTAATTATGTACATCTAAAGAACTCTAAAACTAATTTTCTAAATAAAAAGTCCGTAGTACAACATATAAGTGATTCTGAAAGCTCCTTCAAACCAGCAAATGTGTATTTAGGTAATGGGGACCCTTTAATGAAAGCTAAAACAGAATTATTTTTAAAAGGATAGTAATGTTTCAAAATAAAAGAAGCTCCAATTAATCTTCAGTATGTGGGCCATGGAGAGTGTTATTTCAATACTGTCAGAGTTGTAGTTCAATAGTAATTGAATGATAAAGTATCCTCTTCCGCCCTTTTACTGATTAAACACTGCTTACCTCAGAGCAGAAAGGTTGTGTCCAGGTGGCTTGCAGAGAGGGACAATCTCTGTCAAAACCTGTCAGTGGGGGCAGGGTTTTCATTGTTCTCACAGTAAGAAGACTGTCCCTTGCTGTTAGCTGTCTGGTCAAGTGACCAGATTCCACATCTGAGGGGAGGCGGCTTACACTAGGTAAAAGGGTGGGAGGGGGATACTTTATCATTCAATTACTCTTGAACTACAACTCTGACATAATTGAAATAACATTCTCCATGGCCCAAATACTGTGGTGATTAATTGGAGCTCCTTTTATTTTGAAACATTACTATCCCTTTAAAGACCTAGGCTCCAATGAAAATCTTAACCCATATTTAACAAGCTCTTGTGACGACTGGTCAAATATATAAAAAAAATAGAGGGGCCTTACCCACAAAAGGAAACCAAATCAACTGTGTCATTGAAAAGGCCTAAAATGCCCATTAAAGTGAATGGGTCTTTTAACCGCATGAATGCTAGTGTGGTCCCTAAAGCATTGCTTTGAAATGCATTGAAGACTTTTCTAGCATTTAGAGGGTTAAACCCCCAGTTTAAACAATGGAAATTTGATGTATATTTCACCCCTATGCTGCTGCTGGTTTGGTCCAGAATTGCTCCTATTTCTTTGTTCATAAGGTGCCTAGGTTCATATCTGGAAACTTAGGATCTGCCCTGGAGACTCCTATTTTCAGTCTGAATTACCGAGTCTCCAGTGACAGGACAGAGGCTGATTCTGTGGTGGTGGGGAGTTTCCTCTTCTTTCCACCCTGTTACTCCCACTTCCTGCCCAAGCCGTCACCTTCCCACCAACTTTATGACCAGATATGAATAAGCCCCACCCACCTGAATAATCTCCGCCCCCACTTACATCCCCCTGGTTGGCAGCACATCAAGGGACAGACGTTCCCAGGTATGCCAAGGTGTTCTGTGAGCCAGTGAAGTGGTGCTTATACATCTTAGTGGTAGGCAACCTCTGGCATGCAAACAGAGCCGCCCCTGGAGATTTTAAATGTTAAACAATGGTTGAAAAAACAGTACTGGAGATGCAGTTAAGATGGGAAGAGGAATTGCATTTTAGGGTAGACGTATTGTATAAGTGTTGTCATACAGGGAAATTATCTTCTCGCTGTAACAGAGAACAGACAGGGGATTGCAGCAGAAGCCTCTGAGGGCCACCTCTTGCCCACTGCAGATCTGAATGAATTGGTGTGTGGGTCTGAGTCATCCGTTTAGAAGTTGCCATATGGCAAAATGTACTTAATTGTTGGACAACGTGAGGCACTCCAGCTGTTGTGGGCTACAACACCTATCATCTTGGGCTTGATGATGAAATCTGTAGTCCAAAACAGCAGGAGGGCCTCAGGTTGCATGATAGTTCTGCTTTAAGGGAAATTTTCACCTCAAAATAGGCTGACCAGATCTCACTTTTAAAGTGTTATGTCCACAAAACAGTTTTTACATTTAGAAGAGCTTAAAAAACTGAGCTAAGTGCAAAAAACTGTATTTCTCAAACCACTATGGTTTAAGAGATACAGGCATTTAAAGTTTGATCTCTCCTACTGACAACCGTAAAGCTGCCAGCAGGAGATCTGTGTCGGTCGACACGGAGGTGATTGAGCAGATCCGCGATCTCGTTATTTACCACAAATCCCTTCATCGGAATGGTCTAAAACGAGTGCTTGAAAACCAGGCACAAGTTTTAGACCATTCCAATGAAGGGATTCGTGGTAAATAATGAGATCGTGGATCTGCTCAATCACCTCCGTGTCGACCGACACAGATCTCCTGCTGACAGCTTTACAGCTGTCAGTAGGAGAAATCAAACTTTAAACACTTGTATCTCTTAAACCATAGCGGTTTGAGAGATATAGTTTTTTGCATTTAGATTAGCTTTTTAAGCTCTTCTAAATGTAAAAACTTTTTGTGGACATTGCTAACACTTCAACTGGGGACACATAGGAAATAGCCATTTTGCAGTACTTCAACGAAATCAAAGCAGTCCTGCAGTATGCATTTTTCCTATGCGTCCCTGGTTAAAAGTGAGGTCTGGTAAGCCTACCTCAAAACAATCCCCCCCCCCCCCGATTTTGCCGTATCACGCTAACTGAAACCAAGTATCATAAATAAAACTTAAAGGGATAGTAATACTTCGTTTTATCTTTATTTTATTTTGTAGTCATTAAAAAAACATGAAGAACGATATAAGTCTTATCTCTCAAACCTTTATGGTTTAAGAGATATTAACAAGCAAAGTTTCCCCCTCCTGCCCCTTTTTCCTAGTGTAAGCCATCTCTTCTCAGATGTGAATCTGGTTGTAAGACCAGACAGATAACAGCAGGGGACAATCTTCTTTGTATGAAAAGAATGAAAGCCCTGCCCCCCTTGACAAGTTTTTCAGCTTTTTCCCTTACCTTAATTGAAGATTGTCCCTCTCTGCAGTCTACCTGGGCACCTCCCTTCTGATCTGGCTGAACGGGGAAGGGATACTTTGCTTGTGAATATCTCTTAAACCATAAAGGTTTGAGAGATAAGATTTATATCGTTCTTCATGTTTTTTTAATGCCTACAAAGTAAAATAAAGATAAAACGAAGTATTACTATCCCTTTAATGTAATATTGACAGTTATCGATTTGAACAGATATTCTGTCCAGGCAAGTACAGGGAGAGTGCTGCCATATTCATAACGTGGTGTTTGATTGGCAGCACTCCCCCTCCAGGTAGGAATCACTGTTGGCTGGAAAATCATGACGCATGACTAAGGGGGGCTAATTACAAGCCATGCAGGACAGCTTCTACCACACAGAAGGACATTGCAATGGCATTGAAATGTAATTATACAAAAGATAGTAAATTTGAAAAAAGTACAGATAAAACTACAAATAATAACTATGCGGGAGGTGAAAGCTTTGCAGTGTGTTGAATACCCCTCTGGCACTCAAAGGGTTAAATGTGGGAATTAAAATGACGATGGGGTTACTATTATAATGTATTGAAATGCTCACTTACATATCTGTGCATTATTCAGCAGACTCATTCATATAAGATCAACTTGTGTTTTGTGAATAGTTGATTTTTTTTTTATTTTTTTTTTTTTTTAACAATGAACAGTTAATTGTTCCCCACCCCCTGTAACTATCATACATTTAATTAACCCCCCATCTGGGACAATTTCCATATCCTTCCTGATCCTACACTTCATTCCCATCCCCCCCATGAACAGTTTAGCCAACAAATAAACCATTCACCCTACCCATACACCCCTCTCCCAGAAGATCATGTGATCCGTTATGGACAATCATCTCTCACATTAATTCTTCTGATCTCTGTGAGTGAGTGAATCCACTCAGCTTGAAGTATAGCATAAAAAGTGTGTGTGTGTGTGTTAGAGACTTAGGTGAGATGCACTAAGGCAGTGATTCTCGGCTCCAGTCCTCGGGGCACACCAACAGGTCATGTTTTCAAGAAATCCTTATTTAATCACAGGTGAATCAATCACAATGACTGAGCCACTAATTACTCACCTGTGATTAAGCAGGAATAACCTGAAAACCTGCACTGTTGGTGTGCCCCGAGGACTAATGCTGAGAATCTCTACACTAAGGTGTGATAAAATGGTGAAAAACTGGAGATAATTTCCTGTGTTATTCTGTGGAGCCTAATAATGAACATCAATATCAATATGAGTGTAAAGCGCTGCGGAATCTGTGTGCGCTATATAAATAAATGATTATTATTATTATTTATCTGTCCCACTTGAGAAATCTTAGTCATAGACTCCATGGAATGACACAGGGCTGTCCAAGTTCAGTCCTCAAGGGCCACCAACAGGCCATGATTTAAGGATTTCCCTGATAAAGCACAAGTGAGTCAGTCAGAATGAATGAGCCACTGATTAACTCACCTGTGCTTAATCGGGGGAATTCCTAAATCTTGGCCTATTGGTGGCTCTTGAGGCCTGAACTTGGACAGCCCTTGAATAACATATATAGATTGGAGAAGTGATCTCATTGGAGAAGTCATCTCCAGTGTATCACCTCTGTATCACACCTTGTAGCACCCCCCTCCAAGAGGCTGATATACTAATCATCAATGGAGCATGGGAGTTGCTACTTCCTCAAAAGGCCTGGGACTTAGTGCACTAATAATGCATTCAGTTGGCTGTGCAACCCAATTTCACTACTGCTAATGTGACCAGATCTCCATTTTAATGTGGAACTCTTGTTAAATGAGCAGTATGGTAAAACTTTTTTTTTTAATGAAAACCCATGTTATAGGGCTTCTCCTACATAGTAAAACATGAATACTCCCATTTCTCACAGTTATTTTATTAAAAGGTTATAACCGTTCAAATTATCATGAAGTCAGTTACAGTGTGATTACACCCTGGAAGCATGATTCAGCAGTTTCTATCGCATTGTATGGACAACTGTCAGTGACTCACCTCTCCCATACAATGCAGCAGGATAACAAATTGTAATCTGTCCACTAGAGGGCAATGTTTAATGTAATGGGGAAAAATGAGTTTAAACTGTACTAATACTGGAATTATGAACCCTCCAGCCCTGGGTATACCCTTGTTTTTATGGAACAGGAAAAGCCCTAATATATAATATTATTAAAAAAAATATTTTTACTGTTCCTTTTAAATTGTAGGACTTCACGGGAAGCAGTGCAGTAATGCAGTGTGTATTTCATTTGTGTCCTTCAGTATAATGGTGATCTGGTCACATTAACCAATTCTAGTAGGAAGATTAATAACATTACATGCCCCATGCTACAAACAAGACCCAGAACATTAAAACCTGGGGATTTAGACCCCTCAAAGTATATTAACTGGAGTTATTGTGGGCCAACCAACTGCACCATTGGTGACAAATACAAATGCCCCAAATTTCTATTGCGTTAAAAGTCTCTATAACATTCAGGGGGATTAAAATCCCCTTTGAAATCAATACTAATTTTTGTATGTCTCCTATAGTGCAGTTCATTTGCCACAGAATTCCTTCAGTTCTTCTTAGTACACTAGCCTTAATGAAATGTAATAGGAACTAGATCAATTCTAAAACAAACCAACTTTATACCATAGGGAAAACAAGTACATTGTAAAGTTCCACTGATTAAAATTGGATTTTTAACCCCTTAATGACCGGCGTGCACACGTGCGGCCGGCACTTGAGGACTACGGGGCTTTTTTCTTTTTTTTTTTTTTTTCAACTTCTGGTTCAGGGCTTCCGCAGTGGCATGCAGCCGCGCCAGGAGCCCTGTACTCCATGCCGTGCCAGGACCGTCACTGGTCCTTAAAGGGTTAATCCATGAATGCTATGGAGGCTAAACCCACACTTTGCTGGCAGAGAGGTGAAGGACTCTGTAGCACTCAAGAATTTAAAAACCTCTTTTAAATATATGGGAGTTATATTAGCAGTGGTTCTTAACGCCATCCTAGGGGACCCCTAACAGGCCATGGCTTTAGGTTTTCCCTGCTTGTGCGCATGTATGTTAATTAAAATGATTGAGCCTCTGATGAAATTACCTGTACTCAAGATGGGAATCCTAAGGTCATGAGGACACTGAGGGGGTCCCTACGGATAGGGATGGACGAATAGTCCTATTTTTCTCCTGAAGGATTATATTTGGCAGAAAACCGGCAATACATCACCTTTTCATTAAACACTCTGGCATTTTAAGGGCCCTGTGCTCAAATTAAAAATAGGTCAATTCTTCTACAAACAGCTGCATCATAACGGGAAATACAAGTTTCCCAAATTCCTACCGATTTAAAGGGGAACATACACATAATAAAAACTTTTGTGCATGGGCTTTAAAGGAATAGTAATGTCCCATCATTTTTTTTTTGCATTTTGTAGTAGGCAAAAAGTGGAATTGATTGCAGAAAAACGTATCTCTCAAACCGCTATGGTTTGAGAGATATCTGCATTCAAAGTTTGATGTTTCCTGCTGTCAGCTGTAAAACTGTCAGCAGGAGATCCATCTTGTCTGACACGGAGGCTGTTCAACAGAGGCGCAATTGTGCTTTTTAAAAAGAATGACTGCATTGGAATGGTCTACCAAGTGTGCTTGCAAAACGTGATTGCGGCTCTGCTGCAGAATCTCCGTGTCGTCTGACACAGATCTCCTGCTGACAGCTTTACAGCTGACTGCAGGAAACCTCAGACTTTGAATACACTATAGCGGTTTGAGAGATACTTTTTTTTGCATTCAATTCCACTTTTGAACTACTACAAAATGCAAAAAAGATTTTAGGGGACATTATTATCCCTTTAATTCTTAAAACTAGATTAGCGCTGTTTTTGGTTTATTTTTTTATTCTTCTTACTTTTGGAGATATGAAGACTTAAAATACTGCACTTCCACATTGTGCGGCACCCTTTATATGCGGCACAACTCTGCAGGACTTCCCATCTCCCTCCCAGCTGCCCCTGGGGGCGTGTTCATGCGTCCCTTTGTGGTGGCATTTATGTGAGCTGTCGTTACAACAAGCTTTGTTCAGCTGGGAGGGAGGTGGGAAGTCCTGCAGCGCTGTGCCTCACATACAGGGTGCCGCAGAACGTGAAAGTGCAGTATTTTAAGTCTTTGTATCTCCAAAAGTATGTATGTATAAGTAGAAAAAAAACAAAAAACACAGAACTAATCTAGTTTTAAGAATTAAAGCCCATGCACAAACGTTTTTATTATGTGAATGTTCCCCTTTAAGTGTGACTTTTAACCCATTGAATACTAGAAAGGTCTCCCATACATTGCAAAACAATGTGTGAAAGACCTCAATACAATTCAAGGAGTTAAAAGCCTCATTTAAAAATTAGATTAAAAATTAGATTTTTTTCTCTCTCTCCCCTTATGATGTAAAAATGTCTTGACTTTCTTTTTGCACGTAGGGCCCTAAGGTTAAACCCTTTGAGTGCCTGAGCGGTGCCCAACGCATTGCTCTGCAATGCTTTGGGCCAGCCCTGTGGCACTCAAAGGGTTAATCAAGACCGCTAGAAACATCAACTACATAAAGTGTTGGGTAGAGAGAGTGGCGGACTGGACAGTGACAGAGGGAGGTTAAACATGACAATTCTCCTAAACTATAAATGTTCTTTTTTTTCTGTTTGTTTTATATCAATTTTTTATTTATGAGTTTTCCATTTTTACAAGCAGATGCTCATGACTATTATGAGAGAATAGGGAAATTGATGCAATAAAACACACAGGTGACGAGTTTTTACAGTTTACTCCTTACTATGATGATCACAGCGTAAAATCTAAATCGAGAGAAAAGTCATTTGGAATAGGCATGAGGAATAAAATAAACAAGGAAAGACAAACAATAAGATAAAACCAAACCAAACTAGGCCTGCCTGGAGGTATAGAAGTCGTGGGAGAAAGTGATGGAAGACCGGTTAAGGGCAATCTAACAGGAACAAACAGATGAGATCTGCACCCACGTGCAGTGTGTACACGTAATGTATATGCATGTCTTTGAACCCGATTTTTTCCCAAGGTGATCACAATAAGGGTATGTTCACATTGGTGACTTCAGCACAAAGTTATTACTGCTGTGCTAAGGGCACCATTGTGATACATTCTGTCCAGTGGTGCTGCTCACACGGGTAATTTCCATGTAGTATGATGCAGGGTAGGTGCTAATGTTAGTGTCTCAATAAACACCATTCATCTGCTTGGCTGCTCATTAGCTAAGACTTAATGCTTGCTGATTGACTCTTAAACCTTGGCTAGCCATGTGGTACTCAAATGATTAATCTTGATTAGGCATTTCCCACATGTAGCTCATGAACTCTTTGGTAGCTTTTTGGTTGCCAGTGATTAGCTCTCTCCAGTCCAATCAGTTATCAAGCTATCTGGCCTGCCAGAGACAGATCTGGTTGTTGACATCTGCTCCCCTCTTGGCTGCAGCCAATCAGAGCACAGCTTTCATCTGCTGTAACCATCAGTGGTCAGTCTGATAGGAATGCAGATAGAGTTCTTCACATAGTTTTCTGTCCCACTCCCATAATCGCTGTTTTGGATTATTCCACATGCTTTGTAAAGACAGCTATTAAGTGTTTTGGGAAATGTGTGGTGTCAAAGTGGGTAAGATCCACAGAGTGGCTTGTTACAGTGGGTGAGTTGCCAGCTTTCTGTTATATTCATTAAATGTTTTGTTAAACCACTATGGTGGGGTACAATCCATCAGAAAATCTGTGGCTCACTGGAAATCCACATACTTTGTCTTCTATAGTGAATACATATTTCTTTTTCTGTTAAAAATTATATCACCTCGAGCTGTAAAGAAGGCTACTTGTTTTCTGTACGTTGTTATTGGAAGGTGTGGGAAGGAACAAAGAATAGGTAACAGAATGTTTGGAAATGGTTTAATATGTACAATTATAAATTCATATATCTTCAATACATGTTTTAGAGTAGCTCAGTACATGTTTCATTGATTAAAAGTGTCTCCTGTTAAAGAAAATGTTGGAGACCCCTGATCTAGGTGCTTTTCTTCAGTCGAGGAAGACTCTGGTCATCCCTGGTTTGTGCAATATTGTTTTACCATGTTTTATTAGTCATATTACCGGCAAATCTATTTATATTGTGCAGATATACATCACATTGCATGAAGGTTCTAAGATAAATTTCATATTAGATGGAGGCTAAGGCATACAGCCAGTTACATGGAAGTTCTAAGAAATGTTGTATATCACGTTACATGGCATTGCTCAGATATACATCCCATTACATGTAGGTACTAACACAGACATCACTTTGCATGTAGCCACTATAATATTGTACATACCAGGGATCTCCAGAGTCTGCAGAGCTTGTGCAGGTCCAGGAAAAGCACCAAATCAGCAAGGAGCGAGTCATAGGTAGTGAACAGCCAATCAGAAGGACACCTTTGGATACTTTTGCTCACAGAATGAACAAAAATGTGGCCTAAAACTTACAGGTTTTAACATTGTGGTCTACCCTGTGAATTATGGCAGGGAGGGAGCATCCTGAGGCCCTCTAATGGCTGTCTGGGGATGATGGGAGTTGTAGACCTCTACAGCAGTATGCTCTCCAGTGTTCTATGTGCTATAATGCAGATTGTTCACACAGATTATATTGTTAATACAATGTCAGTTGCATTCTCCATTGACTGGCTGACCCACTTAAATAATATATGGCCATTGACCATGTGGGCCACCCTTGTGACACATCTCCACCACTTCCCCCACTTTTCATCATCTGCTTTCTGCACAATCCCAATGCACTGTATTCATCAACCTAAAGCAGTGCGGTACTGGACACATTTAAAATGGGCTTTTAACTCCTTAAATTCTTGAGGTCTCCCATCCATCACTTCTCTAGCATTCAAAGGGTTAAATACCCAATTTACATCAGTGGGAATTTCTGCTTGTCCCCTATAGTGAAGCTGGATTGCTTCATCTTTCTCTTTCTGCACATGGCCCTTGTTATGCTATCTTTATAGCTTAAAGGAATAGTAATGTTTCATAATAAAAGCAGCTCTAATTAATCTTCATAGTATTTGATCTTTGGAGAGTGCTGTTTCAATCCTGTCAGAGTTGTACTTCAAGAGTAATTGAATGATAAAGTATCCCCCTCCTGCACCTTTTACTAATGTAACACTGCTCACCTCAGAGAAGAAGGGAGTGTCCAGGTAGATTGCAGAGAGGGACAATCTTCAATTAAGATAAGGGGAAAAAGCTGAAAAACCTGCCAAGGGGGGCAGTGCTTTCATTGTTCTCATAGGAAGAAGATTGTCCCCTTCTGTTATCTGTCTGGTCTATGGACTGGATTCCACATCTGAGGTGAGCAGTGTTACAGTAGGTAAAAGGGGCGGGAGGGGGACAATTTATCATTCAATTACTCTTGAACTACAATGCTCAGAGTAATGAAATAACACTCTCCATAGCCCAAATACTATGAAGATTAATTGGAGCTGCTGTTTTTGTGAAACATTACTATCCCTTTAAAGAGACAGTGTCAGCTAAAAATTGAAAAGGTTTCATATTCATTTGACTATTATGAGCACCGAGTCAGCATTTATAAAACTTCTTCAACCCTTTAATCCCTTAAAGCGGAACTTTCATTAGATTAACATAGTGCTGCAAATGATAATTACATTAGCGATATGCACAAATGTAGCTTTATTTTCAAGAATAATTGCTTCATTAACCCTTTGAGTGCCAGAGGGGACGAATGCATTGCAAAGAAATGTTCCCCGGTGCCTGCCTACATAAAAGGTTCTATTATTGTTTAATTCTGCAGCGATTCTTGAAAATAAAACTAAGTCTGTGCATATCGCTAATGTAATTATAATTTGCGGCACTATGTTTCTGATGAAAGTTCCTCTTTAAAATGATAGTAATACTTCAAAAAAAAAATATTTTATATTGTAGCTATTAAAAAATCATTAAGAACAATATCAGTCTTTTCTCTCAATCCTTTATGGTTTGAGAGATATTCACAAGCAAAGTTCTCCTCACTGACCGAAACAGTCAAGTCTGCCATCTAGCTGTTAGATTTGGAATCAGGTCCACAGATCAGCCAGTGGCTCTTCAGCAGAGCCGAGATCGCAAGATATAAAAATAACTAGTTAATTGGAATGATCTACAAAGTGTGCTTGCAAAGCAGGTACACTTTGTATACCATTTCAGTGAAGTAGTTCCTCTTATATTTTGTGATCTCGGCTCTGCTGAAGAGCCACAGTTGGTCTGCGGACCGGATTCCAAATCTGACAGCTAGAGCGGTGACATCAGTGAGGGGGAAACTTTGCTTGTGAATATCTCTCAAACCATAAAGATTTGAGAGATAAGACAGATATCTTTCTTAATGATTTTTTAATGGCTACAATATAAAATACAATTTTTTGAAGGATTACTATCACTTTAAGTGCCAGAGAGGTATGCAATGAATTGCGTTTCAATGATTTGTATTTTTCTGTGTTGTTCAAAGTGTTAGGACCAAATACATAAGCATTGCATTGACCATCTCATCCATTTGGCCTTTAAAGTGTTACTTGTTATCTTCATAATTGAATACTCAGGAAGGCTACAGGCACCTTATTCGTTACAGTCGTATGTTGGAGCAATTATCTGTTTTAGGTTTTATTTTTTACTCTTCTCTCTTCTGTTAGTTTGTTTCAGTTATGACCTACATTAACCTGATACCACAAGTGTCTGAGTTTTAATTGAGATTTTAGGTGTTTAGACTGACTGCAAAGGATGCTGGGAGAAAAAAATACTGTAAACTGTATGGAAAGTGCACATGTTCCTTCCATATTATTATACTGCTATAAAAGTAACTTGTGTGAACATTGCCAAACAGGGTCTGATTATCCATTTGGATGGTGGTTTTCTTCATGGGTCCTGTGGCACTTTGGTGTGCCATGGGCATCAGTTTGGGATGCCCCACATTTTCTATGAAGATTTTGACAAAATTGTTCGTTGAGTTTCTAATGAATGCTTATGGATTACCAACATTTTAATCCTTATTGCAATTCTGAGTGGGGGACCTAATGATAACCATACACTTATGTATTGTTCTCTTAAAGGAATAGTAATGTTTCATAGTAAAAGTAGCTCTAATTAATCATCATAGTATTTGGACTTTGGAGAGTGTTATTTCAATTCTGTCAGAGTTGTAGTTCAAGAGTAATTCAATGACAAAGTATCCCCCTCCCGCCCCTTTTACTGAGGTAACACTGTTCAGCCAGATCAGAAGGGAGGTGCCCAGGTAGACTGCAGAGAGGGACAATCTTCAATTAAGATAAGGGAAAAACCTGAAAAACTTGTCAAGGGGGGCAGGACTTTCATTGTTCTCATAGGAAGAAGATTGTCCTTCTGTTATCTGTCTGGTCTAATAACCAGATTCCACATCTGAGAAGAGATGGTTTACACTAGGTAAAAGGGGCAGGAGGGGAAACTTTATCCTTCAATTACTCTTGAACCACAACTCTGACAGTATTGATATAACACTCTCCATGGCCCAAGTACAGTGAAGATTAATTGGAGCTGCTGTTTTTGTGAAACATCACTATCCCTTTAAGCCCTTGAAAAACTGCCTATAAAAGGTGAGAGGGTGCTCTGAAAATCCTAAAATAAGATTGCCTGTTAAGGGTGACTTGAGAGAAAAAAATAAAAGAAAATTGAGAACCACTCTTAGACAGAGGCAGCAGCTTCCTAGTGCCAGATTGTGAGGTGTGCGTCAGCTGTCATGGCCTACTCACAGTTTGAGTTATCAGTGTATCAATTGTGAATTCCAGTGTTTTGGTCTCAGATTACCGCTCTTGGTTGTCTAAGGAAAGTGTTTTACCAGGAAGGATACATTGAGATTATTTTGTTTTCAAATATATACTCATTTTTCTACCACAGAAGGATTAAAGGCTGTTTTTCTTGCCGGGACTAAACCTGTGACCCTGCCGTTTGAACAGATTCTACAGCTGGTGCATTGTGGCTGATTTTTTCACAATTTTATATATCCCTTTACTGGCTATTTCTTAGAGCAATGCACAGCCCAGAAGTTAAAGGGCCACTAATGTCCTATAAAAAAAATCTTCTAGCTTTGTAGAGGTTAAAATAATAAACTACGTGACACAAATCCTATCTCTCAAACCTCTATTTGGGTCTCCTGATGTGTGGTTTGAAGGCACACTTTGTAGACCGTTCCAATGAAGTAATTATTTTTAAATAACGCGATTTCGGCTCCACTGAAGAGCCTCCTCAAGTTGTACTACTTGAATCACCTCCTGTCCGCTGTCATTATACTAAGATTTGCATAGGTATAATTATGTGGACTATAAGGGAAAGCTAAAGCTTGTACCAGACCATGGTGACACATGACTTCCAAATAAATTTGTTTCATTAAGTTATTAAGTTGTCTCGTCAGATTTTCCGCTCCATGTATATAGGTCAACCTGTCATTCACTGTCAGTTTTGTCATTTTCAAATATGCAAAACATTTTTAAATTCCAGGTCCACTTAACACCTTGGAAGCTTGCTAGAGAAATTTCCAAAGCTTTGGGAAATGAACATACCTGGGACTCTGGATCTGCCCCGTAGGTTTGGTTTTCCAAGTTAATTTCTGGGTGTTGTGGGGCAGGGGGAGATTCTTTGGGTAAGTTCGTTCCCTGGTAACCCTCCTTATTTCAACCCTTTTCAGGACAAACCCTTCCTTTTCTTTGACTGATGCCACCTACATTATGTTGCAATTTGCATAACTTCATCACTTCCACCTCAGCTCCAGTTGTTACTCCGGGTGTTGTGGACTTCAGGGTTTCCGGGTATGGAAATGATACTGATGTACTAAGACAACATGGAACAACCCAACATCCACCCAGGGGAGAAGTAAAAATGTCCTTAATTCACATTAATTAATATCGGTCTTTTAACCCCTTCAATGCCATAGAGGTCTCCAATGCCTTGCATAGCAAGGCATTGAATACCTCTCTGGCATTTGAAGGTTTAAAAGCCCCATTTAGTATCAGTGGGGCTTTCCATTTGTCCCCTATGGTACTGTTGGTTTCCTCAGTATTGGAGAGGTCTGAAGCATCCACAGGGTTAAATTAAAAGGTAAGGGAGGAATAGGTGCAGAGAAGTAAGTTCTAGATAAGAATGAGACAGGTGGATGACAAATTGACTCTCACTCAGGACTACACTTGTTTACCAAAGGAAAGGGCAGATATGGAAGCTGCTGGCAAAAGCCTGCAGGGAAGGAAGTGTTCCTTAAAGCAAAACTGTCACCCGCTATGTTCAGCAGTGTGAGAACAACACATGCGGTAGTGAGTTAAGTGAGTGGCAAGGTGTTAAATGTATTAGTTAAAGGGATAGTAATACTTAAGTATTACTAATCCCTATAGGAAAGTACTACTAAAAAAAAAATATATTGCCCCCAGTGTCATCTCTCAGACCTTTATGGTTTGAGAGATGATCGCTTTTAAAGTTGCCCTCTCCCTCCCCCTTCCCTGTAGTCAGCATTCTAGCTGACTCAGGGAAATCCGGTCAGAGATCATCAGGTGGCTCTGCAGCAGAGCCGCGATCGCTTTAATTAAAAAAAAACTTTCACTAAAACGGTCTAAACTTTCATTAAACCAATCACACATAGAAGACCATTTCAGTGAAAGTTCTCTTTTTTAGTAACGCGATCTGGCTGTGCTGGAGAGCCGCCTGAAAGTGGTACGACTCTCTTTCTTTCAGTCAGCTAGAATGCTGACTACGGGGAAGGGGGAGGGAGAGGGCAACCTTAGAAGCGATCATCTCCCAAACCATAAAGGTTTGAGAGATGACACTGGGGGCAATATGTTTTTTTTTAAGTAGTACTTTGCTATAGGGATTAGTAATACTTAAGTATTACTATCCCTCTAAGGCACTGGTGGCGAGGTCAGTTCTATTTAACCATTTGAATGCCAGAGGAGTGTCCAGTGTATTGCAAATCAATGCGTTGGGCATTCCACTGACACTCAGAGGTTTGAGCCTGAGGACACCGTGCTGTTGTATAGGAGGAGACTGCCAGGGTTGGAAATGAGCAGCAGGGAGAGAGAGGTAAGAACGACACTCCATAGATCAGTGTTTCTCAACATCAGTCCTCAGGGTACAATAACAGAGCACATTTTGGGATAACCAGGCTTGATCACAGGTGGGAAATTAATGGCTCAGTCACTGTAATTAATCTACCGTGTTTAATTATGGATATCCTTAACCTGCTGAGGTGTCCTGAGGACTGGAGCTGATAATCACTGCTATATATCACCGGTAAAGCCTTATTTAGAGTACTGTGTACAGTCCTGGAGACCATATCTTAACCCCTTAACGACCCTTGACGGTCATAGTACATCATGGGTAAATCTGACTGAACGACCCATGACGTACTATGACCGTCATGGAATTCCGGGCTCCCCCCGCGACTGCACGCCATTCAGGGAGTCCGGAATTGGATTCTTAAAAAAAAAAAAAAAAAAAAAAATGCTCCGTGGTCCTTTAGTGACCGCCGCATGCCTGCACGGCCGGTCGTTAAGGGGTTAAGAACAACATTAAAGGAGAACTATCATATCCCAATAACAACCTTCCACTTACCATACTATGGCCAGAAAATCATGATGGCCCCTCTACATTTGTCCCTTTTTGTCTTTGTTCAAACGATGACATGTTCAATCAAGATCTGGATGTTGTCCATGGAGGCAGACATGACAGTAGCTGGCACTGGCAGATGTTCAAACTGAAGCTGGCAGAGTGCATGAGCCCACTTAACATCTTAAAGGGATAGTAATGTTTCATAATAAAAACAGCTGTAATTAATCTTCATAGTATTTGGACTTTGGAGAGTGTTATTTCAGTTCTGTCAGAGTTGTAGTTGAAGAGTAAATCAATGACAAAGTATCCCCCTCCCACCCCTTTTACTGATGTAACACTGCTCAGCCAGATCAGAAGGGAGGTGCCCAGGTAGACTGCAGAGAGGGACAATCTTCAATTAAGATAAGGGAAAAACCTGAAAAACTTGTCAAGGGGGGCAGGGCTTTCATTGTTCTCATAGGAAGAAGATTGTCCCCTGCTGTTATCTGTCTGGTCTATGGACTGCATTCCACATCTGAGAAGAGATGGCTTACACTAGGTAAAAGGGGAGGGAGGGGAATCTTTGCTTGTGAATATATCTTAAACCATAAAGGTTTGAGAGATAAGACTTATATCATTCTTCATGTTTTTTTAATGCCTACAAAATAAAATAAAGTTAAAATGAAGTATTACTATCCCTTTAAGGGCCAGAGTGTTATACATCGCATTGGAAAGCAATAGGTTTCACACCACTCTAGTCCTTAAAGCAACAGTCAACTTCCTACTGACTTTATATAGTCTGCAAGTGCATAATATGTAATGTTAAATTGTTCATTTTTTTCCATGCTGTTTTAACTCTGACAGGGAGCTATACGAGTTTCATTTCAGAGGGCTTTCTGTGTGGGACTGAAAGCTGAAAGGGAGTACAACAATGCAAAATAAGATAAAATGTTAAAAAGAAAACAATGAAACAATGTAGAAAAACCTGCCTCCATAACAGACATGGGTAAAGTGTGGTACTGTGTTAGCCTTAGAAAATGCAGCAGACTAGTAGAGTAAAAATATAAAAAGTATTATTGTAGATATTGAAAAAATAAATCCATTGATGCCAGTCTGATCTCTCAAACCTTTATGGTTTGAGAGATATAATAAAGTTTTAAAGTTCCCCCCTCCCTCCCCTTTCATTGACGTCAATGTCTAGCTGACAGAAGAAGAAGATCATGTTCCGGGGCAGAGCCGAAATAGCTTTATATAAAAAAAAGACTTCATTGGAATGGTTTACAAAGTGTGCTTGCAAACCAGGCACATTTTGTGGACCGTTCCAATTAAGTATTTCTTTCTACATATCGTTATCTTGGCTTTTCTGAAGAGCCGCCTGCCGGTCCCGGGACCAGGATCATCTTCTGTTAGCTAGACACTGGCGTCAGTGAAAGGGGAGGGAGGGGGGGAACTTTAAAACGTTATTATATCTCTCAAACCATAAAGGTCTGAGAGATCAGACTGGCATCGATGGATTTATTTTTTCAGTGTCTACAATAATACTTTTTATTTATATATGCCATTACTAACCCTTTAAAAAGGTGAGATTACCATATGTAGTGAGCTGAATTTTTGTCCTATGGTCCTGCTAACAGCTGTCATGTCCACCTCCGTAGACATGACATCCAAAAGTGATGCTCACCCGTGTCGTGGTGAGGCGTTCCCTGATCAGAAAGTTCAGGAAGAAATGAAGCAGGAGACCACGGTGCTCTCCTGAGTTGCCTATATTGCTCTCCCACTGTAGTTGGCTGTGACCAATAGCTGGGGGGCGCATCAGGAGGGGGTCCTTATTCCCCTCCCAATGAAGTCTGAAAAATAAATAATTAAAAAAAAAAATTACCCTGTGTGTGCCACAGGGGTGTCCAGAACATTGCTTTCCAATGTGTTGGACAGCCCTGTGGCATACGCACATATACCTCCTCCTAAGTGTCCCTCTTTAGGGGAGACATTCCCTCTGAGACCCAAATCCCTCTTTCCTACCCTGGTGACCCTTTTATTAGGAGATCAGACTGTGTAGTGTGTATTAAATGTGTATCACATTGTGCTACTTGCATTCATTTGCGTTTAAAGGGATAGTAATACTTAAAAATTACTATACCCCATGTTGTAGCAAGTAAAAAACTGAGAAAAATGAGACCAGCGGCATCTCTCAAACCTTTATGGTTTGATAGATATCCACTGTCAAAGTTCCCTCTCCACTGATATCAGCATTCTTGCTGACAGCAAGGGAATCCGGTCCCAGGCCTGGCGTAGGCTCTGCAGCAGAGCCGAGATAGCGTTAATAAAAAAGAAATCCTTAACTTAAAAGGTCTTTTATGTGTGCTTGCAAACCAAGCACACGTAGAAGACTTTTTTAGTAAAGGATTTCTTTTTTAGTAATGCGATCTGGGCTGTGCTGCAGAACCGCCGGCTGATCCCAGGAGAGGATTCCCCTTCTCTAAGCTAGAACACTGATGTCAGGGGAAAAGCCAAGAAGAGGGAACTTTGAAAGCGGATATCTCTCAAACCATAAAGGTATGAGAGATGCCGCTGGTCTCACTTAAAGGGATAGTAATACTTCAAAATTACTATCCCTTATATTGAAGCCCTTTAAAAACTGAATTAAATGCCACCAGCGAAATCTCTCAAACCTTTATGGTTTGCGAGATAGCCGCTTTTAACTTCGCTCCCCCTTGCCTCTCCCCTGACGTCACCATTCTTGCTGCAGAAGGGGAATCCATTAATTTAATCAAGCGGAGGCTCTTCAGCAGAGCCAGATCTCGTTATAGAAGAAACGATCCTTCACTAAAACGGTCTTCTACATGTGATTGGTAACCAAGCACACGTAAAAGACCATTTTAGTGAAGGATCTTGTTTTCCATAAAGGCTAAACAGCCTCCCGCCAGTCCTGGGACCAGATTTCCCTACTGCAGCAAGAACGCTGACGTCAGGGGAGAGGCTGGGGGGAGCGAAGTTTAAAAGCGGTTATCTCACAAACCATAAAGGTTTGAGAGATGCCGCTGGTGGCATTTTATTCAGTTTTTAAAGGGCTTCAATATAAGGGATGCTAATTTTGAAGTATTACTATCCCTTTAACTCAGTTTTTTTTTTACTTGCTACAACATGGGGGATTTTTTTAAGTATTACTTTCCCTTTAAACTTGAGTGTATATGTTTATAAATTAGGCTGTATAAATAAAATACCGTGGTCTTGCTCTAGATCATGTTTTCATTTACACAAAGACCTGTTAGTAGGACAGGAAATAACCTAAAATATTCTCAGTACTTCACCACTCACGCCCCCAGGAAACCCAACTAAGACAAAAGTGTTGCTCTTTGGCCATTTGAAATATTAGGAAGTTTGCCAGCCCCTTCATCCACTGCCTATTGGTAGTCCTAGTCATATACACTGTTTAACCCCCCCATGCCCAGTTCCAATGCCCACTGGTAGTCACAGATTCCCGACATATATTGTCTGCCCCCTCCACCTGGTTCCACTACCCACTGATAAACATGGATCCCCACATACAGCAAGCCTGATCCTACTGCCCACTGTTATTCACACATCCCTGCATACATCCTCTGACACCCTCAGCCTTGTTCCACTGGTAATCATGTAAAAAAAAGTATGTGGTTTTCCCTAAAGCAGCATTTTCTGGAAACAGTTGCGCATAATAGTCTAGGGATAAAAAGGCAAGTGTCTCCTCATTTGACGCAGGCAAATGTCTTACTGACCTTTCTTCATATCTATAATGATTAAAACATTTTTTAGTGCAGCCAAGTCATATCAACAAAGAAAAGTGGTAGGAGTAGTTTTGAGCTCCTAGCACCCCCTAGGTATGTCAAGCTATTAACAGTGGGGTACCATATTTCTTTGGGTGGTAGAAAGTGCTGAATACAGTAGGAAATCCAATGGTTTTCAAATATTTTAACCCCTTAATGACAATGTACTTACCAAGTACGTTTCACAAAAA
The DNA here is from genome assembly GCA_037306005.1 of Rhinophrynus dorsalis. Classification (NCBI taxonomy): domain Eukaryota; kingdom Metazoa; phylum Chordata; class Amphibia; order Anura; family Rhinophrynidae; genus Rhinophrynus; species Rhinophrynus dorsalis. Next base: position 28,583,832 of record CM074728.1, read on the forward strand.
CGTACTTGTATGTCCTGGAAATCCAGGTCCCCGCGCGGCAGCACGCTGTTTAGGGACTCCGGATTCATTTGCCAAAAAAAAAATGTAGCCGGGCGTTAAGTGACGCACACGGCTGTCAGTAAGAGGTTAAGGGTTTACACATTCCATGCATACAGGTAAAATTATGCATATCTGGTATTTTTGTTCTTTGGGCGTTCAGGGCTTTTAAAAATAATTTACATTTTTACAACTAGCATAAAGGTTTTTGATATATAGTGTGTGATTTTTAGCAAAATATTTAATTTGTAACCTTTTTGTATACAAGAAATCATAGCTTGATGCACAGTGCAAAATACAGTTCACTTGAGGCACCATGCAAATGCTCAGTTAGTTATGAAAAAATTATAGTTTTTCATATGTAACTAGAATGTTACCAGAAATGTACCAGCAGGAATCATACCTAAACTGATGGATAGCAAATTGCTGAAAACGTGTCTGGTCTGCAGGGTCTATGAAGTGGCCCAAGCCCCTGGCACTCAAAGGATTAAAGGGGAATTACTACCCCACACAATGTTTACCTTTACTAAGTCCCCATCTGGCGACTCGCTGCTTAGTAGCGTTAGTCGCCAGAATAATTACCTTACGTAATAGATTTCTCCTCTCTTCCATGGGCAACAGGCAGGACGGAGCGCGGACATGTTGCCGTTGTGACATCCGCACGCCTGTGCTGTCAGTCCCAGCCGGGTCTAGGAGGCGTTGCTAGGAGCCATTTGGCTCCGGCTGGGATTGACAGAGCTGGCGCCCGGATGTCACAATGGCAAGATGTCCGCGCTCCGTCCTGCCTGTCACCCATGGAAGAGAGGAGAAATCTATTAAATAAGGTAATTATTCTGGCAACTAGAGCTACTAAGCGGCTAGTCGACAGATGGGGACTTAGTGAAGGTAAACATTGTGTGGGGTGGTAGGTCCCCTTTAAACTTTTAGGATGCCCTCTTTCTTTTGTTCAGTTCTTTGAGTAAGGAGTTCTCTAGAAAGTGTCTTGTATTGGTCTTGGATATATTTTTAAATACTTATCACATACCTTGTTAGTTGTCTCTTCGCTAATGTAAACAAACTCAGTTTGGTTTGTCGCTATAACTAAAATCTAATCCATTTATCCGTTTTGCTGCCCCTGTATTTTGCCAGTTCAGTAATGTATTTTTAAAGTGATAGTAATACTTAATAATTACTAATCCCTATATTAAAGTCATGTTTAAAAGAAATGTATTGCCCCCAGTGTCATCTCTCAAACCTTTATGGTTTGAGAGATAATCACTCCTAAAGTTCCCCCTCCTTCCCCCTTTCCCGAAGTCAGTGTTGTAGCTGACTGAAGGGAAATCCAGTCTTGCAATCATCAGGCGGCTCTGCAGCAGAGACGCGATCACGTTAATAAGAAAAAAAAAATCTTTCACTAAAATGGTCTTCTACCTGTGCTTGCAAACCAAGTACACGTAGACGACCATTTCAGTAAAAGATTTTTTTTTATTAACGCAATCTTGGCTCTGACGGTCGTATGACAGGCAGTCAGCTAAAACGCTGATTTTGGGGAAGGGAAAGGGGAACTTTAGGAGCGATTATCTCTCAAACCATAAAGGTCTGAGAGATGATACTGGAGGCAATACAATTCTTTTTAATATGACTTCAATACAGGGGTTAGTAATTATTAAGTATTACTATCCCTTTAAGCATTATATTCTATATGAGATCCTACCAAGGATTTATAAAGAAGTATAATTATATTTCTATCCTTTTTATACATGATAGTACCCTGTTGCCTCGTGCACTAGTTGAGTGACACTGCACACTGCTGTGAAGTCTATTGTCTATCAGTACTCCTAAATCTTCTCTAACAAGGTTCCCCCAAGTGGGCTCCTAATTAATGTATACTTAACATTCTTGTTTCTGCAACCCAATTGTATAACCTTACATTTATCTATATTAAATCTCATCTGACACTTTTACTCCCATTCAGTTTATGCAAATATTTCTGCAGTGAAAAAACATCCTGCTCTGTATGTATTTCCTTACACAGCTTGAAGTCATCAACAAAGACTGAGATGCTACTTTCAGTACCCACTTCTAGATCATTTATAAACACATTTTAAAAAAGTGTGTGTATTTACATATAATATAAGCTCAGGGGATGGAGCAGGGTGATATATATGAGAGAAACATCTAACCCTTTGAATGTCTGAGGGTACTTCTCTGGCACTTAAAGGGATAGTAACACTTAATTATTACTAATACCTATATTAAAGTCCTATTAAAAATAAATGTATTGCCCCCAGTGTCATCTCTCAAACCTTTATGGTTTGAGAGATGATCGCTCCTAAAGTTGCCCTCTCCCTCCCCCTTCCCTGAAGTCAGCGTTGTAGCGGACTGAAAGGAAATCCGTCTTAGATCATCAGGCGGCTCTGCAGCAGAGCCGCCATCACGTTAATAAAAAAAAAAAATTCACTAAAACGGTCTTCTATGTGTGCTTGCAAACCAAGCACACATAGAAGACCATTTCAGTGAAAGTTTTCTTTTTTATTAACACGATCTTGGCTGTGCTGCAGAGCTGACAGCTGACAGCAGCAGAAGGCAAACTTTAGTGGCGGATATATCTCAAACCATAAAGGTTTGAGAGATAGGACTTTCTCCAAATACTTTATATTTGTAAAATCTACCTTATAGAATAAACTTTATTTGGGCATTACTGACCCTTTAAAAGTTTAACTTACCTATAGTAAGGGATTTAAAGGGATAGTAATGTTTCATAATAATAGCAGCTCTAATTAATCATCCTAGTATTTGGACATTGTAGAGTGTTATTTCAATTCTGTCAGATTTGTAGTTCAAGAGTAATTCAATGACAAAGTATCCCTCTCCCGCCCCTTTTACTGATGTAACACTGCTGAGCCAAAGCAGAAGGGAGGTGCCCAGGCAGACTGCAGAAAGGGACAATCTTCAATTAAGATAAGGGAAAAACCTGAAAAACATGTCAAGGGGGGCAGGGCTTTCATTGTTCTCATAGGAAGAAGATTGTCCCCTTCTGTTATCTGTCTGGTGTATGGACTGTATTCCACATCTGAGAAGAGATGGCTTACACTAGGTAAAAGGGGTGGGAGGGGGAAACTCTATCCTTCAATTACTCTTGAACCACAACTCTGACAGTAATGAAATAATACTCTCTATGGCTCAAATACTATAACGATTAATTGGAGCTGCTGTTTTTGTGAAACATTACTATCCCTTTAATATACTTCAGGAGGGAAGTACTTTTTCTGAGGGGGAAAGAAAGAGAAATACCAGAAAGGAACCCATGATTTAAATTTAGAGGAAGCAAGACTCAGAAATTACGTGACTGATGTACCGAGGGAAAGTGGTGCAATTCTAGAAAAAACGAACTGCACCATAGAGGACAAATATTCCCAAACTGCCATTGCTTTAAATCAGTCTTTTAACCTCTTGAAAGCTAAAAGAGTCTAGAAAACATTGCAGTGCGATGCATTATAGCCTTGTCTAGTACATCAGCCTCAGTGTTCGTTTGTTCTAATTTACAGAAAGGGCCATAGATTCACGAGGCAGCCACCAGCGGAAATTGTAGGTGCTAATACAGTAATGGAATTCTAAAACTTCTGGGCGAGACATAAGTCTATTCTGAGAACAATGCAAAATTGTTAATCTTATCTATATAGGAAAATGGGGAAGACTGAATGGGCCAATTGATTCTTATCTGCCGTCAAAAATAGATGTTTCACTGTTAACCCTTTGAGTGCCAGAGAGGTCTCCAACACAGTGTTCTGGCACTCAGTGGGTTAAGAGTGATTAGGAGGGATTCTGACATACAGAGAACCAGTGAGGGTATAGATCAGAGGGCTTAGTGCAAGATCCTGGGCAACTTAAAGGGATAGTAAGGTTTCACAATAAAAGCAGCTCCAATTAATCTTTATAGTATTTGGGCCATGGAGAGTGTTATTTCAATACTGTCAGAGTTGTAGTTCTAGAGTAATTGAATGATAAAGTATCCCCCTCCCGCCCCATTTACTGATGTAACACTGCTCACCTAAAAACAGAAAGGTGGTGTGCAGATGGCTTGCACAAAGGGACAGTCTTCAATTAGCATAAGGAAAAACCTGACAAAACTGTCAAGGGGGCAGGGTTTTCATTGTTCTCACAGTAAGAAGATTGTTCCTTCCTGTGATCTGTCTGGTCTCAAGACCAGATTCCACATCTGGGGGGGGCTTACACTAGGTAAAAGGGTGGGAGGAGGATACTTTATCATTCAATTACTCTTGAACTACACTCTGACAGTACTGAAATCACTCTCCATGGTCCAAATACTATTTAGATTAATTGGAGCTGCTTTTATTTTGAAACATTACTATCACTTTAAATCTTTTGAAGTATGACATTATTAATCCCTAAGAACTGGGGTGGGACATTTGTGGGAATATATCTCTAAAGAGAAGTAATAGGAATATTGTAAAAGTAAGTGAAAAGAAAGAAACTTAAACCTTTTAGTGCCAGAGAGGAGTACAGTGCATTGCTCCGGAAAGTGCTGTGAACCCTTCTGGCACTCGATAGCTTAAAGGGTTGGTAATGTCTTATAGAAATAAAGGGTAATATTGTAGCTATTCAAAAAAATAAGTCCATCGATGCTGCTCCGATCTCTCAAACCTTTATGGTTTGAGAGATATAAGGTGTTAAAGTCCCCCCAACTGATGTCAGCTGTAAAGTTGACCGCAACAGATCTGAGTCAGCCGACTCGAGGCGGCTGTTCAGCAGAGCCAAAATTCCACGATCTACAAAGAAATACTTAATTGGAATGGTCTACAAAGTGTGCCTGGTTTGCAAGCACACTTTGTAGACCGTTCCACTGAAGTATTTCTTTATAGATTGCGGTATCTCGGCTCTGCTGAAGAGCCACTTGCCTGTCCTGGGACCAGGATCAGCTTCTGTTAGCTAGATGCTGACATCTATGAAAGGGGAGGGAGGGGGGAACTTTTATCACCTTATATCTCTCAAACCGTAAAGATTTGAGAGATCAGATTGACATCGATGGACTTAATATTACCTTTTATTTCTATAAGACATTTTTAACCCTTTAAGTGCTGGTGGGAAGTGAGAAAAATGAAGGGTATTTTTAGTAGACAGTGGAATATAGGAATGGATGAGAATGGAATGACAGGTGTACATAAGTGGGTGCAGGTAGTAGCAAGGGTAAGGTAGACATAGTGAAGAGATTGATGGGCTTTCAGATGTTTATATACACACACACTAAGCAATAACCAGCATATGGGATACTCTAAGGATGGGCAATCTGTGTGCCTCAAGCTGTTATTGGAATACAGTTCCTATTAACCTCAGTTGGCCAGCCAATATAGTAATCCAGCAGGAGCTGGAGTAAGTTGACTAGATATCCCTTTAAAGGGGAACTTTCACCCCAATTAAAGTAAATCCATTGGAAATCCTCAAGTGCCATGTGCCAAAACCTTGTATTTTTTTTTTTTAATCTCAAGCTTTACAGAGTAACTCATTGTTCTTTGTTGTTGGAAGCTGTGCAGCACAAGCGGCAAAAGCTGTGCCGCACGCCTTCTTAGTTCCTCCTCTCTCTGCTTACTGACGAATAGCACACAGTCTAAGAGAGGAGGACCATAAAAGGGGACATGGATGTCAAGGAAGAGCACTGTCAATCAAGACTCACATCATCAACATGGCAGCACTCTCCCTACATTGCTCCCTGACTACAGGGGTAGTAATTCAACACTTGCCATTGATATTTATCTTTTATACTGTAGTTTCCCTAGCGCAGTGGATGGGAAACATTGATTGGGAGCAAATTGTGTTTATGCGATAGTTGCTCTTTAAATGCAGGACGCTTATGAAAATCAAAAACTGCTGAATTGTACTGCCTCCTGTGCAGCCCTGCAGAATGACAATTCCATAAGTGACATCTATTTAAAGGGCTAGCTGGAAGCTGGTTTTCTACCTTTTGGTTTCCATTCATAATTTAGAGCAAATGAGGAAAAACACATGAATTTGGAAACCATGGTCCACATTTTTAAAGCAGAACTATCATCACGCTTATATTGAGCCTCAAATCCTAATTACAATAGCGATATGCATATACGTACTTGTATTTTCAATAATAATTGCAACATTAGTGAAAAATAGACCTTTTTAAGCAGACAGGCAGGGGGAAACAGTGCAGACATCTTGCAGAGAAGGAATCTCAGAGTCTGCGATGTCCGTCCCCTTCAGCTCCATGACTGGGGATTTGAATGTGTGGTGATCTTAAAGGGGAACTACCACCCCACAAAAACTTTATCTTAGTCCAGTCCCCATCTGGCAACTAGCTGCTTAGTAGCGCTAGTCGCCAGAATTATTTCCTGGTTTAACTGATTTTACACTTGTTCCGAGGCTGACAGTAGCAGGAAGCACGGACATCTTGCCATAGTGACGTCCGTGTGCCTGCGCTGTCAGTCCCTTTTGGAGTCGGCCGGCTGCTACTGTCAGCCTCTGAACAAGTGTAAAATCAGTTAAACCAGGTAATAATTCTGGCGACTAGCGCTACTAAGCAGCTAGTCGCCAGATGGGGACTGGATTAAGATAAAGCTTTTGTGGGGTGGTAGTTCCCCTTTAAGTCTACCACAAAAGTGATCTTAAATCTACCACAAAAAAGTGATTTATACATTTACTACAACAATATTTTTACTATAGCTAGGCCCACAAAATTGTGTTGTAACATTTGTCACACTTGGTGCAGAGAAGGGATTTTTTTCCCCCAAACATCATATTATATATATAATAATCCCCTTCAGCCATTGTCGATACACTGCTAGGGTTGCCACCTTTTCTTCAAAAAAATACCGGCCATGGCGTTCCCTCCATAGACTTAACATTGGACAGAAGCCAATTTTTTACCGGCCTGCCAGTAAAATACCAGCTGGGTGTCAACCCTATCCACTGCAGGATGAAGGCCTCCTCTGCAGGCCTCTAACACTTTCGTTCCTGTGCCTTTTGTTGCCCCTGTGTACCAACAAATTTGGTAATTTCATCTACCCATCTTGTCCTTGGCCTTCTTCTTGGGCATTTAGTATCAAGTGAAATACGTACCTAAATTTGTTTGGTCAATCTACCATGAGATCTTTTTGCTACGTGGCCTGCCCATTTCCATTGTAGGTGCTTTAATCGCAGACGTTTGTTTGCTGTTGAATCCAGGCATACTTTTTTTGGTCTCTTTTTGTTATGATAAGAATTCACCACTCCATGCTTCTCTGTGTAACCTTAAAGGGATAGTAATGTTCCAAAATAAAATTAGCTCCAATTAATCTTCATAGTATTTGGTCCATGGAGAGTGTTATTTCAATACTGTCAGAGTTGTAGTTCAAATGTATTGTAAAATCTCAGGTATAATATGCATCTGTGTATAATACTCAGTAGAAAAGTTAACCCAAGATTTATGGGGAAAACAAAAGTACACCGTGCACTGTGACCGCCCTCTACTGTGGCCGGTGTACAATGGCTCTCCAACTAGTACAAATATAAAGGATAGGTGGGGGGCATCACAGGTTGATAAAAACCAAAAAGGGGAGTCGTACAAAGTTTCGTAATCATTACCATACCTGAGAACTCTCCGGTTTTGCCCCAGAGTCTCCGGATTTCAGACTGAATTACCGGGTCTCCGGGGCAATGTGTGAATCACCGGGTGGGCAGAGTTTAAGTAGAAACTCTGCCCACTTGTGCTCCATCCCGCCCTGTTCCTCCCACTCCCTGCCCTCTTACCTCCAGTTTGCAGGGTTTTTTGTCCCGCCCCCCACAACTAAGCCCCGCCCCTTTTTATGACACGAATCGCGTCATTTTCCTCTCCAGTCGGAACCGACAGGGTTACCCTCCGGGTAGCCCTGCTTCAAAAGTTCCCAGGTATGATCATTACCATAGATATTTATTATATTTCTCCTACATAATATTGTATGTCTGTTTACACAGGAATATTTTATGTTTGTTTACGCAGGAATAACTTTGCAACTCGCTCTAGACGTTTTATTGCTTCAGTTACATTCTTTTTTATTTGCTGTACAAGTGGACTGTATAACAGATATGTAGCCAAGGTAATTGTCCTTGGCCTTTTCACCGCCTAATGTTATGAGGCGAGGATTGAAGGCTATGGAAGCAGGGATACAATTGTGTCAATCAGAATGACTGATGTAATCATTGGTTACATCTGTATAGAAGCAGGAATTCAATTTTAACTGCTTGAATGTTCAATGCGGTCAATGCATTGTTTACTTACTAGAGATGAAAAAACACAACTACACACACGCACACACACTCACACACACACACACACACACACACACACACACACACACCTTTTTAACCCTTTGGGTGCCGGATATGTATCTAATGCATTGCAACACAATGCATTGGAATCCTTTTTGGCATTCAAAGGGTTAAATCCTGGCCTAATTCTTGGTTTAAGTCTTTTGGTGCCAGAGTGGTGTCCAACACATTGCAGTGCGTTGGACATCCCTCTGGCAATCAAAGAATTAAACCTTTAACACTTTAGATGCTAGTATAGACCAGTGGTTCTCAACCCGTGCCCTCAGTGGCCACTAACAGACCAGGATTTGATGATTTCCTTGTTAGAGCACGGGTGAGTTAATCAATGTGACTGAGCCTCTGATCACCACACTTGTGTTCTAGCAGGGGAATTCCTAAGTCCTGGCCTATTAGTGACCACTGAGGGCATGGGTTGAGAACCCCTGCTATAGACCTCTACAATGCAATGCAAAGCCTACCTTTTGGAGACCGCTAACATCTGAGGGGTTTAAGATGAAAGGTATGTGCAGAGCTTTGTGTTGCCGGTTGCAACTGAAACATGGTTATATCATTTTAAACAGCCTGTAGCACAAGCTAATATTTATTACTAATTTACATTGAGTTTCCAATGCCTAAAGTCTAGTCTTGCATATACCCTGAGAAGGTATCAATTGGATAACCTCTGACATTGTCTCATTATATAGTTCAATACCACACTATTTGGGGTTACTTGAGATTGAATATTGTTGTTACATTAACTACTTGAAGAATTTGAAACAACTCTTGAAATGCATTAGTGTATCCTGTGCCAGCTTTATTACCCAGGAGATGTATTGATTTTAATTACAATAATTAAGTATTGAAGATTTTAACTAGTCGCCATTAGTTTGGATTTATTGTCTTAGAGCTGCTGCTGCTGATTTGTACTGCTTGATCAGTGAGGAAACGGAAGTATGGAGGGATCATCCAGTTTGAGTGAGCGAAGACAGGTTCTGATGCTTATGGCTTTATTTATAACAAAGCGGTTTTCTGTGGGAGGTATCCATTCTTTCTTTGTGCGGGGTCAAAATATTCCATTAGTATTGGCCTTTTTAACTCCTTAAGGACACTTGACTGTCTTGGCATGCCATGGGTTGGCGAGCCTTAAGGATCCATGGCGTGCCAGGACCAGGAAGGGGAGGGAGGAACTTTCAGTGCTTACAAATCATTGTTAAGACCTCACCTTGAGTATGCAGTGCAATTTTGGGCACCGGTTCTGAAAAAGAATATACTACAACTAGAGAGGGTACAGCGGAGAGCAACAAAATTAATTTAGGGAATGGAGGACTTGACATATAAGGAATGACTAGACAAACTTGGTTTATTTACTGTAGAGAAAAGACGACTAAGAGGAGACCTTATCACATTGTACAAGTATATGAGAGGTCAATACAAGGATCTCTGCGGTGAGCTATTTATTCCAAGGCCTGATCAGGTGACCAGGGGACACCCCTTGAGATTAGACGAAAGGAGGTTTAGACTTCAGCAGAGGAAGGGTTTTTTACAGTAAGGTCTGTTAAATTGTGGAATTCATTGCCCAGGGTGGTGGTTATGGCAGATACAATGGATACATTTAAGAGAAGATTAGATACATTTCTTTCAAAAGGGAACATACAGAGTTACACTGTTTATCAGTAGGCAGATCAGGAAGGTCTGATAAAGACTAACTTATTTGGTAGCAGGAAAGCTATAAAATTCTCAGTTACTGGGGTATGAGGAGAAGATTGAACTTGATGGACTTGTGCTTTATTCAACCTAATTTACTATGTTACTATCTCTCAAACCATAATGGTTTGAGAGATAGGGTTTGCGCCATTAAGCTTATTTTTTTCTTCCTCTACAAAACTATAACAAGTTTTTATGGGCCATTACTGTCTCTTTAACCATGACAAATTAACCCTTTAAGGACAGTATGGAAGCACAACACCTGCAGTTTTAACGTCTGTAGATTAATGCAAGGGTGGGCAACCTACAACTCATCAGCTGTTTATGGACTTCAAATTCCCTCATCATCAGCTGCCACACACTGCCTGAAGATAACGAGTTGTAATCCAAAAGATGATCACCCACAGTGGTAATATGTATTCTTTCTACGGACCTATCAAGTTTGCACCAGAGGTTATTAATATAGCTTTCTAGCTGTTGTTGGATTGCAGCGCTCATAATGCTAAGCAGCTACACCCTAACAACAAGTAGAGATGTAGACACATTTTGAGAAAAATTGTGGAGATGCTTAAGACTTTCCAGTGCTTTGCTTCAAACTGCACTGAAGATGTCTATATACTCTAAGGCACGTGCATAGGAAACCTTTGCTGCTCCATATATATTGAAAACTACAACTCCCATCATTCCCAACCAGGGTGGGGGGAAGTTAATAAGTGAAACGGACAATAATTTTTTTCTTTTTTAAATAATGAGTCTAAAGAACCAGTCTTGTTGCAAGATGTTTCATCAACACAAGCTTGGCCCATTGAATATTATTGTAGCAGAAAAAGTCACCCATGTGATCTGTCCCATGGGAAACAACAGTATCTGTTCTGTGAAACTTGGTGGTGCAGCAAAGTTGCAGCAATAAAGTTGCCAATATAACCTAGGCCTAATGACCCAATGCTGGAGATACACTAAAGGTTGATGCTGTGGCTATATGATTTTGTTGTGTTCAAAGCACTTCAATATTTCAGTGTACACACACATGCAAGGGGTGGGGAGGAGAAGGATCCCATCGCATACAGAATTACTGATTTGGAATGGATGACCTCCCTCACACGTGAACAACACTACGACAATCCTGGGGGGAGATTCATTAAGCGGTGATAAAGAGGTTATAGAGTGGAGATGACTTATCCAGGTCCTATTTTAGTCTATAGTCCCTATGCATTTAGATCTACAAAGCTGTATAGGCTCCATAGAATCACATAGGAATAGCAGAAGTGGTATCACTGAAGTGAATCTTCCCCCTGAAGTCTGACAGCATTCTCTCTGCTGCCTCACTTGGCCAGTAGGGGAGTGAAGAAAATACTTTCAGCACCATGGACAGTATCATTCCCTTATCCCTATGATTTTCATAGGGATGTGCATTGCTCACGCCCTGTGGCACTTGAAGGGTTAAAAAAGTAAACCAGGCACTACAAAATTATTCCCTTAGCTCTGTATCATATTTTATACATGTTGCCTGGTTTGCAAGCTCTATTTCGGCTCTGCTGAAGAGCTGCAGGGCGGTCCTGGGACCGGATTGTGCTTTTCTCAGCTAGGTGGCAGACTTCTGGGAAACCCGAACTTTACATGCTTTGATCTCTCAAACTATAAAAGTTTGAGATATAGAACATAGCTCTTTCTATTCATGGTTTTAATGTTTACAATATTATTTTTTGTAAAAATCTAGAAATACTATACCTTTAAAGGGATAGTAATACTTCCTTTATGGTTTGAGAGATCTTCACAAGTAAAGTTTCCCCTCCCGCCCCTTTTACCTAGTGTAAGCCATCTCTTTTCAAATGTGGAATCCAGTCCATAGACCAGACAGATAACAGAAGGGGACAATCTTCTTCCTATGAGAACAATGAAAGCCCTTCCCCCCTTGACAAGTTTTTCAGGTTCTTCCCTTATCTTAATTGAAGATTGTCCATCTCTGCAGTCTACCTGGGCACCTCCCTTCTGATCTGGCTGAGCAGTGTTACATCAGTAAAAGGGGTGGGAGGGGGACACTTTGTCATTGAATTACTCTTGAACTACAACTCTGACAGAATTGAAATAACACTCTCCAAGGTCCAAATACTATGATGATTAATTAGAGCTGCTTTTATTATGAAACATTACTATCCCTTTAAGTTGGTGTAATCAAATCTCCCAAACAAATTCATAATTTTTTTAACACTTTGAGTGCCAGAGGCATATCCAAACACATTGAAATCCCTTTAAATGGGGAAATAAAGAGAAACGCATTGGCGTGCCTTTGGAGCAAACCAACTCTACCTTAATTGTAATTCTCACTGAATTAAATTGTACTCTAAACCTCTCTAACATTCAAGAGGTTAAAATGCCCATTTAAACGTGAATGTTCATTGGTCCCCTGTGATGCAGTTGGTTTGCTCCAACTACTAACATAGGCCTAGAATACATTGTAGTTGTTAAGTGCTATTGCTGGTTTTATTTAACAGGTCCTCACTGAATCTGTGGAGACATTTGAAGAAAAAAAAAGCCTTGATAAAGTTATCCCCTGCAATGTTATCCAGGCCATAAATGAGTACAGTCAAACCAGCATCATTAAAGGGATACAGATGATAAAAGAAAATTAATGTTAACTGAAAGGACATGCTATAACATTTACAAATGCACGTTTTAATACATTCATAGAGTTTGAAAGAACAGTAATATAAAAACATATATCCCAAGTGTCCCTCTTTAGGTGGGACAGTCCCTATTTGAGACCCAAATCCCTACTGTCCCTCTTTCTCACCCTGTTGTCCCTCTTTGTAGGAAATCAGACTGTGTGATGGGTAACATAGTAAATTAGGTTGACTAAAGACATAAGTCCATCAGGTTCAACCTTTGACTCATGCCCTAGTGACATGACAATTGTATAGCCTTCCTGCTACCAAAAAAGTAGCAGGAATATAAGAGTATCGCATTGCTCTACAGCTATAAAACTCACATTAATGTTTGTTTAAACATCTGTATATGTGTTTATAAATTAGACTGTGTACATAAAATACCTTGTCTTGCTGTGAATCATTTATTCAGTTGTGTCAATAGGTCATGAAATAGCCTAAAAATTTGATGTAATGTCCCGCCCACCAGTCACAACCCCAGATAAATCACATAAAATAAGTGTCCCTTTTTGGCCATTTTAAATGTTGGGAGGGATGTAGAAATGAATTGGAATTATTTTCCTTTTGATGTTATGTAACCCAAACCAGCATCTGAAAGAAGGAAAAAATATTTTAGAACGGTTAAAGCGGAACTAGCACCCCTTACAAACATGGCCCCAAATAATTACCCATCTGGCGACTAGCTGCTAGTACCACGTTAATGAGAATTATACACTGCTCCTGGACTGACAGACAGGAAACAGCACAGACATCTATGCATAGTGACGTCTGCGTTCCTGCGCTGTCAGTCCTAGTCTGCTCTTGGAGGCGTTGCTAGGAGCCGTTTGGCTTCAAAAGGGACTGACAGCGCAGGGGGGCAGACGTCACTATGGCAAGATGTCTGAGCTGTTTCCTGCCTGTCAATCCGGGAGCAATATATAATTCCCATTAACGCGGTAATAATTCTGGCGACTAGCTCTACTGAGCTGCTAGTCGCCAGATGGGTAATTATTTGGGGCCATGTTTGTAAGGGGTTGTAGTTCCGATTTAAAGGGATAGTAATACTTAAAGGGATAGTAATACTTTGTTTTAACTTTATTTTATTTTGTGGGCATTAAAAAAACATGAAGAATGATATAAGTCTTATCTCTCAAACCTTTATGGTTTATGAGATATTCACAAGCAAAGTTTCCCTCCCCGCCCCTTTTTCCTAGTGTAAGCCATCTCTTCTCAGATGTGAGTCTGGTTGTATGACAGGACAGATAACAGAAGGGGACAATTTTCTTTGTATGAAAACAATGAAAGCCCTTCCCCCCTTGACAAGTTTTTCAGCTTTTTCCCTTATCTTAATTGAAGATTGTCCCTCTCTGCAGTCTACCTGGGCACCTCCCTTCTGATCTGGTTGAACAGGGGGGGGATACTTTGCTTGTGAATATCTCTTAAACCATAAAGGTTTCAGAGATAAGACTTATATCATTCTTCATGTTTTTTTAATGCCTACAAAATAAAATAAAGTTAAAATGAAGTATTACTATCCCTTTAAGTATTACTAATCCCTATATTAAAGTCCTATTAAAAATTAAATGTATTACCCCCAGTGTCATCTCTTAAACCTTTATGGTTTGAGAGATAGTTGCTCCTAAAGTTTCCCTCTCCCTCCCCCTTCCCCGAAGTCAGCATTGTAGCTGACTGAAGGGAAATCCGGTCTTAGATCATCAGGCGGCTCTGCAGCAGAGCCGCGATCGCGTTAATTAAAAAAAAAAATCACTAAAATGGTCTTCTACGTGTGCTTAGAAGACCATTTCAGTGAAAGTTTTTTTTTTTATTAACATAATCTTGGCTGTGCTGCAGAGCCGCCTGAAAGTCGTACAACAGGCTTCCCTGCAGTCAGCTAGAATGCTGACTATGGGGAAGGGGGATGGAGAGGGCAACTTTAGGAGTGATTATCTCTCAAACCATAAAGGTTTGAGATATGACACTGGGGGCAATACATTTATTTTTAATAGGACTTTAATATAGGGATTAGTAATGCTTAAGTATTAGTATCCCTTTAAATCTAATGCAAAACGTGCTTTTCTAATGTGTGGACTGCCTCATACTGTCATTGTTTGTTATTTTCATTGCGCAGCTATTAATGAGTGACAAGATCTAAGGCAGTTAATTTAATGAGATTAATCAACCCCCTTCTATTCAGAAAATCTGTTCTCTTCTGACAGTTCATAGACAGCATTGCACTACACCATGTCAGGGCTGCTATATAGTAATGAGGCCGTGCACCAAGCATGAATAGAAGCTTTGCTGGGCCATCCAAAACTAGACAGCTTCCGGCTACAGACATAAATATTTACAGATACTAGCTTTGGGTTATTTTGGTGAATATAATCCCATTTTATTTTATCTGTTAGTATTTCTTGATACCCCTCTGGCCCTCAAAGGGTTAAGGTTCCTGTTACTTCCTTTGGAAGTCAGCACCTGCTGTAAGCTGGTCCGCAGGTCTTGCTCTTTTATGATGCAAGAGATAAAGGAGCTATGTTTATATGTGTTGTTAGAGATCAGATTTGTATTTGGAGTGACGTGCTCCCTCTGTGTGCAACATATTGCTGCCATCTGCTTTACCTGGCAAAGGCTAAAGGGGAATTTCCCTGTGCTTCAATAGGGAGAATGTGCTTCGAAGTTGGGGTGGGGGGAATTCAAAGGGGGGTTGTGTGATAAGCTGGCACATGGCTATTTTAAATTATTCACTACAATTATTATTATTTTCAAGTTACAGGATGAATTCCTAGGTCCAAAGTTCATTATTGAACTGTGCACAGAGTTCCGTTTGCTATCGTCTCATGGTACTAATATGCAAATGCCCCCCAACACCGAGCTGGAATGAGGATACAAGGCCATTTCTGTATCACTTCAGTACAATATAAAAACATATCATCATTAACCCCCTTAAAGGGATAGTAATGTTTCTTAATAAAAGCAGCTCTAATTAATCATCATAGTATTTGGACCTTGGAGAGTGTTATTTCAATTCTGTCAGAGTTGTAGTTCAAGAGTAATTCAATGAGAAAGTATCCCCTCCCACCCCTTTTACTGATGTAACACTGCTCAGCCAGATCAGAAGGGAGGTGCCCAGGTAGACTGCAGAGAGGGACAATCTTCAATTAAGAGAAGGGAAATACCTGAAAAGCTTGTCAAGGGGGGCAGGGCTTTCATTGTTCTCACTGGAAGAAGATTGTCCCCTGCTGTTATCTGTCTGGTCTAGCAAACAGAATCCACATCTGAGAAGAGATGGCTTACACTAGGTAAAAGGGGCGGGAGGGGAAACTTTATAATTCAATTACTCTTGAACTACAACACTCACAGTAATGAAATAACACTCTCTATGGCTCAAATACTATGAAGATTAATTGGAGATGCTGTTTTTGTGAAACATTACTATCACTTTAAGGACCATAGTGTACACCCCCTGGTCCTTTTAAGGGTTAAACAAATTCCAGGCATACTTTCCACTGGGGTGTCACATAACAGAATGTCACTCATGGTCTATAACACGGGAAAGGAAATTGTGAAGTTGACCCAGGAGAGGGGGCAGCAAACGACTAATTTATAATCTATTAGGTCCTACAGAAAGCTGTGCATGTATTTTTATATATATATATATATAAGGATACCCAAAACAATAAAACGGGGGGGGGGGGCATTTTAATGCATACGCGTATCTAGGCATTCGCTGGGGGCCTCAAGTCTCAGGGGGACTCATTTTTACAGAAAGGAACTGATTTAAAGGGATAGTAAAATCTGTTTTCATTAAAAAGTAATATTGTAGCTATTACAACAATAAACTAACAGATTTAAGTCTCATTTCTCCAACCTTTATAGTTGGAGAGATATACGAAGATAAAGTTCTCCCCTCCCTCCCCTTTCAGAAACGTCAGCGCTGTAGCTTACAGCAGGATATTCTGGTCCCAAGACCGGCCGGGGGCTCTTCAGCAGAGCCAAAATAGCGCAATCTAGAAACAAATACTTCATTCCATTCATTCCAATTAAGTATTTGTTTTTCAGCTCTGCTGAAAAGCCGCTGGCAGGTTGCACGACCAGAATCTCTTGCTGTCAGCTTTACAGCTGATAGCAGTGAAAGGGGAGGGAGGGGGGAACTTTATCTTCGTATATCTCTCAAACCGTAAAAGTTTGAGAGATGGGATTTACATTGGTTAGTTTATTGTTGTAATAGCTACAATATTAGATGTTAATGAAAACAGACTTTACCATACCTTTAATCCTTTGGTCAGATGGCCATAGAGGCAGTTCTGGGTGCACAACATGTAAATGTGGCTGCTTTTCCCACAGATAGGAAGAGGAAAGTTACAGCTAAACCTAAGGATCCTAAATATTAACCTATATTTGGGGGCCTCCATTCACAATTCGTCTGGGAGCCTCAGGGGATCTTAAAGGGATAGTAATGTTTCGTTATTAAAGTTCAGTCGAGTCTTCTTCCTACTTTTTTAAAACGATGTGTAGCAGTAAAACCTTATAAAATGTTGCCGTTTTACATTTATTCTTTAATAAAGTTCCCCCCTCCTGCCCCTTTTACTTACCTCAAGCCACCTCCCCTCAGATCTGGACATTGGACCGGACAGATTGCAGCGAGGGACAGTCTTCCCCCTTTCAGTATAAGGAAAAGCATGCCCCCTTGACGAAGGAGGGCAGGTTTTTCCTTATGCTGGAATAAGATTGCCCCTTATCGCGTTCTGTCCAGACCAGCTTACTGAGGTAAGTAAAAGGAGCGGGAGGGGGACATTTTCTTAGAGTATAAATGTAAAACTGCAATGTTTTATAAGGTTTTGCTTCCACAAATTGTTATATAAAAAAGTAGGGAGAAGAATCGATTGTGCTTTAATAATGAAACTTTACTATCACTTTAAAACTGCCCTGGGTGTGTGCACTTTTAAAAATATGACCACCCTCGATCTACTGTACAGTGTAGCCCAGCACTAACAAGCCTCCCAGACAGTCATAGAGGCTGCTTTACTAAAAATAACTGGAGCAAATCTAGGACAACTACACCACAAGAGACAAATACACATTATTGTTGATTTTTAAAGGGATAGTAATGTTTCAAAATAAAAGCCGCTTCAATAAATCTTCATAGTATTTGGGCCATGGACAGTGTTATTTCAGTACTGTCAGAGTTGTAGTTCAAGAGTAATTGAATGATAAAGTATCCCCCTCCTGCCCTTTTTACCTAGTGTAAGCCATCTCCCCTCAGATGTGGAATCTGGTCTTAAGACCAGACAGCTCACAGCAAGAGACAATCTTCTTACTGTGAGAACAATGAAAACCCTGCCACCCTTGACAGGTTTTTCAGGTTTTTCCCTTGTGCTAATTGAAGATTGTCACTCTGCAAGCCATCTGGACACCATCTTTCTGTTCTGAGGTGAGCAGTGTTACATCAGTAATAGGGGCAGGAGGCAGACACTTTAGCATTCAATTACTCTTGAACTACAACTCTGACATTACTGAAATAACACTCTCCATGGGCCAAATAATATGAAGATTATTTGGAGCTGTTCTTATTGTGAAACATTACTATCCCTTTAAATAGGGATTTTTAAATGGATAGTAATACTTAAAATGTAGGGTTTATCCCTCTGAGTAAAACAAGGGAACTCCCACTGCTGATAAGTGTTTTATTCAAATGTTATTATAGTTCAAACTTTCATTTTTTAGGTGCAGTATCTCAGTGCCCTGAAATTGCACAGGGGGCGCTGTTGCTATACCATCCTATGGATATTTACGGTCAACTGACTAAAGCTGTCCATAGGATGGTGTAGGAACAGCGCCACTGTACAATTTCAGGCTATAGAGATATTGCACCTAAGCAGTGGGCATGCCCTTGTTTTACTCAGGGGGAATAAACACTACAGTATATATTTTTCCACATGTTAACTATTACTATCCCTTTAACACATTGAATGTTAAAGTGGTCGCCAATGCATTGCTTCACAATTAGCTGGAGACCTCTCCAGCATTTAGATGGTTAAAACATTCCTTTAAATCAACAGGGATTTTATTAGTCCCCTATGGGGTGGTTGGTATTCTCCATTTTTTTTTTTTTTATTTTTTTTTTTTTATTAAACCGACCACTTAGACCTGAACTTGTACAGTAGATCAGACACCATGCACACCAAATGATATGTGAAATTATATAAATAGTCAATATTAACACAGATATTGGAGCTCATAGCCCATTAACCTTTTAATGACAAGCACAAAGTGAACATAGAATATGGAGTTAAAATAAAATCTTTGCTATCACGAACAAAAACAGTGATGGCATGATCCAGGATCATTGTGCCAGAAGTAGGGTCTGTCCCTGGAAAACAAGGACAGTTGGTAGCTATACAAGATGCCCAATGTGTTTAACCCCTCCAATGCCTTGCATCCAAGAGGTTGATGCTATAATGTGTGACTGTATAATTCTGGTCGGGTGATACAGGATTTATGTTGTTAACAGCAAACAGTATGGGAGGAGCTAAAGGGTCAGCAAATAACAGCAAACAGTATGGGAGGAGCTAAAGGATCGGCAAATAACAGAAAATAGTATGGGAGGAGCTAAAGGGTCAGTAAATAACAGAAGACAGTATGTGAATAGCGCAGCAGCTGGAAGCTGGCGTGAGAGGACTGGATCCGTATTGGAGAGGTGTCAGCTCTGGCTCTATTATTATTCTTTATTTATATACAGCCAACTTTTTCTACAGTGCTGATCACATTCTACGTTTTTTTTTTAGGATTTATGTTGATAATGATGTATTAAAGTGGATCTATCACCTTAATTCAAGTCTGCATATTTGAAAACTGCATTAAAAACTGCCTATATGTTGTGTTAATCAAAAGTCCAGCAGATGTACAGTTCAGGAGATATTCACTCTTTTATTTCTGGGCAAAGTGAAAGTGAACATTTCCTTGTACTGCACAGAGATCATATCATATGAAACATCATTGAAACCTCTAATGGCATATAACACATCACTGAAAAGGCTTCATTAGCATATGCAACAACATAAGTGATTTGCTTAATTAGCATATGAAAACATCACTCATGCTGCACTGTGCCATAATTAGCATACATTAGCATATGAAATATGTGTGTATATCTCCTGAATTTTGTGTTTGCTGGCCTTTTGGTTAAAGCGGAACTACAACCGCACAACATCTTTAGCTTAATTAAGTCCCCTTCTGGTGATTAGCTGCTCAGTAGCGCTAGTTTCCAGAATTATTACCTTATTTCATAGATTTAAGCTTTCGTCCATGGGTGACAGGCAGGACGGAGCGCGGACATCTTGCCATAGTGATGTCCGCGCACCTGCGCTGTCAGTCCCAGCCGGGTCTAGGAGGAGTTGCTAGAAGCCGGCCGGCTCCAAAAGGAACTGTCGGCGCAGGAGCATGGACATCACTATGGCAAGATGTCCGCGCTCCGTGCTACTGTCAGCTATGGAATAAAGCATAAATCTATTAAATAAGGTAATAATTCTGGTGACTAGCGCTACTAAGCAGCTAGTCACCAGATGAGGACTTAATTAAGCTAAGGATGTTGTGCGGTGGTAGTTCCGCTTTAACGTGACATACAGGCGTTTTTAATGCAGTTTTCAAATATGTAAACTTGAATTAAGGTGATCCACTTTAAACAAATATTGCTGTAGCAGAGGCAATAGGAATGCAGGTATAAAGGGAATTAACCCTTTGAGTGCAATATGTTGCGCACCCTTCTGGCACGCAAAAGATTAAGTAATGCTTGAAATAGACATGAGTGAATCCTCTTTAGAAACGAAAGCCACAGGTTAAGTAGGGTGTGAAGATTTATAATGTTTTTGAGAAGCGCTGGGTGGGCCTGCAAATTCTGCGTCTTTTTCATTCCTGACAGCCTGACTGATTGGGACATGCTCCTGGCTACTGGATTCAATGTTACTAATAGGATTTCTACTCCCTGTGACCTTCACTGACCTCTGCATCCAAACACTAACAAACCCAGCCTGAGAAAATCTGCTGTTAACCAGTTCCTAGTCAGGTGGAAAAAGCAGCAATTAAGAATACTGTGGGCCATTCAAGTTGTCCTCATGCAGCCATTAACGGGGGATCATCTGAGCTCTTCAGAAGTTTTTGACAGGTCATTTCCTCCAGGAAATCTGAAGCGCTCATGATGGAAATGCAAATTCAGGATTTTGTAAGGCATTTACTGCAAGGACAACTGATATTAGTGAGCTGTCATTCTTAGGCTATATTAACACTGGCTTTGTTTGATGCTCTGAAATCCGCATATAAAAGCACAAAAAAATTGTATGCAATTTAAATGTGATTTGCATGTGATATGTATCATTCGTTTTTAGATGCATTTTGAATCATGTGATTCTCTTTAATTTTCCACCCATAATGCTTTTTGTCAACTTAAAAATAACAGCTTTTTCATCTCATAGTTATTGTGTTAAGTTGTAAGATTTGGTGCAATAATGTTGAAATTAATACAAATCTCAGGTACTTGATATGGGATAAAAAAAATGAAAAGGCTTAAATATAAGGTGACCCCCCTTAATTCATTTGTTTTGTATTTCTACCGTCTTTAGATACACCCCTGTTTTCCTCCTTTTATTGTTTAATATGAGACCCTCCCATTCTCATGGGGTTTAAAGCGGAACTACCACCCCGCAAAGTCTTTAGCTTAACAAAGTCCCCATCTGGTGACTAGCTGCTTAGTAGCGCTAGTTGCCAGAATTATTACCTTATTTAATAGATTTATGCTCTCTTCTATGGCTGACAGTAGCACGGAGCGTGGACATCTTGCAATTGTGACATCCGCGTGCCTGTGCTGTCAGTCGCAGCCGGGTCTCGGAGGCGTTGCTAGGAGCTGGCCAGCTCTGGCTGGGACTGACGGTGCAGGTGCGCGGATGTCATAATGGCAAAATGTCTAAGCTCAGTGCTACTGTCACCCATGGAAGAGAGCATAAATCTATTAAATAAGGTAATAATTCTGGCGACTAGCGCTACTAAGCAGCTAGTCGCCAGATGGGGACTTTGTTAAGCTAAAGACTTTGTGGGGTGGTAGTTCTGCTTTAATATGTAAAATACACAAATCAAATAGGAAGTGTGCGGAAAGATTGGTTCATATGTGGCTCCCTGTTACTGTTGAATTATAACTTGTCATTTTCAGCTAGCCATTGGCAGCAGTATGTCCAGGGCATGCCTCTCCTTCATTGATCCATTCTCCTTCTTTAAAGGGATAGTAATACTTCGTTTTAACTTTATTTTATTTTGTAGGCATTAAAAAAACATGAATGATGTAAGTCTTATCTCTCAAACCTTTATGGTTTAAGAGATATTCACAAGCAAAGTATCCCCTCCTGCCCCTTTTACTGATGTAACACTGCTCAGCCAGATCAGAAGGGAGCTGCCCAGGTAGACTGCAGAGAGGGACAATCTTCAATTAAGATAAGGGAAAAACCTGAAAAGCTTGTCAAGGGGGGCAGGGCTTTCATTGTTCTCATAGGAAGAAGATTGTCCCCTTCTGTTATCTCTCTGGTCTATAGACTGCATTCCACATCTGAGAAGAGATGACTTACACTAGGTGAAAGGGGCGGGAGGGGAAACTTTGCTTGTGAATATCTCATAAACCATAAAGGTTTGAGAGATAAGACTTATATCGTTCTTCATGTTTTTTTAATGCCTACAAAATAAAATAAAGTTAAGAGGTAGTATTACTATCCCTTTAAAATGTTGCTCATCCAGAGGTTTTCTAGTTATGACCACATCACATCCAATCTGCCATTCTGAAGTATGCCCATAGCTTCAGTCACGTATTTTCATACTCTGTTCTTATTCTGACAAGGCAGGTTAAAGCAGGCATCCAAAAAAGCAACAGCTTACAGTGCTAACTCACCTTAATGATTGCAATTTAGGTGTATAAGTGCAGCACCATAGACATGTATACCCGAATAAGCCCCCAACACACTGCACTCACCAGACAGGTCAAAACGGAATGCTATAGGATAAGTGTAAGAGATAAATCCGATCACACAATATCCGTTGGGAATAAAGATATTTTATTAAATAAATTCTCCCAACGCATTTCACGAGTATACCATTCGCTTCATCAGAGAGCGCAGAGCTTACTCACATGCCAGAGATGTTTGAACTACCTCTCAGTCTGATGAGCTTGCACTGGATTATGGAGCGTCACTCCAGGCTGGTGATACCTCCACTGGCTCCAAATCTTTTTTCTTTTCTTTAAATGTTGTTCCCAGTGTTTTTTACCACATATATAAGAGTCCAATATGTGGACCCCACTCAGAACTATTTATTAGTGTAGTTAAACCCTAACATATCATATGGGGGTTATGGGGATGCCCAAACATATACCAAAAAAATACACTTTATTGTATAATAGTATGAATAACTAAAAACGCACCTTAAATCCTAAGGAAAGAAAAGGTCTCACAATGCCGAAGGGCTATAATAGCCTATTTGTCAATTTTAGAGGCCAATTCCCAAGCCAGAAATAGGTGACAATGAACAATAACAATATACTGTTAAAAGACAATAAAATCAAATCAATAATCCAAATATTACCCACAATGGGGAAAGAGTTTCACTCTACTCATTTCGTGGCGTCAGGAAAATACTTAGGTTTCTAGCAGTTTCTGCTCTTATCATTTATTTATTTATTTAAAATTTAAAGGGGTATACCTAAATAAAGCAGAGAACAACAAAACCCAGTGCCACTAAACTTTTGACCAAATCCCCCACCCTCTGGGACCATCCCACAGTTCCATGGGTCACTCCTTAATTTATTTCTGTCCCTCTCATTAGTATATATGTTTATAAATTAGTCTGTGTAAATAAAATATTTATGTTTCTTTAAATCATTTATTCAGTTATACAAAAAGGTGTCAGTAGGTCATGAAATAACCTAAAAAGTCTCGGGAATGCCCTGCCCACAAGTCATGTCCCCAGCAACACCACCTAACGGTGGCCATTTGCAATGTTGGGAGGTATGCGACATCCCTCAGGCATTAAAAGGTCTCTCTGTGTTGGAGACCTCTCAAGCCCTCAAAGGGTTTAAATCCCTATTTATAAAGGGGATTATAGGAGATTTTATTTGTCCCCTATGGCGCAGTCGGTTTGTCCCTGAATTCTTCCGGAATATGTGGAGCTGTGTCAAAGGCACTGTGGACAGTTCTCCTTTCTGAAATGACAAAATGATGAATTCAGCTGGCTGAGGGAATCCGCCACAGAGTTAGTCTATTGATCTAAAGACCACTTGGTTAATAATGTAATAGTATTGTTTGTCAGGCAAAGCTACCTTTGTTTCTTTAATCCTTTGATTTTGCACGCAGCCTGAGTTAATTCTTTGGGCATGTTTTTGTTCTTGTACAGACACTGGTTCTTGAAATGACTTCAACCTTCACCCACAGGGTCACTGTTAGACACAATCGATGCTTAATGGGTCACTGATTGCTTCTCCTATTTTAATCATGTGAACTTAGCCTCAGATTGTGTGTAGTGGTTTTTTCATGTGTTTTAGTTTAAACTATTGTTAAAGGAGCACAAATACTATGTGTTTAAAAAATGTGTGTATTTTTCCATACCTCCATAGGGATTACAATAAAGGCATATTTAATGTGCTGTTTTTCATCAGACGTGGACGAACTGTTTCCCTTTGCATTCCCACTTCCTGGTCAGAAGAGTGCACTTTACCATCCAAGACACAACAGGAAGTCAGGAATGCAATGAGGCAACTAAATATTGCTTCCCCCATTCTGTAGAATATTAGCACATGTAAGGTACAATTCTATAGTATAAAGAGGTACAAATGTGTGACAAACGAACTGCACAATAGGTAACACATATACATACATTCTTAAATTTCCAATTAATTTAAATTGGGGCTTTTAACCTTTTGAGTGCCAGAGGGATACACAACGCAATGCGTTGCGTACCTCTCTGGCACTCAAAGGGTTAATCTGTTGAATGTTAGCAAGGTCTACAACACTTTATATATATTTTTGTAATGCACTAGCATTTAAGAGGTTAAAAATCCCTATTTAAATTAACAGGGGATTTTATTTGCAGCCTGTGGCACAGCTGGATTGCTCCAGAATTGCATTTTTAATATACATTATATAAACTTGTACATATATAATTTTATAAATGTATATGCAAAATCATACCTCCCAACATTTCAAATGGTCAAAGAGGGACACTTGTGTTTTAGGGGGTGTTGCTGGGGGCGTGGTTGGTGGGAGGGACATTACCAATAATGTTTAGGTTATTTCATGACCTGCTGATGTCTGTCTATGTAAATGAAGAAAGGATTTATGATGAGACCAAATTATTTTATTTACACAGTATGATTTATAAACACATATACTGTCATTCAAACAAGCACTAATGTGTGTTTTATTGCTGCAGAGCAATGTGTTAAAGGGATAGTAATACTTCGTTTTATCTTTATTTTATTTTGTAGGCATTAAAAAAACATGAATGATATAAGTCTTATCTCTCAAACCTTTATGGTTGGGGAGATATTCACAAGCAAAGTTTCCCCTCCCACCCCTTTTACCTAGTGTAAGCCATCTCTTCTCAGATGTGGAATGCAGTCCATAGATCAGACAGATAACAGCAGGGGACAATCTTCTTCCTGTGAGAACAATGAAAGCCCTACCCCCCCCCCCCCCCTTGACAAGTTTTTCAGGTTTTTCCCTTATCTTAATTGAAGATTGTCCCTCTCTGCAGTCTACCTGGGCACCTCCCTACATTTTCAGAACAAGCTTTTTGAGATCAATAGCCTCTCTTTATCAACTCAGAAGCATGCTAAATGTAAAAAAAAGAAACCTTCAAGTCAACTGCTTATGTTAAGAAAACAAATCACACAAGTTTCATTGTGAGAGGGATGTGGAGAAAGGGGGTGCATAACAGGTGGGGTAGAGAGACAGAGAGAGAGAGAGAGAGAAATCCATTGTATATAGACATAAATTAAAAATGAAAAAAAAACAAAACTGAAAAATCACAAGGTAGATCAGTCATTCAGTTATAAACTAGAAGGAAATTGTATATAAAGTTTTGGTAATGTGAGAGAAATTCTGTATATATTTATATATACAGTACTGGGCAAAAGTCTTAGGCAGGTGTGAAAAAATGCTGTAAAGTACAAATGCTTTTAAAAATAGACATGTTAATAGTTTATATTTATCAATTAACAAAATGAGAGTGAGTGAACAGAATACAAGTCTAAATCAAATCAATATTTGGCGTGACCACCCTTTGCCTTCAAAACAGCATCCATTCTTCTAGGTACACTTGCAAACAGTTTTTTAAGGGCCTTGACAGGTAGTTTGTTTTAAACATATTTGAGAACTAACCACAGTTCTTCTGTGGATTTAGGGAGCCTCAGTTGCCTCTCTCTCTTCATGTAATCCCAGGTAGACTTGATGATGTTGCGATCAGGGCTCTGTGGGGGCCATACCATCACTTCCAGGACTCCTTGTTCTTCTTTATGCTGAAGATAGTTCTTAATGACTTTGGCTGTATGTTTGGGGTCATTGTCATGCTTCAGAATACATTTGGGGCCAATCATATGCCTCCTTGATGGTATTGCATGATGGATAAGTTCTGTATCTGTCTGTACTTCTCCGCATTCAGGAGACCATTAATTCTGACAAAAACCCCAACTCCATTTACAGAACTGCAGCCCCAAACTTGCAAGGAACCTATACCATGCTTCACTATTGCCTGCAGACACTCATTCTTGTACCGCTCTCCAGTTGTCGGCAAACAAACTGCCTTCTGCTACAGCCAAATATTTAAAATGTTGACTCATCAGTCCAGAGCAGCTGCTGCCATTTTTCTGCACAACAATTTCTGTGTTTTCATGCATAGTTGAGTTGCTTGGCCTTGTTTCCAAGGCGGATGTATGTCTTTTTGGCCGCAAGTCTTTCATGAAGACCACTTCTGACCAGACTTTTCCGGACAGTAGATGGGTATACCGGCAGCCCACTGTGTTCTGCAGTTCTAAGCTGATGGCACTGCCGGACATATTCTGATTGTGAAGGGAAGTAAACATGATTTGTCTTTCATCTGCTGTACTAAGTTTCCTTGGCCGACCATTGTGTCTATAGTCCTCAACGTTGCATGTTTGTTTGTGCTTCTTCAAAAGAGCTTGGATAGCACATATGGAAACCCCTACCTGCCTTGAAGTTTCTGCCTGGGAGAGACCTTGCTGATTCAGTATAACTACCTTGTGTCTTGTTGCTGTGCTCAGTCTTGCCATGGTATATGACCTTTGACATTAAACTGTCTTCAGCATCCTCACCTTGTTAGCTGAGTTTGGCTGTTCCTCACCCAGTTTTATTCCTCCTACACAGCTGTTTCAGTTAATAATTTTGTTTCAACCCACATATTAAACTGATGATCATTAGCACCTGTTTGGTATAATTGTTTAATCATACACCTGACTATATGCCTACAAAATCCCTGACTTTGTGGAAGTGTACCAAGAAGAACTGATGCTGCTTTGAAGGCAAAGGGTGGTCACACCATATATTGATTTGATTTAGATATTTCTTCTGTTTACTCACTATCATATTGTTAATTGATAAATATAAACTATTAGCATGTCTATTTTTGAAAGCATTCTTACTTTGCAGCATTTTTTCGCACCTGCCTAATACATTTGCACAGTACTGTATATATGTATATAATATGTAAATTTCGCAACATATGTCTTCATAAAACAGCACGCTGTGTTAGTATTTGTGTTGCTTTAATCCTTCACAGCATGCTGGAGCTAATTTGCATGTGTGGAGGAGATATGTTTCTATTTTCCATCCATTTGTCTCTATATTGCATTTAGGAGCTGCTGGGTATTAGGCACGTTTCTCATATGATATAATAAGTCGAGGTTCCTTCCATAAATTGTCAAATCATGCACATGGAGTGGAGATAATTGCTCTGCTTTCTGTTTCACAGCAATTGGGCTGATATACAAATCCATCAGGAGAGCTCAATTTCTGTGCTGAAAGTTTAGCTCTATTCATTTGCCTGCATTTCTGGGTATGTACAAACTAGAACAATACCCACAAACACTCTGGATGTGCCTGGGAGATTTCAGTTTTCTTACCTAATATCCAGGTCTCCAGGGACAGGGAGTGATTCTCTGCCTTAGTGAGTTAACCTGCCCACTCCATAACTCTCTTTCTCCTATCCTAATCCACTTAAAGGAATAGTAATACTTTGTGTAATCATTATTTTATTTTATAGGCATTAAAAAAACATAAAGAACGATATAAGTCTTATCTCTCAAATCTTTATGGTTTGAGAGATATTCACAAGCAAAGTTTCCCCCTCCCGCCCCTTTTACCTAGTGTAAGCCATCTCTTCTCAGATGTGGAATGCAGTCCATAGACCAGACAGATAACAGAAGGGGACAATCTTCTTCCTATGAGAACAATGAAAGCCCTGCCCCCCTTGACAAGTTTTTCAGGTTTTTCCCTTATCTTAATTGAAGATTGTCCCTCCCTGCAGTCTACCTGGGCACCTCTCTTCTGCTCTGGCTGAGCAGTGTTACATCAGTAAAAGGGGCGGGAGGGGGATATTTTGTCATTGAATTGCTCTGGAACTACAACTCTGACTGAATTGAAATAACAGTCTCCAAAGTCCAAATACTATGATGATTAATTAAAGCTGCTTTTATTATGAAACATTACTATCCCTTTAAGTTTTATATCCCATATTCTCGATGCTGGAATTCCATATTCACCTTTCCTTTTGTTTTTTGTTTTTTTACTAAAGAGAGTGAATGCTAGCTCTGTAGGGTTAGCTTTTCTTTTTCCTCACCTTTTGCTTTTCCCTTTTAGCACCTCCTTGTTTAATGTAACCTGTCGAAATATACCAATGTGTATTTTGGCCGAGGGATGTGAGTGCATTAGTATATTTTTTATTTTTCTCACTGAGTCCTATGTGGCCACAGACAGACCTTTCACAGGAGCTGTGTTGGAGGTGGAGATCCATGTTACCTTCAACCAGTAATGTTGGCTGGTACTCACATGGGCTTGTTGGAAGACACACCTCTTTGGAATTTCTGATTGGCAGTGTAACACAAGAGTCAAGATGAGTGAGAACCCTTAATAGATGTGTTTTACGATAGAGTGTGGAAATCTCTAATAACAGCCAGTCACTTACATGGGTCATTTAACCAGTGACTCAGCCTTCAATGTGACTCATTAGAGCTAAGCCCTTTCTGCTGTTTATTACTGTAATAATTATCCCCATCCCCACCCCCTAAACAGCACTGAGGAAAACCTATTAATAAAAATGGTAGTACTTATGGGGAAAACCAGTTTACACCATAGGGGAGAATTAAAACTAAAAATACCAAACTCATTTTGAATTAAATGGAGCTTTTAATCTCTTCAGTGTTGGCATTGTGTTGGAGACCTTTCTACCATTCAAGGGGTTAAAGGCCTGCATTAAATCAAATTGCAGTGGTAGGCAATGTGAATTTTTGGCAGGGTGGGCAATCTGAGGCCATCCAGCTGCTACCAGACTACAATTTTCATTGGCTGGTTGGAATAATTGAATTGGTAGTCTAGCAGCAGCTGGAGGGCCTTAGGCGATAATTGAATTGGTGGTCTGGCAGCAGCTGGAGGGCCGTAGGTTTCCCACAGCTGTACTAGGAGAACTGAAAGCATTTTCTGGGCTGCTAAACATGATTCTACAAAGGCCTTAGACATATGTTATGGACTCTACTGGGTTAAATAAAGTATTTTGCTGTCTGATGGATATGGGATTTGCAGTAGACCATCTCGGCAATGAAGAGGTTAAGATGCTCATGTTTTAGCCGCATTGTGATGACATCATGAGCAGGTGGACACTGTGAATTCTCTCCAGGAGGAACATAGTGTGGGGTGATTTAATGTTTTAGGACTTGCGCGTTTAACCCTCTGAGTCCTAGAGGAGTACGTAACACATTGGTACCCCTTTGGCACTCAAAGGGTTAATGGTTTCAAATAAAAACAGACACTGGGTGTCTTATCTTTATGTGTAATCGCAGCTTTCTGTATACGTGACACTGTTTTCTATTTTTATCTAACTGGATTTTTTTACAATTTCTTCATTTTTTTTGTATAGTTAAAAAAAAAAAAACACACACAAAAGAGTATTTCAAAAACCTCTGAAAGGCTGCTTTAACTGTCTGTGTCCCAGGGAGAATTTAGTTAGGTTGATATGTACAAAGGCTCAAAGTGAGTAATTAATTTATGGGAATAACAGCTGCACAATGGCTCACTTGGTTGTTAAGTTAACCCCTTGGATGCTAGACGCGTCTCATGCATGACTGAAGATGTTGGGAGTTGTACTCCAGCAACAGCTGTAGGAACAGAGGTTGCCCAGTCCTGGAATGAACAGTTTATTTGCTGCCAGATTGGACTGTAACGCATATCTTTTTAATATGTTGCAGTTCCTCTGGTAGGCAGGGGTTACAGTCAAATTGGTCCTAGGGGAGGACTGACCCTCTTAAATCTCCCTGATGTTTTGAAGAAATTCAGTGAAAACACACAGGTTGTGTAAACATTGGATAATGAGCCATCCAGTAAGTTAAACACAGATCAGGGATATTGTAGGGAATCCTGTTCCTGCTGCCTTCATTCCTCCCACTAGTGAGCAAACAAGAGTCCTTCATTCTGGGGTTATCTGTGTTTATATTGTACCTCACATATTTTCTTGAACTCCCACGTCCAAAAGAGTCATGACTAGAGGAATACGAGGCCAGGCAGGTAGAATCAGCTACAAAACTTTCAGTTTCAGAATGAGGGCCTTATTCAGAAAGACAAAGTTGAGCAGTTGTGGGGCAAAACCAACTGTACAGTAGTGGAGGAATGAAAATCCCCATTTAAAATCTTTAAAGGGATCATAATGTTTAACCCCATCCCAACAATTGACTTACCAGGTACGTCCCGCAAAACTGTCACTTAGTGACAGAGGACGTACCTGGGAAGTCTGGGTCTCCATGCGGCTGCATGCCTTTCGGGGACTCCAGAATAATTTACAAATAAAAACTGATGTTAGCCGGGCGTTAAGGTGACAGCCACGTACGCTGTCACTAAGGGGTTAATTATTGAAGTAAAATCGAGTCTTCTTTATTCCTTTTAGTAATGTGTATCAAGAAACCGTTATTAAACGCTGCGGTTTTTCACTTATAGTCTAATAAAGTTTCCCCCTCCCGCTCCTTCCACTTACCTCAGCAAGCCAGTGTGGACAGAATGCGATGAGTGACAACCTTCTGCCCACATAAGGAAAAACCTGCCCTCCTTCGTCAAGGGGGCAGGCTTTCCTTTATACTGAAAGCAGAAAGATTGTCCCTTGATGCAACCCGTCCGGTCCGCGGACCAGATTCCAGATCTGAGGGGAGGCTGCGGAAGTAAGCAGAAGGGCGGCAGAGGGAAACCTTATTAGACTATAAATAAAAAATGCAGCGTGTAATAAAGTTTTCTTGATACACATCATTATAAAAAAGAATAAAGGAGACTCAATTACTATTTATTATTAATTATTAATTAAATACTAGAAAGTTTAAAGAGACAGTAATACAAAATAAAATGCATTAAAATGTCATAGTCCTAGTCAGTATTTTTTTTTATAAATATGCAGTTCTGGGTGCATAACTTGTAAATACAACTAAACTTAATCATCCTAAATGTGAACCAATATTTGGGGGCCTCCATTTACAGTGGGGCCTTCGGGGATCTTAAAACTGCCTTTCATAAATGACTGTGTACGTAAACAAGAGGCTACATTTCTGCTACATTTCTTATCGGGATTGTTGCAGTGAAATATTTAGGCCTAGACCAACTCGGCCTCAGGCAGCAGATTGGACAGTTTTACTGCTTTGTGCCTATATTCATTTTCTAAATTAAAATGCTATTTTGTGACTTCTGGGCTCAGGACTTACAGCCTCCTCATAGACACCTCTTTCCCAAAGTGAACTATGGTCTTTCTTCACAGATCAAAATTCCCTCTCTCTTTTAACCATTTGAATGTAAGTTATTTGCATTGACATAATGCTTTTGTGCCTTTAAAGGGATAGTAATGTTTCATAATAAAAGCAGCTCTAATTAATCTTCATAGTATTTGGGCCATGGAGAGTGTTATTTCAGTACTGTCAGAATTGTAGTTCAAGAGTAATTGAATGATAAAATATCCCCCTCCCTCCCCTTTTATGTTGTAACGCTG
This sequence comes from Rhinophrynus dorsalis, assembly GCA_037306005.1. NCBI lineage: Eukaryota > Metazoa > Chordata > Amphibia > Anura > Rhinophrynidae > Rhinophrynus > Rhinophrynus dorsalis. The sequence continues at coordinate 28,615,772 of CM074728.1, forward strand.
TTCAACTCAGAGCAGCAAGGTGGTGTCCAGATGGCTTGCAGTGCGTGACAATCCTGTTAAGGGGGGCAGGGCTTTCATTGTTCTCACAGTAAGAAGATTGTCCCTTGCTGTGGGCTGTCTGGTCTTAAGACCAGATTGCACATCTGAGGGAAGGTGACTTACACTAGGTAAAAGGGACGGGAGGGGGATACTTTATCATTCATTTACTCTTGAAAAACAGCTCTGACAGTATTGAAATAACACTCTCCATGACTCAAATACTATGAAGATTAATTGGGGCTACTTTTATTTTGAAACATTACTATCCCTTTAAGAGAGAGGATATGGCCTATGAAAGGGGCCAGGTAAAGTGAGGGTGTGGCAAAGGGTGTTGGGGGGACATGCACATGATTTAAACTTAGGGCAACAGAACACCGAAATACTTCACTACTTAAGGTATGTGTACAGTTACCTGTTTTATTAGGTACTAGTTGAAGAGCCCGTTACACGGGCCACAGTGCCACTGCCAACCGGTCACGGGGCAGTCATGCTCAGTAGAAACTGCCCACGCCGTGGCTGATACAGAGCTGGATGCTCCTTCGGAGTGCCCCTGTCTGTATCAGCCTCGTCACGGGCAGTCTCTACTGTGCATGACTGCGGCGTTACAAACTTTCCAGCAAATTATTATAAAGGACTGGAGATTAGAACACTTCCACTTTCAATTCAGAGACTCTTATCTCCCATGTGTGTGTTTGTCTCAATTATTACATACGGTATATTGCACTTATCATTTATTAGGATCTTACACAAAGGGAGCTCAGATGGTTATGCATATCTTCTTATATATCCACAGGAAAGGCATGTTTATCACATATCTTAGGGTTTAGGCACTTGAGGAATCAATTGCTTTTTAAAAATCGTAGCTAGCTATGTGTCCATCACATTACAATGCACTTGATACCTCTCTGCCACCCAAAGGGTTAAGAGTGTGGGCCTTGTTAAAGGATTATTAACAAGTTATATGTAAAATAATGCATATTATTGGGTTTATCTTCCTGAATACAACAAGGGTACTCCCATTGCTGAGAGGTATTTTATTCAAAAGTTATTGGAGCTAAAAGAAAAATGTTTTAGGCGCAATATCTCAATAGCCTGAAATTTTACAGTGGCGCAATTGCTATGCCATCCTTTGGAGAGCTCTGGTCAATTGACCATAAACCTCTATAGGATGGTGTAGCAACAGTGCCACTCTGAAATCTCAGGCCATTGGGATAGTACCCTTGTACTCAAGTTGAAACACTCTACAATACATAGTTTACTATATATTAAATTTTACTATCCCTTTAATCAAGCTAAAGGGATGCAAATCTGGAGCAAGCCTTCTGCACCCCAGGGGGAAATTAAAGTGTTAGTAATGTCCACAAAAAAGTTTTTTGTATTTAGAAGAGATTAAAAAGCTGAGCTAAATGCAAAAAAAGTATCTCTCAAACTGCTATGGTTTAAGAGATACAGGCGTTTAAAATTTGATCTCTCCTACTGACTGTAAAGCGGTCAGCAGGAGATCCATGTTGGCCGACATGGAGGCTCTTGAGCAAAGCCGCTATCTTGTTATTTACCATGAATCCCTTCATTGGAATGGTCTAAAACGAGTGCCTGGTTTTCAAGCACTCGTTTTAGACCATTCCAATGAAGGGATTCGTGGTAAATAACGAGATAGGACTGGAGGTGTGTCGGCTATCGCTTATGTGGTTCTGGTGAGTTCGTTTATACGCCTTGGGAATAAGTTATATATATTTGTGGCATTACTCAGATGTGATCCCTTTGCGCTCTGTTTTCGAATTTGGAAAATGACATGTAGGCAGTTTTTAATGCCGTTTTCAAAAATGCAAACTTAAATTAACCCCATCCCGACAACGTACGTCCTGCAGAAACTGTCACTTAGTGAAAGAAGACGTATATGTACGTCCAGGATGTCATTCAGTAGAATGAAAAAAAAAGTTTGGCGGGCGTTAAGTAACTAAGGGGTTAAGGTGATAGATCCACTTTAATCCTTTTAGTGGCAATGTGTTGCACACCCTTCAGGCACTCAGGGGTTGAAGGGGGCTTATAAGGCCTTGACTGTTAGAGAGGTATCCATCCTGTTGCTTCAAAATGCATTGTAGACCTCTCTAGAATTAATGTAGTTAAAAGCCCTATTTAAATCAAAGGGATTTTATGGAAGTTTCATTGCCCCTCCTGTGGTTGAGTTGGTTTTCTCCAAAATCGCACCTCTGTAGCTTGATGAATAACTCCCAATACCCCTATTTATTTTAAGTGATACTGCCCCTTTAATCTGTTTCCACTCTGTTTTGATGAAGTGTGGGAGGCCTTCCAAAACAGCTGTTGGCATGGAGTGAATTTGTCTGTTTGGCCTCTGTGTCTCGTACATTTGTGCCTTCCAATAAGAGTTCTTTCACACTGGAAATTGAAGCGCAGCAGCAAGCCTGCTACAGTCACACAGGTTGTGAGCTTTTGTTTAAAGAAAAAAAAAATTACACAAAAATCTATTGAACTTTTTATCAATAGTTTTCAAATAGTAGCAAATATGTTCTTAGTTAGGAGAGACTATATTTTGGCTACATATCGGAAAGCAAACAAAATAGAATGTCTGCACATCAGATCCTAACCTTTACCAATAAATAATCGGTGACTTACTACAGATAACAAACAGGTTTAACCCTTTGAGTGCCAGAGGGGTACACAATGCATTGCGTACCTCTCTGGCACTCAATGGGTTAAGTTACGTTTGTGTCCGAAAGCATGTGTAGTTTAACCCACAATATCAAGGCACCTCAGATTGGGCAATGTCTATCTGCCTCCACGCTGAAGTGGATATATACTTTGTATAATGCAATTCATAATCGGCATACTGTCTTCCCTCTGGTGTTAGCAAAACCCTAATAAAGGAGGTAATTTATACCGTCCCTAACTGCAAAAGCACTTGTGTGCAGAGAGCTATTAGCCAAGAAGGAGGGAGAAGCCAAAACTTATCTTCTCCTATGTTCCCCAGCAGTCCTATCTCTGGGGTGGGGTGGTTGATGATTGGCTGATGCCTAGGTCATCTGTTCATTGGAGGTTGCGATGGGCATCACAACTTCCTATGTAGCTTGTGTGAAAGATCTGCTGGTGGCCCTATAGGCTGGTATGCTTCAACTTTACTGCTTTTGTGAGAGAATGTAGGGAATACGCTGCATTGTGGGGTGTCTACGTAAGGCCATAGTTGTTTGTCCTCAAATGTCCAAACATGGTAGACATACAATGTAGGGCAGGGGGCATTTCTACGTTATTACACAGAGGGGACTCATGACCCAAGTTGAAAGTTCTGGATCTTGTTTCCAGCTTGCTGCATTTTAGCTGCACAACATAATAACTTGTCACATGCACCAGGCCTATTAGGAACCTAGCAACACTTTTACTTTTGGGGCTGCCAATTAACAGCCCTAGTCTAATACAAATATGTGATGAGAGCCATGATTCTATAATTTGACCACCGAGCAACTTCTAATTTTCGCAGTTTAGGACAACATAATAGGGACTAGAGTTTATTTAAGCTAAAAGAGTATCAATAGTTTTATATACTAATGTCCCTATAGAAATTATGCAAGAAAATCAGTGATACGTGTATTAAAGTGGATGTTTACCCCCTTCACAACTTTGCTGGCACGCTCTCATTGGCCAAAAAGCTATCTCTGCCAATGAGATCGCTCCAGCTCAGAGACAGACAGCCTCCATCATCGGAGTAGGCTGGATAGAAGCTAAGACTACGGTACAGATCCGGTCAACACTGTCTGCGGAAGTAGGTACAGAGCTACATTTAATCTTTTAATTTCTCCAGACGAGAGGATTTTTTTAAAAAAAGGATACACTTTACATTATTTATCAATTATAAGGAAATGATTTAGGCAAAGTTGTGAAGGGGTAAACATCCACTTCAAATGCATCCAAATCAAGCCCTATGGAAGGTAATATGTGGGAAGAAGGAGAGCCCTCTATATCAGAGCTTATAAATAATGAGAGAAGATGGATTACTCACTTGATGACACCACACATCCGTTTAACAGTCTTTGTGGCATGTAGCACTCTCCTCTCTAGGGTTCCCAATAAATGGATTATCGCTAGAAACCATCAGAATATCTAATAATGTGTACAGTAATGTTAAACAGTATAAAGTACAGTGCACACAGAAAATGGACAGGTACCTCTTCAGTTATCAGTGACAAGTCACAGCTGATGACCGCTACGTTTGCAGAGATATTAGGCCTGACCCTGCGCATGTGTACCGTCGCTCAGAGCCTTTTCTCTGGTAACTCATCCACAGGTGCACTTGAGATCAGTTTGATCTTCTTCTTCTTCTTCTTCTACTCTTGATATATACGTACCTGGGAACTTTTGAAATGAGCTCACCCTGAGATCTTTGAAATATTAACCCTTATTGCTCCCAAGAAAGTAATTCCAGGTGCGATGTCAATGTTTGCTCTAACCCAGAGATGATTCATTCAGTCCTCATGGAATCTTTAACATGGTACAATTATGAGATATCAATCTTTAAACACTCACAAGAAGAGAGGCGTTCTCCCTCAGTCTTTCTGGTAGAACTGTCACTAATTTAAACACTGAATAAGCAGTAAATTGGTGTAATTCATATAGCAGGATACATTGGTCTCTCTTACCCTAAGAATGTGTTCCTTCATCCTGAGACCCTGAGATTTGGTTCTTCATCCTGAGACCCTGAGATCTGGTCCTTCATCTTGAGACCCTGACTGTTGGTTCAAAACCCTGAGAGTTTCTGGGTATATGTGTGTGTGTATATATATATATATATATATTTGTATGTGTGTATATATAATATGTAAATCGTCTTCAGTCAAACTGTTGAGTAGTGTGCCATCTCTTCACTGCAGCTCACGCTGAGTACATTCTATGCATACTTATGTGATGTGCACCTTACTTAAAAAAATAAAAAAAATTTGTATGAAATATGGTGTGCCACTGCCTACATCCACTGTTTATATAATGTGTGTGTGGGTGTGTGTGTATATATCCTATAACATAAAGTGGTAGAATGTGTCGCTTCCTGTGAGCGTAACTGCACATGCGCAGTAGAGAGTCTCTACTGTGCATGTGTGGTTTCGCACACATGGAGATTTACTGTGAGCCGTCTGGAACTCACCGCTAAGGATTAGCACTTTTGCTGAATGCGCTGCCCCTCTCCGGATGGCTCACGTCTTGGCTCTGCTCCCGGCTCCGGGGCAGCAGCCGGGGCCTCTGGTTGCACTTTAGCGGGCTTTCATACTAATATATATATTGATTTGTATGAGAGAGACAAGTACTTGGATCAGAAAATATAAAAGAAATCAATCCTATAACATAAAGTCCTAAAATGCGTAACCGCACATACGCAGTGGGGACACGCAGAATGGGCTGATCCGGAGCGGAGAGCTCCGGAAGGCTGACAGCCTGTCTGTCACCCAGCGCCTCCGCTGCTGCCCCAGAGCCGGGAGCACAGACAGGCTGTGAGCCATCCGGAGCTCCCCGCTCCATATCAGCCCGTGTACATGGATTTTGTAACTAGTTTATTAATAAAACCGTTTTAATGTGTTTCATGGTCATTTCTTTAGAAGACAATATGTTTGGCTCATGGTTAAAATATGCTGGTGCAAAGGGGGAAATGGCCCCTTCCAGCAGTTACTACATACCCACCCCTGCATCAGCATACCTGAATGCATCTGTCATTTAACCCCTTTCTAACGCAAAACATAGTGCTTCATGAAATAAAACATGCAGTTACACAATAAAACAATATTTGAGAGTGTTAAAGGGCATACAAACAGTTAAACACATTTTCATAAAAAGTGCATGAAGCTATAATTGCAATGCAAAAAAAAAAAAAAAATCAAAATATTCACCATAGTATGTGAGTCCTTAACCTTTTGAATGCCAGAGGGTTACGCATCCCATTGCAGTGCAAGTGGAATTTTATGTTTATTGATTAATCAAATCTCCATGCAAACAAGGCAACCCAACCACACTCACACATTCCATGATAATACTCATTCATAGTTTGTTAAGCACATGTTCTGTTTAGTCAATCGGCCTCAGAATGTCGCTCATCTTTTCAGGAGACAGATCCCCATTGGGTGAGGGTGGCAGTACACGTTACACTTTGAACTATGATTCCTGACAGCCTGCAGAAGTAGTTTAGTCTGGATTCATCAAGTCACCAGGAAATACAAAACAGATAAAAAGGGGATGTTGAGCAGCTTCCAGACTCAGTGTGTAAATATTATATAGGTGCTTGTACGTGTGCTTTTACATGTACTGTTTTAAACCTTCAAATGATTGTCAGGCATATGAGCAATGCATTTCACTGCCATGTGTTGCTCACCCCTTTGGTACTTAATGGGTGAACCCTTTTTATACAAGGTCGTCATTATCTTACTGTAGAAGCAGCTACCACAGGGATGTCCAGATGGACCCCAGTAGCCATTACCCTCTAGCATGGTCAGTCTGGTCCTCCATGCAAATAAGATTCAATACTTAACCCTTTCAGTGCCAGGGAGGTAGCCAACTCATTGCGTTAAAGGGTTAGTAATGCCTAAATTTAAGTCTATTACATATTGTAGATGTTAAAAAAAATTAAAGGGATAGTAATACTTTGTGTTATCTTTATTTTATTTTGTAGGCATTGAAAAAACATGAAGAATGATATAAGTCTTATCTCTCAAACCTTTATGGTTTGAGAGATATTCACAAGCAAAGCTTCCCCTCGCGTCCCTTTTACCTAGTGTAAGCCATCTCTTCTCAAATGTGGAATGCAGTCCATAGACCAGACAGATAACAGAAGGGGACAATCTTCTTCCTATGAGAACAATGAAAGCCCTGCCCCCCTTGACAAGTTTTTCAGGTTTTTCCCCTTATCTTAATTGAAGATTGTCCCTCTCTGCAATCTACCTGGGCACCTCCCTTCTGCTCTGGCTGAACAGTGTTACATCAGTAAAAGGGGCGGGAGGGGGATACTTTGTCATTGAATTACTCTTGAACTACAACTCTGACATAACTGAAATAACACTCTCCAAAGTCCAAATACTATGATGATTAATTAGAGCTGCTTTTATTATGAAACATTACTATCCCTTTAAGTATATGAAGAAAGCCCTATCTCTCAAATCTTTATGGTTTGAGAGACATTCGGTGCTAAAGTTCCCCCTCCCTCCCCTTCTCCTGACATCAGTGCTCTGCTGACAGCAGGAGATCCCGGTCCTGGGACCAGCCAACGGTTCTTCAGCAGAGCCGAAATAGTGATCTTTAAAAATAATTACTTCATTGGAAAGGTCTACAAAGTATGCCTGGTTTGCAAGTACACTTTGTAGACCGTTCCAATTAATTCTTTTTAAATTTCATGAATTTGGCTCTACTGAAGAACCTCCTCAAGTTGCACGACTCAAATCTCCTTCTGTCAGCTTTACAGCTGACATGAGGGAGGGGGGAACTTTAGCGGCGAATTTCTCTCAAACCATAGAGGTTCGAGAGATAGGACTTTCTTCATAGACTTTATTTTTTAACATCTACAATATTTATTAGTCTTAAATATTGACATTACTATCCCTTTCAAATGGGAAATGCTACACAACAGAATAATCCAAAACTGATCTTTACCAGCCTGGAGGACATTTAATGCATAGAGTGTTAAACAGAAAGTAAAAGATGAGCCGTTTTGGAGCAAACCAGCTGCAGTGTATGGGACAAACAAAAACATTCCAAACCTTTCCATTGACTTAAATGGGGCATTTAACACATTAGATGTCAGAGAGGTCTGCACCGTATTCTTTTGCAATGCATTGGAGACATCAAGCATTCATAGACATAAAATCCCATTGATGTACATGGGGATTTTAAATGTTCCCTCTATAATGCAGTTCGTTTTCTCCAGAATTGCTCATATTTTGCTTTCTGCATAAAAACCCTAAGATGCACTTCTGAAGCAAACCAACTGCTCAATAGGGAACAAATACATTTTCCTACAATTACCATTGATTTTAAGTGGTGCTTTTAACCCCTTGGATGCTAGAGATGGCTCCAAAGCATTGCTTCACAATGCTCTGGAGACATCTCTAACATTCAAGGGGTGAAAAGCTCCATTTGACATCAATGGTGATTTTGAATTATCACCTAGGGTGCAGTTGGTTTGCTCCAGAATTGCTCCTCTGGTAGTATACAGACTACAACTAGAGGGCCAGAGGCTTAGATGTAATGTAAGAAAATGTTACTTTACTGAGAGGGTGCTAGATAAGTGGACTAGCCAACCAGAAGAAGTGGTAGAGGTGAGAGAGTGGTAGAGAACTGGAATTGCCTACCAGCAGAAGTGGAAGCGGTGAGAATATGGTAGATACATGGAGTAGCCAACCAGCAGAAGTGGTAAATAACTGGAATATCCAACCAGCAGAAGTGGTAAATAACTAGAATAGCCAACCAGCAGAAGTGGTAGAGGTGAGAGGTCTTAGATGATTGGAATAGATGTTAAAGGGATAGTAATGTTTCATAATAAAATCAGCTCTAATTAATCATCATAGTATTTGGACTTTGGAGAGTGTTATTTCAATTCTGTCAGAGTTGTAGCTCAAGAGTAATTCAATGACAAAGTATCGCTCTCCCGCCCCTTTTACTGATGTAACACTGCTCAGCCAGAGCAGAAGGGAGGTGCCCAGGTAGACTGCAGAGAGGGACAATCTTCAATTAAGATAAGGGAAAAACCTGAAAAACTTGTCAAGGGGGGCAGGGTTTTCATTGTTCTCATAGGAAGAAGATTGTCCCCTGCTGTTATCTGTCTGGTCTATGGACTGGATTCCACATCTGAGAAGAGATGGCTTACACTAGGAAAAAGGGTCGGGAGGGGAAACTTTGCTTGTAAATATCTCTCAAACCATAAAAGTTTGAGAGATAAGACATATATAGTTCATGTTTTTTTAATGCCTACAAAATAAAATAAAGATAAAACGAAGTATTAGTATCCCTTTAATATCTAAGGGGATTTAGACATGCATGGGATAGGCATAAAAGCTTCCTGAACATAAGACCAAGGACCAAATAAGGTTAGAAGTTTTTACAGTAGGAACAATGAACAAACTAATGAGCCAAATGTTTATTATCTGCCATCAAATTCTATTTTTCTATATACATTTTATATAGCAAAATTTAAGTTATTGTATTAGCGATGTATTGCATGTAATGATTGATGTAATTCTTGTTTTGTGCTCCTATCATAAGTGCTATCACATTATATAGTAGTAAATGGTCCTTGACTCACTGGTCTTTTCTCAGTTTGGCCCTTGAAGAAAAAGGTTTGGACAACCTGGTTTTACCACCACTGCTCAGAGACTATTTCAGGGAACAACTACTCCTCCTGTCTAGAAGTAATTTCTGGAATTTCTGAGTCAAACATCTTACTTTTGTTTGAACATATCTGAAATATTTTCCATTGTGCACTTTAATATTTAGTACAACTTAGTGTTATTTTTTTTATTGTTTACTTCCTGATTATACACTTTTCCTTTTCTGTTATGTAATTGTATTTTTCAAGATTCTTGGCTCCATGAATACTATACAGAGTAGTCTTTCCTTCATTCCATACTTAGTGATGGCTACCTCCTTTTTGACCTTACATATTCTCTATTCAGTTTCCTGAATTTTTGTTTCCAGAGAGCGTTCAGTCAGGCATTGTGAAAGCAGGGACAGTGATACAATGTTCCAATATCCCTGTAGCAGAAAAACTTGCCTCCACTACAGAATACAGAGCACACAGTGCTGCAGGGATAGTGCCACGTTGTACCTCTATCCCTGCTTACACAGAGTCTGACAGAAAGTTCTGTGCTGCAGGGATAGTACAACATTATATGGGCAATTAGACTTTACATATGCACCTGCAGAAAATGTTATGAAAAAGAGGCCAACTGTCACTTTAATAGAATTTTCTTTTATAAAAACTGTAAAACAATAAAACATACTATTTGTTAAATACAATGGATTTGTAATATAACTGCGTAGCTACTAGCGATGTGTCTAGCATTCAAGGATTAAGGGCTAGTTCACAAGGGGAATTAGAACACAGAGTAATACATAATTCAATCAGCACTAATTTAACGAGCAGACAAGGTGGAACAGATTTTTTTTTCTGTAGTTCAAATCTTTGTTTCTATATAAACTATATAGCATTGGAAAACGATCATGGGTAGCTGAAGTATCCTGTAGGGGTTCTGCTCATAGAGGATTGGCTGATGCCTGTATGGGCCATCCACTGATTGGATTATTTTGATGAACAATCTGCATGTGACCACATAGTCCACCCAGAACAACTTCATTTCTGCAGTACTATAACATTACTGATCTCCTGCAATGTGTTGCTCATGAGAAACATCTTTTAGTGACCCCCCCAGAATAATTACTTAGTTTTAAAGCATATAAAAATGTACATTAGTACTATGTATAACCTTATCTTTGTTTTTAAAGTATCTATTATTTTTCAGGTGGGATTGACTGCTTTAGCAGTCATTTGTTGGGGGTTTCTGCATTGTGGGAGGGCTTGGGAGGTGGGGTGGGTGGCACTGCTTAGCTTTATGTTTGGCCTTCCCCTTCTTCATGATGTTAAAACACAATTATGCCCGGAGATGGTGCAGAAGAAATCACCCATTCTCATATATTCTGCCAGTAGTCCCAGCCACCCACTACTTCCAAAAGACACTGGAATAGATCACTTCTCCTGCACCATTGCTGGTACAGCCTTTGAAACTGTGCCACACAACAGGTTTCTGGATGAATTAACAGGATTTGGCTTGGTAGGTTATTTGTGTCCATGGATAGAGAACTGGTTAAACAATGGTGGACAACACAAGACCTTCCAGCTGGTATAGGTAGCTTTGTGCTTCTGGTACTCCCTAGGCTAGGTATATAAAAAAACAAGTGACCACTGTCTGCCTTTTCTTCATATATGTAGTTGTTACAACCATTTTAGTAGAGTAAGAACATATTTTAAGAAAAAAAGACAGTGATGGGGTAGTTTTTTTGCTTCTGGCACCCTCTGTGGCAGGGTAGTCCAAGTTCAACCCTCAAGGGCCACCAACAGGCCAAGGTGTAAGGATTTCCCTGATTAAGCACAGGTGAGCTAATCAGTGGCTCATTCATTCTGTCTCACGGGTGCTTAATCAGGGAAATCCTTACATCTTGGCCTGTTGGTGGCCCTAGATAACTGAACTTGGACAGCTCTGCTTTTACATTTAATCTCATGAGTGGGGCTGTGATATCTCTTGAGAGACTAGCTGCTAATGTATACAGCAGGAAATTCCATAGCTTCAAAGATTTAGATACCTTTTGAATAGGTGTAAATGTAAAAAAACATTTGTGCTCATTGGGCTAGGGATAGAAATGCAAGTTTACCCCTCATTTTGGAAAGTTGTCTTTTTTTCGAAAATGTTATGCCTTGTCTACTTTCCTCTTGTCTGTAGCTGTCACAAACATAAAAGCATATATATATATGATTTATAAATAAATAACAAGAAAACGTACAGATTTTGGTTTATGCAGTTCTGTGGTTCTAATAACCTGTTCAGTATGCCAGCTCAAAACCTATTCTGGTGTTCCATGAATCGAGGGATTTGTTATTTTGTGCCTGAAATGCATAATGGTGCGGAATGATGGAAAACTATTTGCACTTTGGTTTTTCAAATTTTAATTTTTGTAAGAAGACATGTGCCTAAAAAGATTAATTTTGGTGTTTTAGAAAAAGGGGAGTTAATACTAAGCTTAACCCTTTGCATGCCAGGGGGTACGCAACACGTTGCATACCCCTCTGGCACTCAAAATGTTAATACCATAAGCATTTGCTAGTGGAACATAGAAAAAAATACATTCCATAATTATTTCTAAACTGCAACAAAAGTGTAAAAAAATTCTTAGCCCTGGGCGGTGAAAGGCCTAGCAATTAAGCGGTTAAAGGGATAGTATTGCCAAGTTTTAAAAAATTAAACTAAATGCCCCCAGTCAAACCTTTATGGTTTGAGAGATAGTCTGCACTAAAGTTCCCCCTCCCTCCCCTTTCCCTGATGTCAGCTTTCAAGCTGACTGCAGGGGAATCTGGTCCCGGGACCATCAGAGGCTCTTCAGCAGAGCCGAGATTGCATTATGGAAAAAAATCCTTCACTGCAACAGTCTTCTACATGTGCTTGGTTTGCAGGCACATGAAGAAGACCGTTTCAGAGAAGAACTTCTTCAATAACGCGATCTCGGCTTTGCTGAAGAGCCTCCACTTGTTCAGGGACAGAATTCCCCTGCAGTCAGCTAGAGCACTGACGTCAGGGGAGGAGGAACTTTGAAAGAGGATATCTCTCAAACTATAAAGGTTTGAGAGATGGTGCTGGGGACATTTAATTTGTTTTTTAAAGGGATAGTAATGTTTCATAATAAAAGCTGCTCTAATTAATCATCATAGTATTTGGACTTTGGAGAGTGTTATTTCAATTCTGTTAGAGTTGTAGTTCAAGAGTAATTCAATGTCAAAGTATCCCCCTCCCGCCCCTTTTACTGATGTAACACTGCTCAGCCAGAGCAGAAGGGAGGTGCCCAGGTAGATTTCAGAGAGGGACAATCTTCAATCAAGATAAGGGAAAAACCTGAAAAACTTGTCAAGGGGGGCAGGGCTTTAATTGTTCTCATAGGAAGAAGATTGTCCCCTTCTGTTATCTGTCTGGTCTATGGACTGGATTCCACATCTGAGAAGAGATTGCTTACATTAGGTAAAAGGGGCGGTGAATATCTCTCAATCCATAAAGGTTTGAGAGATAAGACTTATATCGTTCTTCATGTTTTTTTAATGCCTACAAAATAAAATAAAGATAAAACGAAGTATTACTATTCCTTTAAGGTATATGAATTTTGGTGTTTTAGAAAAAGAGGAGTTAATATGAAACTTAACACTTTACCCCTCGGCACACAAAGGGTTAATACCATACACATTTGTTAATGGAACACAGAAAAAATTACACTCCATATTTGTTATTTGTAAACTGCAACAAAAGTGTGAACATTCTTAGCCCTGGGTGGTGAAAAAGCCTAGCAATGAAGTGGTTAAGGATTCCTTGAGTATAAAAAAAGACCAGCCACTGATTTAAAGTCTTAGGGTCTTAGGCTAAAAAGAAAACGGAAGTAATTTGAAAGAAACCAGCTGTGTTGGAGACCTCGCTAGCAATCAGTGGGTTAAAGGCCCCATTTAAATCAGTGGGAATGTATTCACGTTCCCTGTGGTGCAGTTGGCTTGCCACAGATTTGAACATAAAGGCCTTAAAATTTATATTTTCTTTACATTTTTATTGAAACGGAAAAAAATCTATATTTATTTAATTATACATCTGAGAGTCTTCTACATTAATTCCTTTAAGCTTGTATAGCCTGTTTTACTAAAATGAAATCAACCCCCATTTTGAATCTTTCTACTGTTTATGCCAACAGTCGCCCTTGGTAGTAAATTCCTTATTTTTACTACTAGTACTTTAAAAGGAGCCATAAAAACATTTTATGAAAAATACATATTCTATGTAATTATTTTCTTGCTAATTAAAACAAGGAACCTTTACTAATAGCTTTTTTGTTCAAAAGTCATTACAAATTTGTGTTGGGGTTTTTTTTTTACCTTTTTTTTTTTTTTAATGTGCACTGTTCTGTTTTGGCCAACAGGTGATGCTGTTCCTATCACATCTATCGACAGCAACAGTCTATGATTTAAAGTGTTAGTAATGTCTTAAAGGGATAGTAATACTTTGTTTTATCTTTATTTTATTTTGTAGGCATTAAAAAAACATGAAGAATGATATAAGTCTTATCTCTCAAACCTTTATGGTTTGAGAGATAGTCACAAACAAAGTTTCCCCTCCCGCCCCTTTTAAAAACCTGAAAAACTTGTCAAGGGGGCAGGGCTTTCATTGTTCTCATAGGAAGAAGATTGTCCCCTGCTGTTATCTGTCTGGTCTATGGACTGGATTCCACATCTGAGAAGAGATGGCTTACACTAGGTAAAAGGGGAGGGAGGGGAAACTTTGCTTGTGAATATCTCTCAAACCATAAAGGTTTGAAAGATAAGACTTATATCATTCTTCATGTTTTTATAATGCCTACAAAATAAAATAAAGATAAAACAAAGTATTACTCTCACTTTAAACTTTCCTATAGAGTACATTATAAAAAATGCCTTTTTTGACAGTGGTTAAATTTGAGCTGTCACAACATTTTAATGAATGGTATCCCAGCAGCGGCATACCATTGTTTTACTCATCAGGGTATGCCCTATAATATATATTTTTTATAATACATGTATTCTTCTCCTTTTCAATACATTGCACAGCACTTTGGTCCTTAAGGGGTTAAGAACACTTTTCTTTGCAGAAGGTGTACTCTTACTTCAACTGTAGACTTGGCTAGACAACCATGATGTTCAATCTGTTGCTAGACTACAATTCCCATCATGCTCAACTGACCACTGTTTCCACCCCTGCTCTAATCTCAGTGGATGCCATTTTGTAATCTTCACAGTTCTTGTGATGAAAATATCCACAGAGTTTTCCTTGTATTGTGACAAAGATAAAAGGAGGTACTTTGTTAGTGGTAGAGAAAAGCTGGAGACTGGTATAGTGAAAGTGATGCCTTTAGACCTAAATTGTCTTGAAAGCTTGCATTCTAAAGCTACTCCAGCAATAAAGGTATCACTTTCACTCTACGATTCTCCTGCTTGTATTGTCCCCACATAGCTTTGTAAATAGTAATCGTATCAGCTGGCCAGTGTCTCATTTCCGAGTGAGCAATCCTGATTTAGATAGGCTTTCCTCTCAACTAATGTTTTCCATACTTCTACTATTGCTCATTTCTGAACTCTTTCCAGGAGTATGGTGATCTAAGACAATCCAAAGCAATTCTGGGGTAAATCAGCTGCGCTATAAGGGAAATATAAAGTCCCCAAATCCTCACTGATTTATGGATGTTTAACCTATTGAATGCTAGAGAGGTCCCAATACATAGAGTAACAGTGCAGAGGGATATGCAGTGCATTGCAGCGCAGTGAATTGCATACCCCTCTGGCACTCACAGGGTTAAAGGGGTAGTAATGCTTAATATTGAGAAAATATATAGCGCAGGGTTTATTCTACTGTGTAAAATAAGGATACTTCCACAGCTGAGAGATGTTTTATTAAAGGGTTAGTAATGTCTATATATAAAAAAAATCATATTGCAGCTATTAAAATAAGAAACTAAATGACCCCAGTTCCATCTCTCAAACCTTTATGGTTTGAGAGATATAGAAGGCTTAAGTTCCCCACTCTCTCCCCTTTTACTGATGTCAGCTGTAAGTTGATGGCAGGATATCCTGGTCCCAGGACAAGCAGGAGGGTCTTCAACAGAACCAAAACAGCACAGTGTAAAAATAAATACTTAACCAGAACGCTCTACAAAGTGTGCCTGTCTGAAACTAGGCACACTTTGTAGACCGTTCCGATGAAGTATTTCCTTTTACATTGTGCTATTTCGGCTCTGCTGAAGAACCACCTCAAGTTGGTCGACATGAATCTCCTGCTGTCAGCTTTACAGCTGACAGCAGGGAAAGTGGAGAGAGCGGGGAACTTTAGCCTTCTATATCTCTCAAAACATATAGGTTTGAGAGATGGGACTGGGGTCATTGAAGTTCTTTTTCTAATAGCTGCAATATGATTTTTTTTATATACAGACATCAGGGCTTATAATTTTAAGTCCTTTGCTACTAGCCAGACCTGAAAAGTTACTCGCCACTGCAAGCCAAAACATACCTACCAGGGCTGAATTTCTACTCGCCAGGGCTAAATTTTCACTCGCCATTGGCTAGTGGAAATTTTGAGCACTGCAGACATTACTAATCCTTTAGAAAGTTATTGTGGCTCAAAATTGCATTTTTTTTTAGGTTTCAGTACCCCCATGGCCTGAAATTACACAGAGGCGCTATTGCTTCAGGATGCACTGGAGGGTTCTAGTCAACTGACCAGAGCTGTCCATAGACTGTTGAAGCAACAGCACCACCTTAACCATGTGAGCGCCAGCGGGGTCCACAGTGCATTGCAGAGCAGACCCCTCTGGCACTCACAGGCCAAAAAAATACTGCACGAAAACAAATTATAATAGAACATATCTTATCAGTGGGAGTGTCCATGTTGCACTCAGCAGGATAAAACCTAAAAGATACATTTGTTTCAATACTAAATGTTACTATCAATTTTATACTGTTGCATTTTGGTTTCATCCAGAATTAAACCTCCTAAGCTTGTTGAATACAGTCCCATGGACCTAAACTGTGCTCTGGGTGGCTTGATACATTCCCATCTCAGCCATTTGTTTAATCCTTTGAGAGCCAGAGAGGTATACAATACATTGTGAAGCACAATGGGTTAAGGAGAACATGTTAAAGTTGTTTGGATGAGTGTGTGTGTGATTAGTTCAAGGTCTATTATAGTTGTATTTGTGGTAGAAAAGTGTGATCAATTCACATTTCCTTCTTTAAAGGTATAATAACTTTTTATTGCATTTTACATATTTTACAAGTGTTTACCATGTAAAGGCAAATTGCCTATATATTCTTTTTTCATCTTCATGCTTTCTGGAACTATTTTCTATAGTGCTTTCTGTGTGGTGCTATGAGAAAAAGTATTGGGTTACAGTGCAAGAAAGATACAAGTTAAAGGCACAGTAATGTCCCAAAAAAAGACTTAGTTTTGTAGAGGATAAAAAATAAACTTTATGGCATAAAACTGCTATGGTTTGAGAGATATAGGCATTCAAAATCCCCCCTTCTCCTGATGTCAGCTCTAAAGTTGCGTTATTTAAAAAGAACTACTCAATTGGAATGGTCTATAAAGTGTGCTTGCAAACCAGGCACACTTTGTAGACCCTTCCAATGAAGTAATTATTTTCCAGTAACACTATTTGGCTCTGCTGCAGAGCCGCTGGCTGGTCCCCGAACTGGGATTTCCTGCTGTCAGCACAGCTCTGACGTCAGGAGAAGGGGAGGGAGGGGGGAAATTCCAATGCCTATATCTCTCAAACCATAGCGGTTTGAGAGATAGGATTTTTGCCATAGAGTTTATTTTTTGAAGCTCTACAAAATTCTAAGAATTTTTTTGGGGACATTACTGACCCTTTAAATAGATAGCTTAGAGCATAAAGAGCACTTAGTGCTGTAGGGATAGTGTTACATTGTCACTATCCTACTTTGATTGTTGACTAAACAGAAAAGTTCTGGTAACAAGTTATGTGAATTTACTGTGCATAAGAGGAAAAAGGAAGTAAAAAGTATATTATTTTTGACTTTACATTTTAGACACATGCAGAATATGTAAAGTCAAAATAAAGTGTTACTATCCCTTTAACTGTGTCACTGACGTCTTGCCAGACTCCACATGGAGGTTTAAAAACTCTCTAGAGTTTCTCTGGGAATCTCCAGGAACAAGATCCTTATCTCGTGCAGATAACCTGATTAGTGTAACTGATCACTCCTCTGCACTGTAATCTCTCATAGTCAGGACTCTTAGAAATGTTTCTATTGCTGATTTATAATTAAGGAATTTTTAATAATACAAATTTGGTAACAACACCAAGGACTTTTGTTCAAAAGTTAAAGGGTCTTTTAACACTTTACACGCCAGAGAGGTATCCAGTGCATTGGATATGTCTCTGGCAGTCAACGGGTTTTTAATTCCTTGAACAATAGAGGGGTCACCAGCGTAATGGGGAATTTTATTTGTTCCCACAGTGGATCTGGTTTGCTCCAGAAACACTGTGGTTTCACTTTGAATACAGGGCCCTATCAGCAAATAAAACCTCCTTGGATTCAGAATCTGTTGGCAGCTTTACCGCGAAGCCTAATTCACACTGGTAGCAGCTTTGCTGCAACAACGAGCCACACAGAATAGATATAATTGTAGTATTCACATTGGTGGCTTTTTTATATATAATTATTTTCAATGGAACCCTTGTGTTGTTGAAACATCTTGCAACAAAGTTACCAATGTGAACTAGGCCTGGAATGAATCATAAAATGATTGGCTGAATGCAAAAGGAAATCCTCTGCTATCCTTGCACATTCACCAGCTCATCAGTGGCCTGAAAGTATCTGACACTTTGTATGAGTTCCAGGTAAATCCACCAATCCTATCTACCAGGATCATTCTAGCAGTGTGTATATATATTGTGGTAATGGCATTTACCGCCTCCATATTTTACTCTGTTTCCCTTCCTAAGCAAGGCATTAAAATATATCTGATCATTGAAAAACATTAGCTCATATCTGTCAACGATGATGGCAAAGAGCAGAGTATTAAATGCACCACTCGTCTTGAACGTTGATGAACTCTGCTCTTTAGTTAGGATCCTCATCAGCAATGTCAGGTACTATCTCATTAACCTCTTGAGCACCAGAGGGGTCATAAACCCTTTGAGTGTCAGAGCTTTATGCAGTGCTTAAGGGGATAGTAATACTTTGTTTTATCTTTATTTTATTTTGTAGGCATTAAAAAATATGAAGAATGATATAAGTATTATCTCTCAAGCCTTTATGGTTTGAGAGATATTCACAAGTAAAGTTTCCCCTCCTGCCCCTTTTACCTAGTGTAAGCCATCTCTTCTCAGATGTGGAATGCAGTCCATAGACCAGACAGATAACAGAAGGGGACAATCTTCTTCCTATGAGAACAATGAAAGCCCTGCCCCTCTTGACAAGCTTTTCAGGTTTTTCCCTTATCTTAATTGAAGATTGTCTCTCTCTGCAGTCTACCTGGGCACCTCCCTTCTGCTCTGGCTGAACAGTGTTACATCAGTAAAATGGGCGGGAGGGGGACACTTTGTCATTGAATTACTCTTGAACTACAACTCTCACAGTATTGAAATAACACTCTCCAAAGTCCAACTACTATGATGATTAATTAGAGCTGCTTTTATTATGAAACATTACTATCCTTTTAAAGGGTCAAAATTATTTGACGGGGGAAGTTACTACCAAAACCAGTAAAGTCTGTGAGTGAACTGGATGTCAGCTAAATTGACCAGACCTCCCTTTTTAACCCTTGGAGTGCAGAGTAATGTGGTAGACACACCTCTAGCACTAGAGGGTTTTCTGAGGACCCTGAAAAATTCATATTGTAAGGCTACCTTGATAAGAGTGCAGCCATGCAGTATGTATATTATGTGTCACCAATTATATGGGAGGTCTGGCCAGTTTATCCTGCACATCAGGACTGTCCAAACATTTTAATTAAACTCTTAGTAATGTCTAAAAATTATTTTTAATACATTTGTAAAGGGTAAAAAAATAATCGGATTGCCACAAACCCCATCTCTCAAACCACTATGGTTTGAGAGATATTGGCAATCAAAGTTCCCTCTTCCCTCCCCTTCTCCTGATGTCAGCTGTAAAGCTGACAGAAGGAGATCCGTGTCGGCCGACACAATGAGGCTCTTCAGCAGAGCTGAAATCCTGTTATTGCAAACAAATTACTTCACTGGAAAAGTCTACAATGTGTGTTTGCAAGCCAGGCACACTTTGTAGACCTTTACAGTGAAGTAATTCATTTGCAATAATGGGATTTCAGCTCTGCTGCAGAGCCGCAGGCTGGTCCCCGGACTGGGATCTCCTGCTGTCAGCTAGACGCTGACGTCAGGAGAAGGGGAGGGAAGGGGGAACTTTGATTCTGAATATCTCTAAAACCGTAAAGGTTTGAGAGATGGGATTTGTGGCAATCTGATTTTTTTTTTACCTTCTAAAAATGTATTAAAAATTATTTTTAGACATTACTAACACTTTTAATATCAGATGAGAAAAGAAGACTGAGTGGAAGTTCAGATGCTATAAAATAATATGATATTAAAGAAAAGCACATACAGAATGAGAGTATATATCTAATACTGTATGAAATTCACAGCTTGGCTAATATGCTACCCTATATTTTAGTGTATAATGTTACATACTTGGCATTAAAGTGTTAGTAATGTCTGAAAAAAACTTTTTTGCATTTAGAAGAGCTTAAAAAGCTGATCTAAATGCAAAAAAACGTATCTCTCAAACCGCTATGGTTTAAGAGATACGGACGTTTAAAGTTTGATTTCTCCTACTGACAGCTGTCAGCAGGAGATCCGTGTCGGTCGACACGCTGGCGCTTGAGAAGAAGTGCAGGCACACGTTTTAGACCATTCCAATGAAGGGATTCCGTGTAAGTAACGAGATCCCGGCACTTCTCAAGCGCCAGTAGGAGAAATCAAACTTTAAACGCCCGTATCTCTTAAACCATAGCGGTTTGAGAGATACGGTTTTTTGCATTTAGATCAGCTTTTTAAGCTCTTCTAAATGCAAAAAAGTTCTTATTTAGACATTACTAACACTTTAAATGTATGCCTCATTGCTAATAATTAGGTGAAAATTATTATATTTTTCAGGTTGTCACACTTTTATTATTAAATAGAACTTGAAAAATGGCTAGATTGTCCATGTTTTAGAGCAACAAATGACTCCAGATTTGGACATTCCAAATGTCAGGATTCTTAAAGGGGACATATCACCCCTATATAAGTTTGGGTAAAAAGGAAGTAAATAGAAAGACCAGCTGCCGAGAGATTTATATTTCCAGAGTTATTACAGTTTAAACCCATGTTTTTTTACATTAGCAGTGCCCTCTAGTGGTCAAATTCTAATTAGATTCCCTGTTAGATTCTAATGGAGAGGAAAGTCAGAAAAGTCAGAGACATACAGTTCTCCATAGAATGTGATAGAAACTGCCTGTCACTTCCTGTCAGTTAGAACTAACAGGAAGTAAACACAGTAAATTCACTTCCTGATTATTGAAACTGCTGTAAATTTTGAATAAAACATCTGACAGTGATGGGAGTGACCTTGTTTTATTCAGAGGTAAATGCTCTATAAAATATATGTTTTCATAAAAAAAGTTTACTGCGCCTTTAAAAAACATTACACAAGAATACCAGATGGTTGCTCTATATAGTTAGATTTTACCCAAACTTGTATAGGGGTGATAGTTCCCCTTTAAGATAGTAAATGCGACTCTCCAGCTACACATTTCAGCAGTTTTTAACTCTAAAAGGAACAGAGGGATATATATGAAGCTTTAAATGACAAGCAACCCCAAAACAAATACAAAACATTATCCCTTTAAATGCCAAAAGGCTATGCAACACATTGCACAGAAATGTGTTGCGTAGCCTTCTGGCACTCATAGGGTTGAATGCATATACACCAGACTGCTGTGTGAAAGATACTTACCTTCGTGGATGAAGATTCCCTTTCTCCAAAGGGATGGTATGTGAAGGCCCTTTTTATGAAGAAAACAGACTAAAATGCATCTTCCTGACAAGGGATTTTTTTTTTTTTTTTACAGTAAGGGCAGTAAAGCTATGGAATTCTTTGCCTCTGGATGTTGTGCTTGCAGATACTGTAACTGCTTTCAAAACACCCAATGGATTCCTATCTAACACAGAACAATATTGAGAAATACGACAGATGGCTTCAATGCAGATAGGTTGTTGATCCAGGGGAACTATCTGACTGCTATTTGGAGTCAGGAAGGAATTTTTTGTACCCACTTGGGGCTAAATTGGAAATGTCTTCAGTGGGGTTTGTTTTGCCTTCCTCTGGATCAACAGGGGTGTTTTGGCATGGGCTGGACTCGATGGACACATGTCTTTTTTCAGCGTCGTCAACTGCTGCCATGTAAGTGATTTAAAGAGGAACTTTCATTAAATGCATGGCGACAAGCTTGAAAATAGATGTCTTACCGTAAAAAAAAAAAACAACTTGTGTCTAGAGGAATCCGTCCCATTTCGGGACTGACGGGCAGGTTAGTGCAGTCTGTGCGCCTGCGCTGTCAGTCCCTTCCGGTGACCATATGGTGCAAAGCAGTCTACTGTGTGGAGACCGGGACTGACGGCACAGGCACACAGGCAAGATGTCTGCACTCTAGCCTCAGTTCCGGTCTCCAAACAGGACGGATTCCTTTAGACACACGTATTTTTTTACGGGAAGACAACTATTTTCAAGCTAGTCGCCATGCATTTAATGAATGCATGGCGACTTGCTATTATCTGAAAGTTCCGCTTTAAATTGTGTCTTCTTTACTAGTGATATATGTATATATATATATCAGTTTAAGTCAAATAATTGTCACTATGTTTCTGTTATTGCAAGAAAGTTTGAAGGCAGAAGGAAAACTGCAGTAACTTAAGATAATACCTAATGATAACCCCCACTTGCTTCACTATGACCAGAAAATCCTAATGTCCCCTATAAAATTTGCTTTTTGCTCCTTGGTTCAAAATATAATTGGACAACAGGACCACACAAGAAGGCATCAGTCACTCTAGTCAAACTTCACAAATCAATATGTGGCAGACCAGAAGAAGTTAAAAAGTAATTTATTCTAAAAAGTGTTAAAACATAAATGCCTCAATATGTTTCATAGTCAAACTGACCAGTTCAGGAGAAAAGTAAAAAACTAACAACTGGTCTGTCTATACAAACAGTCACAGAATTACTGGCATATTAATTGGCAGATTGATACAATTGGCAGATTGAAATTTAAATATGCCAATCATCATTCTGCCAAACACAACAAATCAAAACAACAAAGCCAAACCTGAATATATAATTGATGAAAGCTTAAATAACAGTACTTAACTCGACAATATATTCCACCAAGACAAACACAATAAAATCCCATTCCAGTCCGACTGAAAAACTGAATGTTGGCAGAGATAAATACAGCGGACACAATTCCATCTCCATCGGATACAAACATCGATGTTAGTATGCATCCACCCATGACACTATATGATATGCCTAGTTGAGTGATATTTCGCACCGTAAAATACATAGCATGTATAAAGTGACCCGTTTGCTGCCAGCAAGCAAACAGACCAAAGCAATAAAAGCCTGCAATTAAAGTATTAGTAATGTCCCAGAAAAAATCTTTATAGTTTTGTAGTGCTTAAAAAGTTCAACTATATGCAACAAATCTTATCTCTCAAACATCTATGGTTTGAGATATATTCCTGTTCAAAGTTCCCCCTTCCCTCTCATTTCCCTGACGTCAGCGCTGTGCTGACTGCAGGGGAATCCTGTCTGGGGACCAAGTGATAGCTCTGCAGCAGAGCCGCAATCGCGTTATTTAAAACTAATTACTTAATTGGAATGGTCTACAAAGTGTGCTTGCAAACCAGGCACATTTTGTAGACCATTCCAATGAAGTCATTCTTTTTAAATAATGCAATTGCGGCTCTGCTGCAGACCCGTTGGTCACCGGACAGGATTCCCCTGCAGTCAGCACGGTGCTGAAGTCAGGGAAAGGGGAGGGAACTTTGAATAGGAATATCTCTCAAACCATAATGGTTTGAGAGATAGGATGTGTTGCATATAGTTTAACTTTATAAGCACTACAAAACAAATATGATTTTTTCTGGGACATTACTGTCCCTTTAAATAAGACACTTCTCCCTCCCAGCCGAGGGGATTGTACTAACCAAAACGCACTTCTCCACTTCCCAGTGACCCCATGCCCTTAGAAAAGTCAGGTGTTCCAACCAAAATTTAAAGTGTCAAGGATACCCCCCCACCACCACCATGCAGTGACAACTACCTATCAAGCTCACTAACTTATACCCCATCAACCTTTATACACAGTGACCCCGCTCGCGCAACCTATAAGAATCAGACAACACAGGGAGGTAAGGAAGTTCCTACCAAAGCGGGCCCACCAGTGCTAAAAGGAAGGAGAAGTGACAAAGCCCCTTTTAAATGAGCTGAGTCCCATAACTCCCTACCTAGGCGAACTAGCTACATCCAGGGCCGGATTTACATCTCAGGAGCCTGTATGCACAGAAATCTGAAGCCCCCCCCCACTGGCCATCACCACTGGACACCTCCACAATGCTCCTAATCTCCACATTGCCCCCATCAGCTCCATATTGCTCCCATCACCTCCATATACCATATTGCCCTCCCATTGCCCCCATCAACCCAATATTGCCCCCATCAGTTCCATATTGCACATTACCTCTTCCCTGGTGGCCCAGCGGCACGAAAGATCTGTGCCTCCTCCTTCTGCACAGACGTGTAGCTGCCCGACGTGTAGAGACCCGACGAAGGAGCTCAGCAGCTACAGGTCTGTACTGAAGAAGGCACAGACCTGTCTTCACTATGTGGCGGCGGGGGAGGCGTATATAAAAAAAACAAAAACAAAAAAAAAAACTACACAACATGATCCCAATGACAGGTGCCTCTCTGTGGGGTGCGCCTGTAGGCAGATGCCTACTCTGCCTAATTATAAATCCGGCCCTGGCTACATCTTGCCACCCCCACTCCTATTTAGCTTGGCTTTGGGGGTAGTATAGTAAAGGTTCTTTGGAAATGATGGCCATTAGGTTGGGATGGGGGGATGTAATAGAGTTACGATGGGTGTAAGTCATATGATGTTGAAGTAGACTGGTGAAGAAGCAATACAGTTTGCAGCTGCAGATACACTGGGGAAGGCCAGATTAATTACAGGGAGGAATCACAGTACATAGGATTATCAGTACATAGACACTTAGGTTTTTTTGACGTTAGAAATGCACTTAGAGAGTCAATGAAGCATGCAAAGATAATCTCCAGTTAGCAGCAGGCCTCATTATTACTCTCAACACGTGTCCAGCAGTTGTGGTGTTACTGTGCTCCTCTTTATTGTCAGGGCTGTCACTTCAATGATTCTTTGCACTCTTGGTCTTATTTCAAGACTTTTGTGGATTATTAATCACTGAAGTTGTTATATTGTAATTACCATCCAAGGAACTGTAAAAGAAATACATAATTCCCTGGTACACATGAAGAGCAAAAGATCTATTATTCAGCAAGCTAAAAAAAAACTAGTCAGCAATTCTGGAGCAAACCAGCTTTACCGTAGCTGGGGAATAGGCACAGTCCCATTGAGTTAAATGGAACCTTTAAAGGGATAGTAATACTTCGTTTTATCTTTATTTTATTTTGTAGGCATTAAAAAAACATGAAGAACGATATAAGTCTTATCTCTCAAACCTTTATGGTTTGAGAGATATTCACAAGCAAAGTTTCCCCTCCTGCCCCTTTTACCTAATGTAAGCCATCTCTTCTCAGATGTGGAATGCAGTCCATAGACCAGACAGATAACAGCAGAGGACAATCTTCATATGAGAACAATGAAAGCCCTGCCCCACTTGACAAGTTTTTCAGGTTTTTCCCTTATCTTAATTGAAGATTGTCCCTCTCTGCAGTCTACCTGGGCACCTCCCTTCTGCTCTGGCTGAACAGTGTTACATCAGTAAAAGGGGCGGGAGTGGGATATTTGTCATTGAATTACCCTTGAACTATAACTCTGACAGAATTGAAATAACACTCTCCAAAGTCCAAATACTATGATGATTAATTAGCGCTGCTTTTATTATGAAACATTACTATCCCTTTAACCTCTTGAATGCTAGAGAGGTCTCCAGCATATTGATAAGTGGTGAATTGGAGACCTCTCGAGTGCCATTCAAAGGGGGATCTATCACCCCTATACAAGTTAGCCTTCATAGGTAGGTTATATAGCGAATAGGTATAATGTAGTATTTTCTTTTTTTTAAACCACTGTTTGGCTGAAATCTACTGTGTAAAATACTGCCCTGCACCCTACTTTTGGTCAGACTGTGGTTACCATCTCTGTACCACAGTCTGTCACTCTTCCTCTGCTCCCCTCCCTCTATCCAGCCTCCTCCAATGATGGAGGTTTTCTACATGTAAGCTGGAGCTGTCTCATTGGCCAGAGATCGCTCCAGCTTACAGACAGAAAGTCTGGAGGCTGGACAGAGGGAGGGGAGCAGAGAAAGAGTGACAGACTACGGTACAGAGCTGTCTGTGTGGGAGTAGGGCACAGGGCAGTGTTTATGCATTAGATTTCAACCAAACAGCGATTAAAAAAAAAAAAGAAAATACTACAATATTACACCTATTCGCTATGTAACTTACCTATTAAAACTAACTTGTATAGGGGTGATAGATCCCCTTTAAATGAGTAGGAATTTGGGGAAGTTTCACTTGTCTCCTATGGTGCAATTGGTTTGCCCCAGAATTGCTCTTCTTTAGCTGATGAATAAGGTTCATTATTTGCTTTGATACCAGAGAGGTCTCCAGTGCATAGCCTTGTAATGTGTTGGAGAATACAAGGGGTTAAATCAGTGGAGGAAAACTGAGGTTGATAATGATTTGTAGTCCAACAGTAGCTGGGAGGGTGCAGGTTGCTCAGTATTGTATGGTAACCAACTGCATCTTATGGGGCAATTACAAATCCCTATTGTACCGCGCTGCGGAATTAGTTGGTGATATATAAAGAATAATAATGATTTAAATAGGGCTTTCTTACCCATTGAATGCTAGACAGATTGTTAAGATTATCTATATATATAAAAGAATAAGCCTCATTGCATAATTTATGGTACCCCACACACAGAACATAATTTATGTCTCCTCAGAAAAGAAACTCGCATTGAACAGAATGTCTAATTACATAATTTATGTCTCATTAGGAGATACAACTCCTATTGGGTGATTGAATGGGAACTTTACTGCTCTCATTGGATGATTCAATGGGGGCGTGTTTATCATACAGGGAGTTGGCCCGCCCCCTCCAGCCCGCCCACCAGTATCCAACTGACAAAAAAAAAAAATATAACTGCCACTCGCTCCTGAGGTAAGGATATCAGTAACTTCTCCTGGTCCACTCACACTCTCACTCAGGATCATGACCCCACAAACACACTGTTTCACCTCCCACAGATAACTGTAACCCTTCATACACTCTGTTTCAGTACGAGGGTGTAATGTTCCCATAAAATACAAACTCAGGGATAAACTTAATAGCAACTCTTATTTAACTCATCATCTCTTCAGTCACCTCACTGTCTCAACTGTCACTCCTCCACTTCCTGCTTCCCACCCTTTCTCCTCAAACACCACTTTCTATTTGATCCCTCAGCATATTGCTACGTTGCCTCAACTGAAGAGCCACCGTGTGTTATATTGCTATGTTAGCTCAACTTAACCCTTTGAGTGCCAGAGGGGTAAGCAATGCATTGCAAAGCACACATTCTGTCTCACACTCTCACAGTCTCTCTCACAGTCTCTCACACAGTCTCGCAGTCTCACAGTCGCAGTCTCACAGTCTCACACTCTCAGTCACGCAGTCTCTCACACTCTGTGTCACACACTCTCAGTCTCTCACACACTCTCACAGTCTCTCACTCTCACAGTCTCTCTCGCAGTCTCACACAGTCCCTCACACTCTCACAGTCTCTTACACTCTCACAGTCTCACACACTCTCAGTCTGTCTCTCACACTTTCACACAGTCTCACACTCTCAGTCTCACACTCTCACAGTCTCTCACAGTCTCTCTCGCAGTCTCACACAGTCTCTATCGCAGTCTCACACAGTCCATCACACTCTCACAGTCTCTTATACTCTCAGTCTCACAGTCTCTCACACTCACAGTCTCTCACACTCTCACACAGACTCACACTCTCACTCTCACAGTCTTTCACAGTCTCTCACACAGTCTCTCTCGCAGTCTCACACAGTCCCTCACACTCTCACAGTCCCTCACACTCTCACAGTCTCTCACACTTTCAGTCTCACAGTCTCACACAGTCTCACAGTCTCTCACACTTTCACACAGTCTCACACTCTCAGTCTCTCTCGCAGTCTCTCGCAGTCTCTTACACTCTCACAGTCTCTTACACTCTCACAGTCTCTTACACTCTCAGTCTCACAGTCTCAGTCTCACAGTCTCTCACACTCTCAGTCTCACACTCTCAGTCTTTCACAGTCTCTCTCACAGTCTCTCTCGCAGTCTCACGCAGTCTCTCTCGCACTCTCACAGTCCCTCACACTCTCACAGTCCCTCACACTCTCACAGTCTCTCACACTTTCAGTCTCACAGTCTCACAAAGTCTCACAGTCTCTCACACTTTCAGTCTCACAGTCTCACACAGTCTCACAGTCTCTCACACTCTCACACTTTCACACAGTCTCACACTCGCAGTCTCTCTCGCAGTCTCTCTCTCACTCACAGTCTCTCTCTCACTCTCACAGTCTCTCTCACACTCTCACAGTCTCACACTCTCAGTCTCACAGTCTCACACAGTCTCTCTCACTCTCACAGTCTCACACCCAATCACTCAATCACACTCACTCAGTCATACTCACACAGTCTCACTCTCACACTCAATCACTTAATCACACTCTCACAGTCTCACGCTCTGTCTCAGTCTCAATCACATTCTCACACTAACAGTCTCGCAGTCACACTCACACTCAATCACACTCACAGTCTCGCAGTCACACTCACACTCAATCACACTCACCCTCAATCACACTCACACTCAATCACTTAATCACACTCTCACAGTCTCACGCTCTCAGTCTCACGCTCAATCACATTCTCACACTTACAGTCTCGCAGTCACACTCACACTCAATCACACTCACACTTACAGTCTCACACTCACACTCAATCACACTCACACTCAATCACACTCTCACCCTCAATCACTCACACCCTCTCACTATCATACACACTCTCACTATCATACACACTCACTCACACACTCTCACTCAATCACACACACTCACTAACACACTCCCTCAATCACTCACACGCAATCACTCAATCTCGCACTCAAACGCAATCACTCACACGTAATCACACCCCGGGAGCCAGCACGATCCACCTTCCACCATAGTCTCACTGTCACTCACACCCCGGGAGCCAGCATGATCCACCTTCCACCATAGTATGTGCAATTACCACATGCATTTCAACTATATGAATGAATGCCACAGTGGAGGCATAATTACAAACACAAACTCATTACAATGACACATGAGTCAACCCTTTATGACTCACTTCTGTGTGTGTGTGTCTCTGTGTGTGCCTGTGTGTTTCATGTCTGTATCACACTCTGTGTCTGCATGTATGTGTGTATGACTGTCGCTCTTTAAGCATCTCAGTGCATGCGTGTGCATTTGCGTGTGTGTCTCTGTGTTTGTCTTGCATCCGTGTGTGTGCATTAATTCCCTACATATCCTGACGGGCAACGCCGTCCCACATTGCTAGTATATATATATAAAGAAATAATGAATTGGAAACTATTTAAAGCAATGAAAGTTCAGCTGGTTTACCCCAAAATGAGTCCACTTTGTGTTCATAAGGCTTAATGTGTTCGATCAGGCTTGGACAACACGAAACCATCCTGTTGTTTCCAGACTACAACTCCTATCTTCCCTTGCCAGCCAATAGCTGAAGGGGGGATTATGGGAGTTGTAGTCAGCAGCACCTGGAGGATGTAATGTTGCCCACTGCTCTTAGATATTTAAAAGGTTACATTTTCTGAGGCAAAAAATATATTTTTCTCATTTCAAATGTCCACATGTGAATACATGGTCCCTACATCAAAAGAAAACTGAGGAAATTAACCCTTTGAGTGCCAGAGAGGTGTGCCACGTATACCACTCCAGCAATCAAAGGATTAAGGGCAAACCAACTTCACCATGGGGATAAATACGAACTCCCCAAACAGACATTGTTTTAACCCTTTGAGTGCTGGGGGGATCCATTG
The DNA here is from genome assembly GCA_037306005.1 of Rhinophrynus dorsalis. Taxonomy (NCBI): domain Eukaryota; kingdom Metazoa; phylum Chordata; class Amphibia; order Anura; family Rhinophrynidae; genus Rhinophrynus; species Rhinophrynus dorsalis. The sequence goes on from CM074728.1 coordinate 28,645,510, forward strand.
GAGACCCCTCTGGAGCTCAAAGGGTTAATTTGGGTAATTTGTATTTGTCCCCTATGGTGAAGTTGGTTTTTCCCTAAAACCACAAAGCGCTTTTTTTGCCTGCATTACCATAACTCTCTACAATAGCTGCTACACATCAAATTGTGTTTTTTACACTAATTTCACACCTTCAATATGATTGTAGTAATAAAATTGCATAACGTCCCTATTATGAGGTTTCGTATGAATTTCTCATTTGTTTTATAGCAATTCTAATGCATTGTGAATTTTATCCCAGCATGCCTTTTCCACTTTTTTTTTTTTTTTTTTTACAATGCGCTAAAATTGAATTAATTTGTTTGGCAATTTGCATTTATACCAACTTCACTGAAATCAATGGACACATATAACTGTATGATAACTCAGGAACAACTTTAGCTGCAGCAGTTGGTGATTGGGGGTTAAATGAACCAAGTGAATGGCCAGTATGAACTGCCCCCAAACAACACAGTTGTCCTCAATGCGTTCAAAACACTGTGTTAAAAATGCTCATGAACTAACCCTTAGAGATATATAACATTTGAACAGGCTTTCTGCTGTTTTTAAACCACAGATCCTCAGACATAAATATTTCCTCACGTTTCCAAAACAAAGGTTTAAAGATTTCTTGGCTGGTAATAAATAATTAAGTTGGAATACGCCTGGGGCGAATTTTTGATCTCACTAGTGACCATACCTGGGAGCTTTAAAAATGAGCTGAACATGAGATAATTCCTGGAAATGTATATTGTAAGTGTTATGTCCCTAGCAGAGCTAACCCAGTGGTGATATGATCAATCCTCAAGGAACCCTTAAAGGGATAGTAATACTTTTTTTTTATACAGTACCCGCACAGAAGACTGGTGTATAAAATAAGGAAATTGGAGCTAGGAGATAACCTTTGCAATTGGATACAAAACTGGTTGAAGGATAGGGAACAGTGTGTGGTTGTAAATAGACAATTCTCCAGTACAGTTAAAGTGGAGAGTGGAGTACCTCAGGGTTCAGTATTAGGTCCGCTACTGTTTAACATGTTTATAAATGACCTGGAAATAGATATAGAAAGCAAAATATAAATATTTGCAGATGATACTAAATTATGCCAAGTCATTAATTCAGAAGATGATATTTTCTCTCTACAGAGGGACTTACATACAATGTCAGATTGGACAAACATGTGGAATATGAAGTTTAATGTGGGGAAGTGTAAAGTCATGCATTTGGGAGGAAACAATCCCAAGGCTACTTATAAACTTAATGGAATCATTTTAGGTGACTCATTGCTAGAGAAAGACCTGGGTATCCTTGTCAGCTACAAACTAGGAAACAGTGACCAGTGTCAAACAGCAGTAGCAAAGGCAAACAAAGTCCTGTCTTGCATAAAAAGAGGTATCGAAGCAAGAGTGGATAAGAGTGGATAAGGGGGAGGGAGGGGGGAACTTTGCCTTCAGTTATCTCTCAAACCATAAAGGTTTGAGAGATAAACCTGGGGGCTATTAAATTATTTTGCTAATATCTACAATATGGGGGATAGTAATAATAAAGTATTACTATCCCTTTAACATGCTACAACTTACAGATATCACAGCTGTAACATACACAAGGCAAACAGGGCTTCTCCGGCTTCATTTGTGGCAGAAATAGCACTATTTTAGAGACTAAAGTAGTCAGTTGATGTCGATGATATTGCAGGTAATACTGGACACTCTCTTCTTGAGAAATTTAGGGTTATGCACTAAGCGGTGATAATGCGGAGATGACTTCTCCAGTTCCTATGTTATTCTATCAATCCTATGCACTAAGATCTCCAAAGCTGGAGAAATCTTAGTGCATTGGCTCCATAGAATAACATAGACACTGGAGAAGGGTTATCACAGAGGGAATCATTTCCGCTTTATCATCACTTTATCACACCATAGCACATAACCCCCATTGTCTCTTCACCCTGAGAATTAGGTCCAAACCCTAAGACTTCCCAGGTATGCTAGTGAGGTCATGGAGCCCCAGTTCAGCACTTCAGGTTCCTTTAAATGCTGCAGAGGCCATTTCTGGCCTATTGTCATAAGCTCTAGGTTATTAAAGGAGCAGTACAGTTTTTTTTATAATTACAAGTATGCTATAGGGCTTTTCCTGCTATGTAAAGCATGGTTCTGCCACTGGTGAGAGATTTTGAATTCAGATGTTTTTGTAGCACTAACTTTTCTTTTTACATGAAACCGTGGTTTTCTGTTGTGGTCGCAGTTTAAAGGGATAGTAATGTTTCATAATAAAAGCAGCTCTAATTAACCATCATAGTATTTGAACTTTGGAGAGTGTTATTTCAATTCTGTCAGAGTTGTAGTTCAAGAGTAATTCAATGACAAAGTATCCCCCTCCCGCCCCTTTTACTGATGTAACACTGTTCAGCCAGATCAGAAGGGAGGCGCCCAGGTAGATTGCAGAGAGGGACAATCTTCAATTAAGATAAGGGAAAAACCTGAAAAGCTTGTCAAGGGGGGCAGGGCTTTCATTGTTCTCATAGGAATAAGCATTCCACATCTGAGAAGAGATGGCTTACACTAGGTAAAAGGGGCGGGAGGGGGACACTTTGTGAATATCTCTCAAACCATAAAGGTTTGAGAGATAAGACATATCATTCTTCATGTTTTTTTTTAATGTCTACAAAATAAAATAAAGATAAAATGAAGTATTAATATCCCTTTAAAAAATATATATATATAATTATGCCTTTGGGGCAATAATTGGCAATGTTGCTAAGAATGTAATTTAATAATGCAATTGCTTCATAATGCCTCTGGCATGTAAAGTGTTAATAAGTATATTTTTCATCTGGAATTACTTTTGCATTAGTGGTATTACCCTTTTCTTATTCAGCACGAAAAAGCTAAAATTTATTTTTGTAAAAATGTTTACTGCTTCTTTAACCCTTTGAGTCTCAGAGAGGTATACGTTGCATTGCATTGCAATGTACACCTCTCTGACATTCAAAGGGTTGAAGCTAAGGGCACGCCAAGAGGGAGTTTCCAGTTGCCCAGATACCTTCCCAGCATGCTTTTGCCCTTTAAATCAGAGAAATACATATGTAGCAACCTGAATAATGAGAAATGTTTCTGCTATGTATATGAGTATGATAGAAATGGGTGGTCTACAGATTTCATTCAGGTGCTGTTTTCCAGGACTTGTAGAGTTCAGGACAATTGGAGAGCTATAGGTTGTCTACCCCTTGTCCATATATAGGAAGCTGTAATAAATATTGGATGCAGTGGTGAACAAAATTAATTTTAGTTTTGGTTACTGTCCATAGATTTTTTTTAAATCACCTCTCTAGAGATTCTGAGTGTGACCCTGAAAACCTCTTGGGGGAGATGCACTAAAGCGTAATAAAGAGGAGATGACTTCTCTAGTGATACCATGTCTCCAGTTCCTGTGTTATTCTATGGAGGAAATGCACCAAGATTTCTCTAGCTTTGTGAACTTACTGTATTGACTCCAAAAAATGACATAGGAACTGGAGAAGTGATCTCTCTGGAGAAGTCACCTCCACTTTATAACCTCTATCACTTCTTAGTGCATAACCTCCATTGTGACTGCTATGGTACACTTGGTTTGCATATATTTGATTCAGTTCTTCTTAGAACAAAAATGTTTAGCAGAAATATTTGTGGGGCTGTTGCTACACCATCCTATGGACAGCTCTGGTCAGTTGACCATAAACTTCCATAGGATGGTGTAGCAACAGTGCCACTGTACAGTTTCAGGTCACTGTGATACTGTACCTGAAAAATGCAAGTTTGAATTATAATAACATTTGAATAAAACGCCTTTCAGCAGTGGGAGTATTTCCCTTGTTTTACTCAGGAGGATAACCACTACAAAATATATATTTTTATATTTTAAGTATCACTATCCCTTTAAAAGGATAGTAATACATCAATTAAAGTTTAGCTCCAGGTATTATTTATTTATTTAAATATTGCGCTATATAAAATTACTTACAGATTTGTAGTTCAAACGCTATTCAAGATGAAAGGATCCCCCCTCCTGCACCCTTCTGACTGCCTCCCCTTAGATCTGTAATCCAGTCATGGGACCGGACAGATGCACAGATGGACAGTCTTCAGTCAGTAAGTATAAGGAATACCCTGCCCCCCCCTTGACTAAAGAGGACAGGATTTTCCTTTTGCTTACTTAAGATTGTCCGTCGCCTCTCTCTATCCGGACCAAACAGAGAAGCAGTGTGATGCAGGGAAAGGGGCGGGAGGGGGATCCTTGAATAGCTTTTGAACTACAACACTGTAAATTACTATATATAGCGCAACAAAAAATTGTGCATAATACTCGGAGATAAACTGTAAAGCAGAACTACCACACTAGGTAAAGTCGCCCTGCAATAATTAGGCAGGTGGCGACTAGCTTAATAATAGTTATATCGCCTCTCAAAAGTAGCCAGTTGTAAAGTAATACTTAAAGGGATAGTATTACTTCAAAATTATTGTCCCTTATATTGAAGCCCTTTAAAAACTGAATTAAATGCCACCAGCGGCATCTCTCAAACCTTTATGGTTTTGTGAGATAGCCGCTTTTAAACGTCGCTGTCCCCTGCCTCTCCCCTGACGTCATTGTTTTTGCTCTGCAGCAGGGAAATCTGGTCCCGGGACCGGCGGAGGCTCTTCAGCAGAGCCGAGATCTCATTATGGAAGACAAGATCATTGGTTACCAAGCACACGTAGAAGACAGTTTTAGTGAAGGATCGTTTCTTCTATAACGAGATCTGGCTCTGCTGAAGAGCCTCTGCTTGATTCAATGAACGGATTCCCCTGCTGCAGCAAGAACGCTGACGTCAGCGGAGAGGCAGGAGGGAGCGAAATTTAAAAGCGGCTATCTCACAAAACCATAATGGCTTGAAAGATGCCGTTGATAGCATTTAATTCATTTTTTTAAGGGCTTCAATATAAGGGATAGTAATTTTGAAGTATTACTATCCCTTTAATCTTCCAGGACCAGAAGACCGGCATCAGCTCAGACATGTTGTCTGCGCGCCTGCGTTGTCAGTCCCGGTCTCCACTAAAAAGCATTGCACTAGCCCGAAAGGCACCGGAAGGGACTGATGGCGCAGACCTGCAGACTGCACTAACCTGACTGTCAGTCTCGGAAGCATAAGGATTACTTTACAAGCAGCTACTTTTGAGAGTTAACACAACTATTATTAAGCTAGTCGCCGTCTGCCTAATTATTGCAGGGCGACTTTACCTAGCATGGTAGTTCCGCTTTAATAAAGGTATCCCTTTAACCTTTTGAGTCCCAGAGGGATGTCCAACACATTCCTGGCACTCAAAGGGTTAAAAAAAATGAAGTCCACATGGATCAATTCTTGGGCAAACCAACTATAGCTTTGGAAACAAATAAAAGTACCCATTGGTTGAAATATGCCAGTTGAATGCCAGAGAGGTCTCCAACCCAGCTCTCTAGCATTCAAGGGGTTAAAAGCCCCAATTAAGCTAGTGAACATTTTGGAAATGTTGTATTCATCCCGTTCAGTGCAGTTGGTTTTGCACCAGACTTGCACCTCTTTATCTTATGAATATGGCCCTTTTTTATTGAAATTGTTAAATGTTGAAATATTAAGTGCTAGCAGATTTTTTTTCACTTCATCACTTTAACATGAGTAGTATTTATTGTGCCATGTGCTTACCAGTTGTATATGTCAGTACGGACTTGGCTGAAATGCTAAAGAGAGATTCAAAGGCGCGTGCGTGCTGTCTGCATACTTGGGCTTCATGTCAATGTGCACTGCCCCACAACCATTTGAAAGAGAGCACCTGCTGATAATAACCCCCCCCCCATTTACCTTACTATGGCAAGAAAACACTAATGGCCCCTGTCAATTTTGCCCTTGAGCTTTTGCTTAAAGGGATAGTAATACTTAAAAATTAGTATCCCTCATCTTGTAGGCAATAAAAAACTGAGTAAAATGACACCAGCGGCATCTCTGGAACCTTTATGGTTTGAGAGATATCCACTTTCAAAGTTCACTCTCCCCTGATGTCAGCATTGTAGCTGACAGCAAGGGAATCTGGTCCCGGGACCGGCAGCGGCTCTGCAGCAGTGCAGAGATCACGTTAATAAAAAAGAAATCCTTAACTTAAAAGGTCTTCTACATGTGCTTGCAAACCAAGCACACATAAGATACCATTTTAGTAAAGGATTTCTTTTTTATTAACGCGATCTCTGCACTGCTGCAGAGCCACCAGCTGATCCCAGGAGAGGATTCCCCTGCTCTCAGCTAGAATTCTGACGTCAGGGGAAAAGCCAAACTGCTGAACTTTAAAAGTGGATATCTCTCAAACCATAAAGGTTTGAGAGATGCCGCTGGTGTCATTTTACTCAGTTTTGTATTGCCTACAAGATGAGGGATTGTAATTTTTAAGTATTACTATCCCTTTAAGACATCCTTTTTAGTGAGTCTTGTATGAAATAACCATGGAGACAGACATGACAGTTGCTACCAGGACCACAAGATCAGACTCTCTCATACAATCTTACCTCATGCAATTTTAACCATGTAAGACCATACCTGGGGAATCTCCGGATTTGCCCTGGAGACTCCGGATTTGATACTGCATCTCTGGGGCACAGGCTGACTCTACGGATGTGGGGAGTTTCTACTGAAACTCTGCCTACTTCTGCTCCTTCCCAGCCTGTTCCTCCCATTTCCCTCCCACTTTTCCTCCTTCCCCACCTAGTTCCTCCCACTTTTGTGATGTATTTGTTATGCCTTTCCTCCACTCATGGGTAAGCCCGCCCCTTTTTTGACACAATTCACATCACTTATATCCCCCAGCAGCACCAGAGGAGTGCCCTCTGGGGACTCCATAACACAAGGTTCCCAGGTATGTTTAAGACTCGGAGGGGTGCACACACCTCTGGCCAGCAGAGGATGTTATATAGGCTCATGCACTCTGCCTGCATCACTTTGTAAAATGTCTGCCTCCATAGATTTGACATCCAGGACTGATCTTAAGATGTTATTTCTTGAACAAAGACACAAGTATGAAATTCATGGAGGCCATTAGGATTTTCTGGTCATAGAAAGGCAAGCTGAGATTATATATAAGAGGTGTTATTTCCCCTTTTAATGCATCAAGTCATCCTTGTGGTGTGTGCAAGTTATGGACGAAGGATGGCAATTCTTTAGTCATGAAACAACCAATATGCTGTTTGTTCTTGTAGACATGGCCAATGCACCTTATAAAGTTTGGTCTCTTGAATTTGTTAAAGAGGAAATGTACACTTGAAATAAGTGGTTTCGTTTATTCAGTTGAAGGGCTTGCTTAGGAATTTTTTGTCCTTCATACAGTAGTCAATTATATATGTTATTTCTTTTACATTTAAACTCTTTTGTAGTCTGTACCTCAGTGGTTCTCCATCTGTTTATGTTCAGGTCACCCTTAACCCTTTGAGCACCAGAGGGGTGCACGTGTGTACCCCTCTGGCACTCAATGGGTTAGCATTCAATTTTGATGTTTCTTTTTTAAGGCACCCAAAAAATGTTATGTCATTTGTCAAGGTTGTAATGAAAGGAACACATAATATATACTTACTCTTAGGATTCACAAACATAATAACAAAAACACTTATAGTGAATAATTATTTCCATAAATATACATTTAAAGGGATAGTAATGTTTTATAATAAAAGCATCTCTAATTAATCATCATAGTATTTTGACTATGGAGAGTGTTATTTCAATTCTGTCAGAGTTGTAGTTCAAGAGTAATTCAATGACAAAGTATCCCCTCCCGCCCCTTTTACTGATGTAACAGTGCTCAGCCAGAGCAGAAGGGAGGTGCCCAGGTAGACTGCAGAGAGGGACAATCTTCAATTAAGATAAGGGAAAAACCTGAAAAACTTGTCAAGGGGGGGTAGGGTTTTCATTGTTCTCATAGGAAGAAGATTGTCCCCTTCTGTTATCTGTCTGGTCTATGGACTGCATTCCACATCTGAGAAGAGATGGCTTACACTAGGTAAAAGTGGTGGGAGGGGAAACTTTACTTGTGAATATCTCTCAAACCATAAAGGTTTGAGAGATAAGACTTATATCGTTCTTCATGTTTTTTAATGCCTACAAAATAAAATAAAGATAAAACAAAGTATTACTATCCCTTTAATTCAACATTCACAATATTCTCAGTCTTTCTCCCTTTGAGTGCCAGGCACTCAAAGGGTTGAAGAAAACAAGTGGAGCCTTATTTGGATGTTGACATCATACCAAACTACCATGTCCCACTGGTTGAGAATCATTGCTGTAACTGAAAGGTTAATAATGCTTTTTCATTGGCTTTTACAGTCTTGGGTGTGGCTGCTCTCTCACAAGTGCTGATCTCATTTAGACTGATAAAATATATCTGTACTAGTTGAACAGCCCGTTACATGGGCCACAGTGCCTCTGGCAGCCGGTCGCGGGGCAGTCACGCGCAGCAGAGACTGCCCGCTCCACTGCTGATACAGAGCTGGACGCTCCTTTGGAGCGCCCAGCTCTGTATCAGCCGCGTCGCGGGCAGTCTGTACTGCGCGTGACTGCCGCACGCGCAGCAGTGTCTACTGCGCATGTCGGGCGTTACACACAACTTAGCGAATTATTATATAGGATTTGTGTGGAAACAAAACTGAAACAAAGTCATATAATGATGCAGGGCAAATACAGGCAACTGCAGATAATATGCAACATTATAGAAATAGATACCAGGCTGCTGTATGATGACTCCTACCTAAGTAAGTACTTCAGTTAAACACACTGAGCAATTTATTCCCGTATGTATCACTGGTATAGCTTCCTATTTAATGAGCCTGGAAACACTGTGGAGTACGTATAAAGGAAACATTTAGTGATCCTTATGTACAAAGGCAGAGTGGGCAGGTTACAGGGGAACTCTGCATACTGGAGAATCAGCTTCTATCCTTGGGGACCTGGTAATTAATTCTGAAAGCTGGAGTTGATGCAAGCAGATCTGGAGAGTTCCCAGGTTTGGCCATATGTTCAGAAAAAAAGTGGAGGGGACAGATACCAAATTTGCAATTACATAAATGGGTCTTTTAAGCCTCTTAACCCTTTGACTGCCAAAGGGGTATGCAACGCATTTCTTTGCAATGTGTTGCTTAGACATCTGGGACTCAGTGTTATTAATGCTAGAGAGATCTTAAACATGTTGCAAAGCAGTGCATTTTAGACCTTCTAGCTGACAAGGAGTTAAAGGGATAGCAATGTTTACATTTATTTAACCCCTTAACGACCGACCGATCGAGGAGGCACGCGGTGGTCACCAAAGGACCACAGACCTTTTTTTTTTTTCTTTCGATTCCGGACTCCCCGAACAGCGTGCAGCCGCGGGGGGAGCCCCGAATTCCATGACGGTCATAGTACATCATGGGTCGTTAACTCAGATCGACCCATGATGTGCTATGACCGTCAAGGGTCATTAAGCGGTTAATATTGTAGGCATTAAAAAAAAATAAGTACAGTGGTGTATCTTATCTCTCAAATCTTTATGGTTTGAGAGATATAACTTGCTAAAGTTCCCCCTCCAGGCTATTTCAGACAAGTCTGCCATCTTGCTGCTAGCAGGAGATTCCAGTTTCAGGACCAGACGGCAGCTCTTCAGTAGAGCCGAAATTGAGCTATTTAGTAATAAATACTTAATTGGAACGTACTACAAAGTGTGCTTGCAAACCAGGCCCACTTTGTAGACCATTCCAATGTAGTATTTATTTCTAAATAGAGTGATTTTGGCTCTGCTGAAGAGCTGCCGTCCAGTCAAATGACTGGAATCTGCTGCTGTCCCATAGAGCGCTGAAACAGCTTGGAGTGGGGAGCTTTAGCGAGTTATATCTCTCAAACCATAAAGGTTTGAGAGATAAGACTTACATTGTTGTACTTATTTTTTTATTGCCTACAATATTAAATTAACTTACATTTAAACATTACTATCCCTTTAAGTGTCCCATTTAATTTGATGGAATTTTTTTATGAGTCCAGAGTGATTTAGTTGGTTTACCCTTGAATTACTTCGCTTTTTTTTAGTGAACATAGGGCTCTAAGAGGACCAGAATTAAAAACCTAATTCTTACTTACTAATCAGAATTATAAAGCCTGAGAGTGCAGGTCCACCTTGGTCATCTCATCCCCAGAGATGGTGCTGTGAGCTCCAGAACAGCAGTAGACTATTTCTATTGGTTGATGTGATGTCACACCCACGGGCAGAGACAGTAGAAATGAGACTGCCACTGGCAGCTTCATATCTTGCAGGAGATGGAACAACAAGATTAGGATTGCCTTCTACAATTAGGCTATACATTTTATAATTGTGCTACTCCCAGGGAGGGACTGCTGATGTTTAGCTGGAAAATGCCTGTGTTTTAACTCTTTGAGGGTCATAAGGATGTGAAACACTACTTTTCAATATCTTGTGCACTCATCTGGTCCTTAACCCCTTAAGGACCAGCGGTCCAGGGAAGTTACCTTCCCTTACGGACCGCTTTGATCCCTGCTGACACGCCAGTACATGTGACCTGTTACGCGTACTGGTGCACCACTTTGGGGACTAAGAGAGACCTCTCCAGTCTTGGAGCGGTCAATTTTAGGCCACATTTTTACTTACAGCGCTCCCAGTAGAGTGCTGTAAGTAAAAAGTACTTGACGTGCTATGACAGTCACCGGCCCTTAACACCTTAAGGACCATTGCAGTGCCAGGACTGTCACTGCGGTCCGGCACTTAAGGACCAGTGACGGTCCTGGTACGTCACTGAGTTCAGGGCTCCTGGCGCGGCTGCACGCCGCTCCGGAAGCCCTGAACCGGAAGCGAAGAAAAAAAAAAGCCCCGTGGTCCTCAAGTACCGGCCACGCATGCGCACGCACCAGTCCTTAAGGGGTTAAGGGTATAAGGACTGTGACGGTCATAACACGTCATCTGGTCCTTAAAGGGATAGTAATACTTAGTTTTATCTTTTTTATTTTGTAGGTATTAAAAAAACATGAAGAACGATATAAGTCTTATCTCTCAAACCTTTATTCACAAGCAAAGTTTCCCCTCCCTCCCCTTTTACCTAGTGTAAGCCATCTCTTCTCAGATGTGGAATCTGGTTGTAAGACCAGACAGATAACAGCAGGGGACAATCTTCTTCCTATGAGTACAATGAAAGCCCTGCCCCCCTTGACATGTTTTTCAAGTTTTTCCCTTATCTTAATTGAAGATTGTCCCTCTCTGAAATCTACCTGCGCACCTCCCTTCTGATCTGGCTGAGCAGTGTTACATCAGTAAAAGGGGTGGGAGGGGGATACTTTGTCATTGAATTACTCTTGAACTACAACTCTGACAGAATTGAAATAACACTCTCCAAAGTCCAAATACTATGATGATTAATTAGAGCTGCTTTTATTATGAAATATTACTATCCCTTTAAGGGGCTAACATGTTTCCATTATGTTAATTGCCCTTTGAATGCAAACGTATAGTGATTCTGGGGGAGATGAGCGTTTTTACATTTTTGCACTCCTTGGTTGCTAGACCTGTATATGGATCCCTATCAAGCTTCCAAGGAATTTATTTTATAAATATTGTAAAGGTGTTCCTTTTTTGCCTTAGAATTGCTCCACTTTTTACTTTTATATGTGTCCCACTGGATCCAAATAGTTAGTGATGCACTTCTCTCATCCTGTTCTTACCTTCCTCAGAAACGCCAGTCACCGTAGCTTTCTCCTGCTGTTGAGCTTGTGCCAGGTACTGACTCACAGCAAAACACGTGGGTCTGTGTCACTGTCATTTAAAACATCAGACATCAGTATTACCAAGTAGTGGAGAAATAGCGACGCTGAATTACCCAAGTATAATAGCTTCTATCTCACAGTGGATATCGCGGTTCTGCCCAAAAATTCTATTTTACTCAAAAAGATAAATAACACACAATATATATATACACAATTATCAAATTAGGCGATTCCAGTCTAAACACTGATATTTAGGATATGTCAAAAGGTATAATCAACGTCCACAACTGTATAATGTATTCCACTTGCTTGTAGCTGTTCCAGTTATCACATCATCCCATACACTGGCATACAGCACATAAGGGCAAAGGAGAAAATGTCCAATTAGACTTCCAAGCTTCTAGATTATTACTAATAATTAAAGGGACAGTAATACTTAAGTATTACTAATCCCTATAGTAAAGCCCTACTAAAAAAAACGTATTGCCCCCAGTGTCATCTCTCAAACCTTTATGGTTTGAGAGATGAACGCTTCTAAAGTTGCCCTTTCCCTCCCCCTTCCCCGAAGTCAGCTTTGTAGCTGACTGAAGGGAAATCCAGTCATAGATCATCAGGCGGCTCTGCAGCAGAGCTGCGATAGCGTTAACTAAAAAAAAAACTTTCACTAAAACGATCTTCTGCGTGTGCTTGCAAACCAAGCACGCGTAGAAGACCACTTCAGTGAAAGTTTTTTTTTTTTAGTAATGCGATCAGGCTGTGCTGGAGAGCCACCTGAAAGTCATATGACTCTCTTCCCTGCAGTCAGCTAGAACGCTGAGTACAGGGAAGGGGGAGGGAGAGGGCAACTTTAGAAGCGATCATCTCTCAAATCATAAAAGTTTGAGAGATGACACTGGGGGCAATACGTTTTTTTTTAGTAGGGCTTTACTATAGGGATTAGTAATACTTAAGTATTACTATCCCTTTAAGCACCCACTTACAGTTAAGCTGTTATTGTTGCTCTCCAGGATACTCTCTGTGAATTCTCCTCTGCTGTTCCTGCTCTCGTCCTCTCAGTCTCAAGTATCACACTCGTATGTGCTGTCGCTCATCGACGGTCTCCTTCTGGAACTCCTCCTCCTTGGGTTCACCGTCCCTCTCCAATAAATTATACTCCTCTCACAGAGGTCCAAAAATCATGTGAGAAACAGTTGTTCAGATTCAAATAATAATAATGTAGATATAATCACAATAAATATCCACTCACATATACTATTCTTCCTCTCAGAATAGTCAAATCGGATTCCCTCCGAATAAAGTCCTTCAAACCACGTACTGTTTGTGATAAAACGCACTGGGCTAGTAAAATTCCAAAATGTAATAAATAAATGAATGGACAAAATCATTCATATACATATAAATTACATGTATATGTATACTTTATAAATATTAATACACCAGGCTAAAAACAAAAGTGTAGCCAACTACTGCTCCAAGAAAGAGACACCGTGTACATGCATTTTATCACAAACAGTACGTGGTTTGAAGGACTTTATTCGGAGGGAATCCGATTTGACATAACATCGCTGGAGAGACAGAATAGTATATGTGAGTGGATATTTATTGTGATTATATCTGCATTATTATTTGAATCTGACCGATTGTTTCTCACGTGATTTTTGGACGTCTGTGAGAGGAGTATGACTTATTGGGGAGGGACGGTGAACCCCAGGAGGAAGAGTTCCGGGAGGAGACCGTCGATGATTGATAGCACATACAAGTGTGATACTTGAGACTGAGCGGGCGAGAGGAGGAACAGCAGAGGAGAATTCACCGAGAGTATCCTGGAGAGCAACAATAACCGCTTAACTGTAAGTGGATGCTTAATTATCCTATATAATAATTCGCTAAAACGTGTGTAACGACGCAGTCATGTGCAGTAGAGACTGCTGCGTTTGCTTCAGTCATGCGCAGTAGAGACTGCCAGTGACGAGGCTGATACAGAGCGGGGAGCTCCAAAGGAGCATCCAACTATGTATCAGCCGCGGCGAGGGCAGTCTCTACTGAGCATGACTGCACCGCGACCGTCTGGCACTGTATCATCCGCGGCATGGGCAATCTCTACTGTGCATGACTGCCCCGAGACCGGCTGCCAGTGGCACTGTGGCCCATGTAAAGGGCTCTTCATCTAGTTAGCAATAATCTAGAAGCTTGGAAGTCTATTTGGACGTTTTCTCCTTTGCCCTTATGTGCTGTATGGGATGATGTGATAACTGGAACTGCTACAAGCAAGTGGAATACATTATACAATTGTGGACGTTGATTATACCTTCTGACATATCCTAAATATCAGTGGTTAGACCGGAATCCCCTAATTTGCTACTTGTGGGGGGGGGGGAGGGCATATGAAAAATACATGCTGCAGGGCTGAGTTGATTTCAGTGCATTCCTGAAATATGCCTATTTGCTATGTGTCCCTGGTTAAAGGTGAGGTCTGGTCACCCTACTCTTTAAGGTGAGCAACGGTGAGTGACCCAGCACTTAAAAATGTAAGATTAATTAAAACTGGGCAGGGCTGAATGATTCATCTGCTATTCCAATGTTTGTCTGCAGTAATACTCCACTTTAACTCTTCCAGTTCTGTGTTGCTTGTCTGTGCTTACTTTTTGAGTATGGTTATCAGATCATCCTTTTAAAAAGGACACATTTGAAAAATGCCCATCTCAGGGCTGCAGTGGTTAACTAGGTTACAATGGTTCCCATGTATGAATGCAGCAGGCATTTTCCATACAAGTCCTCCTTTAAAGGGATAGTAATACTTTGTTTTATCTTTATTTTATTTTGTAGGCATTAAAAAAAACATGGAGAACGATATAAGTCTTATCTCTCAGACCTTTATGGTTTGAGAGATATTCACAAGCAAAGTTTCCCCTCCCGCCCCTTTTACCTAGTGTAAGCCATCTCTTCTCAGATGTGGAATGCAGTACATAGACCAGACAGATAACAGCAGGGGACAATCTTCTTCCTGTGAGTACAATGAAAGCCCTGCCCCCCTTGACAAGTTTTTCAGGTTTTTCCCTTATCTTAATTGAAGATTGTCCCTCTCTGCAATCTACCTGGGCACCTCCCTTCTGCTCTGGCTGAGCAGTGTTACATCAGTAAAAGGGGCGGGAGGGGGATACTTTGTCATTGAGTTACTCTTGAACTACAAGTCTGACAGAACTGAAATACAAGTCTGACAGAACTGAAATAACACTCTCCAAAGTCCAAATACTATGATGATTAATTAGAGGTGCTTTTATTATGAAACATTACTATCCCTTTAAACAAACAATAATGTGAGTTTTACTGCTGTGGAGAAATGTGATACATTACTATCCCTTTAAAGGGATGATATGGCCACCCTACCTTAGAGGGAACCAGGGGTGTCCATAGAAATTTTTCGGGGGGGGGGGGGCAAAGCCATAATATGACCCCCAGGCCAGCCCATCCAGTCCCTTTTTTATATGGAGGGCACATTGGATTGGGCCTCTTTGGATGCTGGGGCCTGGCAAAACTGCACCTCCTGTATTTATGCCCTGAGTGCAGTTGTTTTGCCTCAGAATTGTTTTGACTTTTATATATATTCGCATAATGGCCCACAGACAGACGGGTGTAGGATGGCCCTTCAACCAGCCCCACAGCCAAAAATGTGTAATATGAGGGTGGGTAGAGTGCAGGCATTACATTGGGGAATGCGGAGGTCCTCTGATACTGTAGTTAAAGGGGAAGTTTACTAGAATAAGCTGACCGGAACTTCCCTGTAAAGTGTTAGTAATGTCCAAGAAAAAAATATTTATCATTTTCTAGTGCTTAAAAATTTCAACTAAATGCAACAAATCCTATCTCTCAAACCACTATGGCTTGAGAGATTTTCGCATGTAAAGCTTGCCGACATGAAGAGGCTCTTCAGCAGAGCCGCAATCTCATTATTTAAAACAAATTACTTAATTGGAATGGTTTTCAATGAAGTCAGTCTTTTTAACTAACGCAATTGCTGCTCTGCTGCAGAGCCATCACTTGGTCCCCGGACAGGATTCCCCTGCAGTCAGCACAGCACTGACATCAGGTAAAGGGGAGGGAGGGGGAACTTTGTATAGGAATATCTCTCAAACCATAGCGGATTTGTTGCATTTAGTTGAAATTTTTAAGCACTACAAAACTATAAATATTTTTTCTGAGACATTACTGTCCCTTTAACCGAAGACACAGGAAATACGCATATTTCAGGCCTCACTGAAATCGAAGCAGCCCTGCAGTATGCATTTTTCGTATGTCTCCCGGTTAAAGGTAAGGTCTGGTCACCACCCTAGAAGAGTGCCTTAATTTGTCTAACACAGAATATTACCTAGGTAGGTGTCCTTCATACAGTAGTCCAGTATGTGTATCTGTATGTTTTTGCTAATCTGCGGTCTCCTGTATATAGTAATGTCCACTGAAATCTGCCTTTAGTTCACACCTCTACAAAACAAAAACTGGCTAAGTAATTCATAAGGGACACAAGTTATTATCAGATTGTAAACCAGGGGTTCTCAACCCTTGTCCTCAGTGGCCACTAACAGGTCAGGACTTGGGAATTCCCCTGCTAGAACACAAGTGTGTTGATCAGAGGCTCATTCACAGATTGTAAGCTCTATGGGGCAGGGACCTCTTATCCTAATGTATACTCACCTGTCGTTCCCCTTATGACTGCCTATATAAGCACTTAATCACTGCACTTATTGCACCCCTTCTATATTAAAGTGTTAGTAATGTCTAAAAAAAAAAAACTTTTTTGCATTTAGAAGAGCTTAAAAAGCTGATCTAAACGCAAAAAAACATATCTCTCAGACCGCTATGGTTTAAGAGATACGGGCATTTAAAGTTTGATTTCTCCTACTGACAGCTGTAAAGCTGTCAGCAGGAGATTCGTGTCGGTCGACACGGAGGCGCTTGAGAAGTGCCGAGATCTCGTTACTTACACGGAATCCCTTCATTGGAATGGTCTAAAACATGTGCCTGAGGCGCTTGAGAAGTGCCGCGATCTCGTTACTTACACGGAATCCCTTCATTGGAATGGTCTAAAACGTGTGCCTGAACACTAGGCACATGTTTTAGACCATTCCAATGAAGGGATTCCGTGTAAGTAACGAGATCTCGGCACTTCTCAAGCGCCTCCGTGTCGACCGACACGGATCTCCTGCTGACAGCTTTACAGCTGTCAGCAGAAGAAATCAAACTTTAAATGCCCGTATCTCTTAAACCATAGCGGTTTGAGAGGTAAGTTTTTTTTTGCGTTTAGATCAGCTTTTTAAGCTCTTCTAAATGCAAAAAAGTTTTTTTTTAGACATTACTAACACTTTAAATGTAATCTGTAAAGTGCCAAGTACACCGGTTGGCGCTATATAAATAAAAATATACAATACAATACAATACACATTGATTAACTCACCTGTGCTCTAAAAAGGAAATCCTCAAATCCTGGCCTGTTAGTGGCCACTGAGGGCACGGGTTTAGAAACACTGTTGTAAACTAAAATAGCAGTGGAAAACAGCAGATCAAAAACATGGTGTACAGATATAATTAACTGCTGTCTAAAGTACATCTACTTAACCCTTTGAGTGCCAGAAGGGTATGTAATGCATTGTGTAATGTAATGTGTTGTGTAACCCATGTGGTCCATACAGGGTTAAACAAATAAGAGCCACTTATTCCTAGGGTATGCTACCCTTTTAATCTGCTTCTCCAGTACAAAAAAATGCATACAAGGCAGGAGAATGCCATTTTTATATTAAAGAGATCATATTTAATTAAACAGGCAATGTGATGATTGTCTATTACAGGATTTAATCTCCTCCTCCTATCTGGGCAGTGAGTGGGCCAAAGGGAAATACATTTTTTATAATGAACTTGTGGGGGGGGAGATGTAGGCTGCCAGCTCTTTCACTACTGGTGCTGCTATCAGGCCATCAGCAGCTCTAAAACTGATAGAAAACAACTAGAAAGCACAGCTGTCTATCCCTATTCAGATTTTTTAAATCTGTGTGTAAATTCTTATAGCATGTTTCTGATGATCAACTTTGTTTCCAAAGATGTCCTACAGCAGTGTACAGTCTCCACTGTATAGTTCCTTGATGTACATTTAGTTTTCCATGATAGCTCAAGTTAAATCAACAAAAGTGTGACTTCCACTTAACCCCTTAAAGGGATAGTATTACTTAAATTAACTTTAATTAATGGTGTAGCCCTTAAGAATCCAAATTCAATGAGCCCTGCGGCATCTCTCAAACCTGTATGGTTTGAGAGATAGCCACTTTCAAAGTTCCCACTCCCCTGACGTCAGCATTCTAGCTGACTGCAGGGGAATCCTATTCCAGGACCGACGGATGCTCTGCAGCAGAGCCGAGATCGCATTATAGAAACAGAAATCCCTCACTGAAATGGTCTTCTACGTGTGCTTGGTTTGCAAGCATATGTAGAAGACCATTTCAGTGAAGGATTTCTGTTTCTATAAAGTGATCTCCACTCTGCTGCAGAGCCGCCACTTGTTCAGGGATAGGATTCCCCTGCAGTTAGGTAGAACGCTGACGTCAGGGGAGTGGGAACTTTGAAAGTGGCTATCTCTCAAACCATACAGGTTTGAGAGATGCCGCAGGGCTAACTGAATTTGGATTTTTAAGGGCTACATGATTAATTAAAGTTAATTTGAAGTATTACTATCCCTTTAAGGATCCATGACGGTCCTGGCATGTCATGTAATTCAGAGGTCCACGTGCGGCTTCATGCCACTCGAGGATCCCTGAATCCATATTGCAAAAAAAAAAAAGCTCCATGGTCCTTAACTGTCAGCTGTGCAGCCAGTCGTTAAGGGGTTACAGAAGGTGTCACCTTTTGTTCTGAAAATATTTATATTGTACGGTTTTTACATGTTGTGCAAAATAAAGGTACCTTAACTGCTGAGAGAAGCATATTTCCAGAATTAATAGTTTAAAATTGCATCTCTTACATTACCAGCGCCCTCTAGATGTCAGATTCCAATTAGTTATTTTGTTACATTCTGTTTAAGAGGAAAGTCACTGACAAACACTTCTCCATAGAATGTGATTGAAACTGCTGAGTCATGCTGTCAGTTAGAACTTTCAGGAAGTAAACTCATAGTAAACTTCCTGATTATTTTAACTGTTATAACATTTGAATAAAGCAACTGACAGCGGTGAGAGTTTCCTTGTTTTTACTCGGTAGGAAAAGCTCTTTGTCATATGTTTTCATAAAATAAAGTTTACTGCTCGTTTAAGAGATGGTGACCTTACACGGAAGGTGGTAATTCCTTCGAGTGCCATATGGGTAGCTAATGCATTGTTTTGCAATGTGTTGGTCACCCCTCTGGCTTAGAGGGTTAATGTGAACCAGTTTGAACAGATTAAAAGGTAGAATGTATTTTAGCCATATTGACCACAAAATAGGTAGATCTTTTTAACCCCTTAAGGACCATTGACGTGGCAGGACTGTCACATTGGTCTGCCACTTAAGGACCAGTGACGGTCCTGGCACGTCACATACTTTTACTCACCGCGCTCCTGTAGGAGTGTGTTGAGTAATAACGGGGACTGAAGTTGATCTCTTCAAGACCGGATTGTTGTCTATCAGTCTCCCGTTCAGCGTACCGCCCCACGTGATCTGTCACGTGGGACGTCACGTCAAAATTTCCTGTGTGGTCCTTAAGGGACAGCACAACCGGGGACCGCTGGTCCTTAAGGCGTTAAACTTATCTGTATTTTTGTATGTACTGACCATGTTGTATACATCATGTGAAGGAACTCTCATGCTCATAACTTCATGCCCACAATATATGCACAGTGTACCCCAACCTCCAACAGCTGCAAGCACACTTTGTAGACCTTTCCAATGAAGTAATTATTTTGCAATAACGCAATTTCGGCTCTGCTGAAGAGCTTTCTCATGTCGGCCGACACAGATCTCCTGCTGTCAGCTTTACAGCTGACATCAGGTGAAGGGAAGAGAGGGAGAAAATTTCAGTGCTTCTATCTCTCAAACCATAGTGGTTTGACAGATATGGTTTGTGACATTAACTCCTTCGCGTCCTGTGACGTACCCGGACCGTCACGCTGGTCCGGCACTTAAGGACCAGTGACGGTCCTGGTACGTCACGTACTTTTACTCACTGCGCTCCTGCAGGAGCAAGGTGAGTAATACCGTGGACTAAAGTTGATCCCTCCAAGACCGGAGTGATCTCTTTCAGTCCTTCTTTCAACGTGCCGCCCCACATGATCAGTCACATGGGACGGCACGTCGAACTCGTCTATCTGGTCTTTAAAGGACCAGACACCGCGGGATCGCTGGACCTTAAGGGGTTAAGCTTATTTTTTCGTCCTCTACAAAACTACAAGAAGTTTTTGTGGGACATTACTGTGCCTTTAAGTTTTAGACTGGGTAGTTAATAACCCGGTGCCTTTTAACTTCCCGACTCTTACTGTGCACCATGTTACATTTGGTCAGGAATTGCATGTCATAGGGAGAGGGTATGATCCATAAATGACTACACAAACACATATACTTTTGGGGTTAACAGACCACAGCTTTATTTAACTATTTTCACTCATATTATTATTCTTGTTCCAACAAACAATAATTAACCATTAACCACTAAACAATCGTTAACCAAGCATGGCCAAATTGTACGGGCTCATGCCAACATTCCCACATTCTTCAGCTCAACAGCTGCTCCCAACGTTCGTCAGCACTCACAGCTGACTCCACCATTCTTCAGCACTTAACAGCTGATTCCACCATTTTCAGCACTTACAGCTGATTCCACCATTTTCAGCACTTACCGCTGATTCTCAATTAATTACCCCATTGGCCACCACTTTAGCTTCAATGGGTAACGTTAACTCCCGCGACCTAAGTCCGGGGCAAACTCCCAAAGGGCTTCCGCCCGATGATAAAATCCCCTAACTTTACCACCTCAGTTATCGATCTCTGAAAACCATGCAAGTACTATCCGCCCAGCGAAACATACAACCAGATCACACACCATAAAGGGAGGGAGGGAGGGAAGCTTCCTCTGTCCCCTCTTCTTCCAGACAACTTGCCCATTTCCTGTCACCAGCCCTTTAAGCTATTTTCTTTACTCCTCCCCTCATACACACTTCCTTTATGTATCAACCCTCCCCATGACATGCTTCCCCTCCTGTACCCTGCGGTCCCTTCCGGGGAATTCCGTGTCATAGGGAGAGGGTATGATCCATAAATGACTACACAAACACATATACTTTTGGGGTTAACAGACCACAGCTTTATTTAACTATTTTCACTCATATTATTATTCTTGTTCCAACAAACAATAATTAACCATTAACCACTAAACAATCGTTAACCAAGCATGGCCAAATTGTACGGGCTCATGCCAACATTCCCACATTCTTCAGCTCAACAGCTGCTCCCAACGTTCGTCAGCACCCACAGCTGACTCCACCATTCTTCAGCACTTAACAGCTGATTCCACCATTTTCAGCACTTACAGCTGATTCCACCATTTTCAGCACTTACCGCTGATTCTCAATTAATTACCCCATTGGCCACCACTTTAGCTTCAATGGGTAACGTTAACTCCCGCGACCTAAGTCCGGGGCAAACTCCCAAAGGGCTTCCGCCCGATGATAAAATCCCCTAACTTTACCACCTCAGTTATCGATCTCTGAAAACCATGCAAGTACTATCCGCCACAAGGCCCGACTGTCAATACCTTGACCAGTCGGGCCCCCCGCCATCAGGCCCGACGATCGATGCCTCGACCCTCGGGCCCTCCCTACCCACGAACCCTATGGTCTGTCCCCCAGAACCGCACAACACACCAAAATGAAGGCACACAACCCCCCATCGGGCACCACCCAAGAACCAACTCCACAGAACCAAATCCCCCACCAACCACATACGACCAGCAAAAACTAGCCACCAACCATCCCACAAAAACACACACCATCCCACTCACAACAAAATCACAACTCAAACCCAGCCACCCACAGTACAGCATACAAAGAGTACCGAACAGGCACCACATCACCCCAAACAAGCCAACTGCACCCACCGGACACACCTGGACCACTAACCAAGCATGCTAGCTGTCCCACTCAGCAGACAAACCACAAGGAACAACAACAGAAGAACCATACACCAGAACAGTCAAAAACTCCATACAGACCCCAATCACCGACATATCCATAATACATAGATATATACACACCTAGTACCCTAACGCATACCCATTCCCTACCCAGAAACACCCAGGCAACCCCCACTACACCGAATACACACCCACGCACCGAAACACCCATAGCCACATGTGCCGACCCGAGAGGGGTGGGTGAGGAGCGGCAAAAGTGTACCCAGCGTAGAGGAATGGAAAAAGACAGGCCCGATAAATACCAAGAGATTTGGCCACAGCAAGGCGAAACAAAAACTCACAACTCTCTGGGACAATAAAACAAGGGGGGAACACGATGGACCTGTAAACTACACCCAATCGACAATGTCACAATACACCACACCAACATACAGCAACCATTCCCCACGGACCAATACACAGTCCCCAGGACCGCCACGGCCCAGCGCCGGCGCAGGCCAAGGAAAGGCACACCTCACACCAGCAAAGCCACACATACCAGCAGGCAACACACCAACCACAAAAAACCAACCCATATAAATGCACCGACACACAAACACCACATCAACACAAACCAACACACACACACACACACGCCGTCCAACCCATAACACAACCCAACTCCAAAGCACCCGTGTACACCCAAAACAAGTATCAAAACCAGAGCACAGCGGTTGCCCCCTAAGCGATGACATGCCCCTGACACCCACACCCAGAAACAGACACAGATACACAAATATATAAAATTACATATATACCCATCCCAGCATCCCAAGACATAGAACCCACCAGTGCAAAACAAACACAAGCGCCAACGTATACTGCCGGACTGGAACTGGACCCACCAGAAAGGTAAGAGCAACCGGGAACTGGCCCGGCAACCTCCAATAGAGTGTAATACAGAACCGCCATACAGGAGCATGCGGCGTTAGGTTTCCTTGCACAACCGGCAGCGCTCCACCCGCGCAGCGGGAGCCAGGAGCATCTCCATCCGTCTGCGACATAGAGTTAGACCGCGACCAGAACACCAGAAAGAGAAAACACTGCCACGGTCTGGCATGTTGAACACCAACTATGAGGAACCCAGGACACGAAGATAGACCCCCACACAGGACTCCTGGGGCGTCCGTTTCCACCACACAGCCCACCGCGGACCACCAGTACAGTGGGCAGAGGAGCAACCAACCAAGCAGGAATAGGCACTGCCACGAACTGACACGCCGTTCACCAAGTCCGCAAACATGGGGAGGAAACGATACCACTACACGGGACCATCCAGTCCATCCAGACAAATGGAGCCACAGTGCACAAGTGATAACGAAACACTAGTTCCACGCCCCCGCCGTCAGGTATCTGAACCAGAACCAGGCCACCAGGAAGAGAAGCACTGCCCTGAACCGGCATGCCGTGCACCAATACCGAAGCACCATGGGTATGAAGAAAGACCACCATCCAGGACAAATGTGGCGTCCAGGCTCACAGCACCACCCGCCGAGCACAGTACAAGAGCAGCAGGACACAGGAGTACCAGAAACAGACAAGCCAAAACCTTCTGCGTGAAGAACCCCCCCAGGAAGCCCGGACCCCGAAGGATGCCAGCCTGTAGGACCCAACAGCTCCTCGGCACTACTGCAAGCGAGCACCCTAATGCCACCTCCTCCATGCGCAAGCGGCACAAGGGGACCTGGCATCTCCAACCGGGGTGGAATACTCCACGAACTGCAACCTCCATGCACCAGTAGCAAAAGGCAATCCAGAGACTGGAATGACCAAAGCTCCCCATCCCACACCAGAACAGGAATGAGGCACTCCAGAAACACACCCCAGAGGATCCCCTAGACAACCCTCCTGAGGACAAGGAACCCCAGCAGCATCCCAAAGAACCGCAGTAAGCCCTACAGTTCACCACCCCAGAGCCAGCATCCTAGCAAGTTAAAGTACTGAATTATGGAAGTATGTATCGATTTTTTTTTTTTTTTTGTGTTGTGCTTTGTCGTTGCTAGTAAAGACACATACCCATACATACCCCAGACACGGGGATACCCTGTCCACCATGGGACAACCCAGGGGAGGGGAGCTATCAGCCATATGGGCAGAGCCAAGCCCGCGAAGACAAGGAACACACAAGCACCCCCACCCTAGAACTGGGCCGTCCCGGCCAGAGACACTGAGCAGTCTCCCATACAGCCATAGCTGCCTGTAACTAGGCGTCCATGCAACATAAGGAAACGCATGTAGGAACTATGAGCCAGAAACTTATGCATCAATTGTAATGCAGTGGTGATCGATCTACACATACAGAAATACACCTATCCCTACACACACTGTATTTTTTATGTTATACTTAATGGTTTTTTTTTTTTTTTTTTTTTTCTTTTGTTTTGTGGACTACATATGTAACTAAGATTATAACTACAAGTGCGAGAACCCCAGAGAGGAGAAGCCCCAGAGGGGTCAATGACAGGAACAGTACCCCGCCCCACCCAGCATGATAGCCCCAATGCAGAGCAGCCAGGCCCAAGCAAGATGCAAAAAAGAAAAAAAAAAAAACATCGAAAGAAAAGGAGGGGGGGGGCAAGAGGGGACCCAGAGAAGAATAAAAGAAAGAAACAAAAATAGAATGCAGAGGACAGAAAGGAGAAAACAACACAAAAAACACACAAGAGAGAAAAACAAGGACAGACTCCCGTGAAGCCAGAAAAGAGACAAGGCAGAATGAACCGAGGAGGAGTACAAACCATTCAAAGAACAGGCCAAAGCAGCCAAGTGTGAGGATAATAGACAGCAAAAGCAAGCAAGCGCAGGCCAACTCAGCGGGCCCCACGAAAAATCCCCTCACCCAGTGTGCACCGGCCCGCAACCCACAAGCAGCACCGCTGCGCACCCATGCCTTAGCCCGAAGGGTAGAGAGAAGGGAGATGTGGAAGGAGCAGAGCATCCCGAGGAACGGAGCCACGCACCAGGCGCGAACCCCACTGCCGCAGCCCCGTCCCCCAGCAACCGCGAGGTCCCAGCCGAAAGCCGGACGTACCCGTCGCCCCCATGCAGCAGATCTGCGACCCACCTGCCAGCGGTCAGCACCCCAGCGCGCACACACTCAAGGCCTGTGAGAAAAACCTGGCGCCATCCACTCACACCCGCAGCGAATGAGCATGGAGCGCAGCTTGGGGGCCACTGGAAACCGACCCTCCGGTGCAGCCGGACCAGACTCCCATGCCGGAAAGGAACCGTCAGCACCACTGGAAAAAAACAGAAAAGGCGGGGGCCCAGCCCGTAGGCCAAAGCCCACCCCTTCGTGGATATCCTGGGAAAAGGAAACAGAGGATCCACGACGACGTCCTACCCATGAGGGAAGCAACCGGAGCACAGCAGTCCAACACAAAGGAACGGAAAGCCCAGCCCTGAAGGAAGGGGAACCAACCCTCCAAAGCCAGCCGGTCCACGACTCCCTTGCCGTTCCCGACGACAGATCGCCCTGCCATGCGGCGGCCGTAGGCAGCCCCGAGTGTCAGGAACAAAAACTGTATCAGCACCCGATCAGGGCAGCGGAGCGGCTCACTCGATGTAATGAAGGCGCCCCACGAAGGCCACCCACTTGAACCGGAGCCCCGTCCACCAGCCAGAAATAGCAGAAGGAAGACAGAAAGAAAAGGAAAGGGGAGAAAAACACTGCCACCAGGACAGTAGGGGAAAAGAAAGGACGGGGGAGAAGAAAGATGAAAGAAAAAGACAAGAAAAGACAGGAATCAGGAGGCCATGACCGGGGCATACCGGAGCACAGAATCCAGAAACTCCGCGGGGTCTGGAGTGAGCAGCCACAGCACTAGGAAAACGGATGGCGAGTGACAGGCAGGAACACTGGAGACCATACAGCTGCAGGGACAAGCTTCCTCTGTCCCCTCTTCTTCCAGACAACTTGCCCATTTCCTGTCACCAGCCCTTTAAGCTATTTTCTTTACTCCTCCCCTCATACACACTTCCTTTATGTATCAACCCTCCCCATGACATGCTTCCCCTCCTGTACCCTGCGGTCCCTTCCGGGGAATTCCGTTCTTCAGAATACACCCCTCCCCACTGTTACAATGTACGTAGGACAAGTGCCACAGGAGTTGACAAGAAGGAAAGTGTAGTTCTTTAGTACCACACTTATCTGCCAATTGTAAGAAATACCTTTTTTTATGGTAACTATGTGAGGTTCTGTGGGAAGGTGTGAAACAGAATCATTCTTCTCCTGATTAGTCATGTGATAGGGCATCACTAGCAATACATAGTACTGTGTTGCTCAACAACATGAAACCTTGTATAGCAGACAGAGCTGCACTTCTACAGAAGAACAGACATTACCCACACTTTGCTACCACATGAAATCATATAAATAAGCAAGATTACAATGTGTAAAATGTGGAGAAGCTTATAAACTATTAAGCTTTTAACAACAAGCACATAAATTATGGGTTTGAAATGCAATTTTAAAAACAGAGGTCAAAACATTGCTAGCAGGATCCCACTCTAGAGCTCAAACCAGTGACTGTTTGGCAGGTATGATTACAGTTTTGTAATCCACAGCACTAGGGATGAATACAGTGGCTTAACTACAGGGGTGCAGGAGATGCAGTTGCAACTGGGCCCAGCATCCTAGAGGTCCCTATCTTCCCAGGGTCAAATATAATTTTTTAAAAATAATTTTATGATAGGGGGCCCAAAAATATGTCTATGCTAGGACTCTCCAGTGATGGATTACGTCACCGTATAGCTGTACAACCCCATGCTATTGGGGCTCTAGATCTCAAATTTACTATTGTGGACCCTGAGGGGAATTTTAGAAACAAAATCTCTAGCCATGCTGCTAATGCCACCTGTGTGACCAACTCAACTAGTAGGGGATGTGTGATGGTCATTCTCATGTCAAAACAACTTGCCTTTAAAGTGGAACTACCACCTGACAAAATGTTTATCTTAACTAAATCCCCATCTGGTGAATAGCTGCTTAGTAGCTCTAGTCGCCAGAATAATTACCTTATTTAATAGATTTCTGCTCTGTTCCATTGGTGACAGACAGGACGGAGCGCGGACATCTTGCCATTGTGACGTCTGCGCTGTCATTCCTAGCCGGAGCCAAATGGCTCCTAGCAACTCCTCCTAGACCCGGCTGGGAATGACAGCGCAGGCGTCACAATGGCAAGATGTCCGCGCTCCGTCCTGCCTGTCACCCATGGAAGAGAGCAGAAATCTATTAAATAAGGTAATTATTCTGGCGACTAGCGCTACTAAGCAGCTAGTCACCAGATGGGGACTTAGTTAAGCTAAACATTTTGTCGGGTGGTAGTTAAGCTTTAATGCTTTATAGTCACGACAGGAGATGTTCTGTAGCATAGCACTGAATATCCGGCAATTCTGTTTTTAAAGGCACTGGGGGAGATTACTAAAACTGGAGTAATGTGAAAAGAGTAGTTTCCTTTTCCTAATCGTAAGAGCTACATTTCTAAAATTGCTAAAGCCAGTTTTGGATATCCTAACAATATGTAGTCAACTTTTTGTCAAAGTGACATTAGGTCAGGTGAAATAAATGGTGCAAGAAATTTGTAAAGAAATGTAAAGAAAAAAAAAAAAAAAAGATGGTACCGTGTTAGCCAGTGGAGTAGATAGGATTTAGTGTAGCAAAAAACTCACAAGAGTGGTATAAAGGTGATACCTTTTAATGGCTAACTGAGGACATAACAAGTGCAAGCTTTCAGGACACTAAGGTCCCTTCCCATCCCTGAAATGGGACAAATGTACAAATTGTTAACAAAATATTTAAAGGGATAGTAATACTTAAAATGTAAAAAAAAAAATATGTTGTAGGGTTTATCCCCCTGAGTAAAACAAGAGTACTCCCACTGCTGAAAGGAATTTCATTCAAAAGTTATTAATTTTCAAAGTTGCATTTTTTAGGTGCAATATCACAGTGGCCTGAAATTGTACAGTGGCGCTGTTGCTACACCATCCTATGGACAGCTCTGGTCCCGGGACCATAAATCTCCATAGTATGGTGTAGCAACAGCGCCACTGTACAATTTCAGGCCACTGTGATATTGCACCTAAAAAATGCAACTTTGAAAATTAATAACTTTTGAATGAAACACCTCTCAGCAGTGGGAGTACCCTTGTTTTACTCAGGGGGATAAACCCTACAACATATTTTTTTTACATTTTAAGTATTACTATCCCTTTAACTCCAGGTATGAAATGTTCTTATGAAAGTAGCATATTTTTCAGGCTTTTAATAATGGAAAAAAAATAACATTTGCGAAAATTCACTGAATAATGCAGTATTTATAAAGATGCCTTTATTCAGTTATAAATAGCACCACAATTTAGAAATAATAGTGACATATTAACGATCTACATTGAAAATCATTCAAAAATACTTTTTATAAGATCTCCCCCGCAGTTCTCTATATATACAAACTGGAGTCATTCTGCAGGATACCAACTGTGCCATTGGGGAACAAATCAAAATGACTATTAATTTAAATGGAGTTTTTAAAGGGGACCTATCACCCTTCTACAAGTTAACCTTATTATTAAAGTTAATGGTGGAGGATTTCTCCTTGCAAGCTGGTTGGAACATGACAATACCATACCACCCAAGTGTCCCTTTTTAGGAGGAACAGTACCTCTTTTAGACCCAAATCCCTCTGTCCCTCTTTCCCACCCTGATGTCCCTCTTTTTAGGATATCAGATAGTGTGGTGTGTATATAAGTGTATCACATTTCTCCACAGCAGTAAAACTCACATTATTGTTTGTTTAAAGGGATAGTAATTTTTCATAATAAAAGCAGCTCCAATTAATCATCATAGTATTTGGACTTTGGAGAGTGTTCAAGAGTAACTTAATGACAAATTATCCCCCTCCCGCCCCTTTTACTGATGTAATACTGCTCAGCCAGATCAGAAGGGAGGCAGGGCCGGATTTACATCTCAGGAGCCTGTAGGCACAGAAATCTGAAGCGCCCCCGCTATGCTCCTAATCGCCACATTGCCCCCATCATCTCCATATTGCCCTCACATTGCCCCCATCAGCTCCAACTTGCCCCCCAAGTTGCTGGAGCTCCTGCGCGGTCTCCTATTCAGGAATGCAGAGCGCTGGGAGATGATGTCATCTCCCATCACTCTGCATTCCTAAAGAGCCGACGAGGGAGCTCAGCACTTACAGGACTGTGCGAAAGGAGGCACAGATGACAGATCTCCTGCCAGAGAGGTAGGAAACGGACAATGGGGGGAGGTAGGAAATGGACATTGGGGGGGAGGCCATGTGAGGGCAACATGGAGCGGGCGCTGAGGCTAATTTTTAAAAAAAAATAATACATTAAAAAAGCTATCCCAATGACAGGCGCCTCTTTGGGGTGCGCCTGTAGGCAGATGCCTACTCTGCCTTATCGTAAATCCGTCCCTGAAGGGAGGTGCCCAGGCAGATTGCAGAGAGGGACAATCTTCAATTAAGATAAGGGAAAAACCTGAAAAACTTGTCAAGGGGGGGGGGGGGGCAGGGCTTTCATTGTTCTCATAGGAAGAATATTGTCCCCTGCTGTTATCTGTCTGGTCTATGGACTGAATTCCACATCTGAGAAGAGATGGCTTACACTAGGTAAAAGGGGCGGGAGGGGGAAACTTTGCTTGTGAATATGTCTCAAACCATAAATGTTTGAGAGATGAGACTTATATTGTTCTTCATGTTTTTTTAATGCCTACAAAATAAACTAAAGATAAAACGAAGTATTACTATCCCTTTAAATGTCAATACATGTTTATAAATAGGTCTGTTTAAATAAAGTACTATGGTCTTGTTATTAGTCATATATTAGGTTACACAAGGAGGTGTCAATAGGTCATGAAATAACCTAAAAATTATCTGTAATGCCCCGCCCACCAACCACGCCCACAGCAACACCCCCTAAAACACAAGTGTCCCTCTTTGGTAATTTGAAATGTTGGAAGGTATGCAATACTTGGGGAGGGAACAGACCAAGATTGACAGGCTGCGGTGCAGATCTGTAACCGCAGTCTGACTGTAAGTAAGGCATAGGCTCATTTTTAATCATGTAAATTTCGCCACTGCATGTTTTTTTTACAAAAAACAGAACGATTAAAGCTTATCGCTATATGAGGATTACAATGAGGTAAAATTGTATAGAGGTGATAGTTCCGCTTTAAACTCTTGAGGTCTTCAGTGCTTTTAAAAGCCCCATTTTAATAAATGGGAGTCTGTGGAATTTCCTCTCCTGTGGTGGAGTTGGTATACCCCAAACTTACTCCAGTTTCTACTGAACGCAGGGACTGCAGTGCATTTAAAGGGATAGTAATGTTTCATAATAAAAGCAACTCTAATTAATCATCATAGTATTTGGACTTTGGAGAGTGTTATTTCAATTCTGTCAGAGTTGTAGTTCAAGAGTAATTCAATGATAAAGTATCCCCCTCCCACCCTTTTTACTGATGTAACACTGCTCAGCCAGATCAGAAGGGAGGTGCCCAGGTAGATTGCAGAGAGAGACAATCTTCAATTAAGATAAGGGAAAAACCTGAAAAACTTGTCTGGTCTATGGACTGCATTCCACATCTGAGAAGAGATGGCTTACACTAGGTAAAAGGGGCGGGAGGGGAAACTATGCTTGTGAATATCTCTCAAACCATAAAGGTTTGAGAGATATGACTTATATCGTTCTTCATATTTTTTTAATGCCTACAAAATAAAATAAAGATAAAACGAAGTATTACTATCCCTTTAAAGGCACATTATCATTATGCATGTCAGCCTCAGAATAGCAAGATTGCTTTGTTTTGAGAACAGCTGTTACCGTGTTCCTTTTCCGGTGATTCCTAATCTACATTCTGACCCTTTCAGCTGTCACAAACCCCCTAGTTTCAGATGCTAGAAGCCAATTGTAACACTAAAACCAGTTTTATTCTGCCCAGAACTAGGGAATTGTTTTCTCCAAGCTATTTGTTTTGTGTCGTTGCTTGTAAGTATTCCCACTGTGACCAATATAAACACTGATTAGGACTATACTGAGCCTGTGCTAGAGAGCATTGCCATGTTTCAGCTATCTTCTTTCATTTAGAATCAAACTCCTGTTGATATATAGTATAAACCTATAATATTTTTTCTAAAATTATCACAGTGGTGTAACCGTAAATTATTTAGCAGTTATGTCATCAGGATACCTCCAATACATTAGTAATGGCCACATTCTGCTGTTATTTACAATGTGAAAGTGGACTCTTCCTTTCATATTGCATTTAATCTCTGCCATTTTGGAGGCTGTTGAAAAGGATACAACATTAGTGATCTCCAAGTAACTGTACACACAGCTTTGTACGGGCTTTGTAACTAGTTATGTTATAAAAATCTGATATTAAAACCACATTTAGCAAAGTTTAACAACTGCATATCTATTGCAAAATAGTTTAATTCTGTTATATGGCATGTGTATGTATACAGTTTTTCAAATTGTGATCTTTCAGGAAAAGCATACTTTAACACTTAAAGGGATAGTAATGTTTCAAAACAAAAGCAGCTCCAAGTAATCTTCATAGAATTTGGGCCATGGAGATTGTTATTTCAGTACTCTCAGAGTTGTAGCTGAAGAGTAATTGAATGATAAAGTATCCCCTCCCGCCCCTTTTACTGATGTAACACTGCTTACCTCAGAACAGAAAGGTGGTGTCCAGATGGCTTGCAGAGAGGGACAATCTTCAATTAGGATAAGGGAAGAACCTGTCAAGGGGGACAGGACTTTCATTGTTCTCACAGTAAGAAGATTGTCCCTTGCTGTGAGCTGTCTGGTCTTAAGACCAGATTCCACATCTGAGGGGAGGTGGCTTACACTGGGTAAAAGGGCCGGAAGGGGGATACTTAATCATTCAATTACTCATGAACTACAATTTGGACAATATTGAATTAAAGCTCTCCATTTCCCAAATACTATGAAGAGTAATTGGAGCTGCTTTTTTTGTGAAACATTACTATCCCTTTAAGGACCTTCCAAACAAAGCTGACTTCAGCTGAGGTAATGGTTGACGACAGTATGCAAGGAGGTCTTAATCGCAGCCCTGCACAACTGTTCAGCAGAAGCATGGTTCTTGTAGGCTCAAGAAGCATCCACCGATCTGGTGGAATGCACTGATCTTGAAGGGAACTGGCTTCTTCCTGATATTGCAAGCTTAGCATATGGTAGCCTTCATCCAAAAGACACCTTGGAAGCACTTTATCATTCAATTACTCTTGAACTACAACTCTGACAGTATTGAAATAACACTCTCCATGGCCCAAATACTATGAAGATTAATTGGAGCTGCTTTTTATTTTGAAACATTACTATCCCTTTAAAGGACCAGGGGGTGAACACATACCCCTCTGTTACTTAACAGCTTAACGACCAGCTGATGCAGCTCACAGTCCGCAATTAACCCCTTGGGTGCCAGAGAGGAACGCAATGCATTGCATACCCCTCTGGCACTCAAAGGGTTAAGGACTGTGGCTCATTTTTTTTTCTTTGCTGCAATGGATTCCCGGGGTCCTCGAGCGGCGTGCAGTCACGCGGGGACCACAGAATTCCATGATGTGCCAGGCAGGACCGTCATCTGTACTTAAGTGGGGGAACTGACTTGATGGTCCTGGCACATCCAGGGTTGTTAAACTGTTAAATAGAATTATATTTGCATGGTTGGTATGGGATGTGCAGTTGTGTTTTGATATTTAAAGGGAAACTACCACCCCACAAAATCTTTATCTTAATCCAGCCCCCATCTGCTGACTGGCTGCTTAGTAGCGCTAGTCACCAGAATTATTACCTGGTTTAGCTGATTTTACACTTGTTCCGAGGCTGACAGTAGCAGGAAGCACGGATGTCTTGCCATAGTGACGTCCGTGCTCCTGCACTGTCAGTCCCTTTTGGAGCTGGCCGGCTGCTACTGTCAGCCTCGGAATAAGTGGTAAATCAGTTAAACCAGGTAATAATTCTGGCGACTAGCGCTACTAAGGAGGTAGTCGCCTGATGGGGACTGGATTAAGGTAAAGATTTTGTGGGGTGGTAGTTCCCCTTTAAACTGTCTATATCAGGGGTACTGAATCTTTTTTTTTTTTTTTCCACTCAAGGCACATGCAACCTAGAATTTTCAGGGCACCCATAACATTTCATAGGTCATTTCTCAAGGACTTCATGAAG
Source organism: Rhinophrynus dorsalis (assembly GCA_037306005.1). Taxonomy (NCBI): domain Eukaryota; kingdom Metazoa; phylum Chordata; class Amphibia; order Anura; family Rhinophrynidae; genus Rhinophrynus; species Rhinophrynus dorsalis. Next base: position 28,678,680 of record CM074728.1, read on the forward strand.
AGAACAATATATAAGTGTATATAGTTTTTCATAGGCCTCACATTCATAGTGACAATAACGAGCCTATTGAGCATAATGATTTCCATAAATATATGTTAGAAACTCAACTTTATCCATTTTTGTTGAAATCTTAAAGGAAAAAGTGGTGCACACAGAGCTGGAGCTTATGTCACATGTCTGAAAACCACAAGTCTACATTTCTGTATATTTTTTGATGTACAACTTGGGTTGTTTGGGCGCTGTTGTCTTCCTGTACGTAATTGAAATTCTGTCATTTTAGGACTTATGGGCCACTGATATTAGCCATTTTTTTGTTACAATGTGCATGTTACTATATTAAATCCCCCCATTCACTATTGCTGCCACCATCAGTATAACACGAAGAAAAATTAACTGCTATGGCAGTTCATGATCTGGCCATTGGGGCTTAAAGGGATAGTAATGTTTCACAAAAGCAGCAGCTCCAATTAATCTTCACAGTATTTGGGCCTTGGAGAGTGTTATATCAATACTGTCAGAGTTGTGGTTCAAGAGTAATTGAAGGATAAAGTTTCCCCTCCCGCCCCTTTTACCTAGTGTAAGCCATCTCTTCTCAGATGTGGAATCCAGTCCATAGACCAGACAGATAACAGCAGGGGACATTCTTCTTCCTATGAGAACAATGAAAGCCCTGCCTCCCCCTTGAGAAGTTTTTCAGGTTTTTCCCTTATCTTAATTGAAGATTGTCCCTCTCTGCAATCTACCTGGGCACCTCGCTTCTGCTCTGGCTGAACAGTGTTACATCAGTAAAAGGGGCGGGAGGGGGATACTTTGTCATTGAATTACTCTTGTACTACAACTCTGACAGAATTGAAATAACACTCTCCAAGGTCCAAATACTACGATGATTAATTAGAGCTGCCTTTAGTATGAAACATTACTATCCCTTTAATTGGAAATGGCTTCAAAGTTTTTTTGCCTTCCTCTGGATCAACAGGGATGAATTGGCATGGGCTGTACTTGATGGACGCATGTCTTTTTTTCAGCCTCATCAACTATGTTACTGTACGGTATTGTGCATTTTAGAATATAAACTTTAGAGCAGAGGCCCCACTCCTATTTGTCTGAACAATATATGCATGTAACATACCTCCCAACATTTCAAATTGCCAAAGAGGGACACTTGTGTCTTAGGGGGTGTTGCTAAGGGCGTGGCTGGTGGGTGGGGCATTACTGAGAATTTTTAGACTATTTCATGACCTATTGACACCTCCTTGTGTAACCTAAAAATGGACTTATAACAGACTAATTTATAAACATATATACTGATGTTTAAAGAAACAATGATGTGATTTTTATTGCTGTAGAACAATTTGATACACTTATATACACACTACACAATCTGATCTCCTAAAAAGAGGGACATCAGGGTGGGAAAGAGGGACAGAGGGATTTGGGTCTAAAAGAGGGGCTGTCCCTCCTAAAGAGGGACACTTGGTAGGTATGATGTAATGTTTAACCCATCAAGAGAAATATCCAACATATTGCACTCAGAGGGTTAGGAATGTGTTGTAAATGAGTTGTAATAGTTCACTGATTGGTGACCCAGTGCTATGGAGTTCTAGCTATCTATCCAGTGCTACTCTCTGCTCTGTTCAGAGGATGCCATCTGAGATGTTCATATTTTTCATATCTTACAATAATTAAAATGTAATTTCCTGTCTGGCGGCATACTCCTCCTATGACAAATCTTCCAAATACTAACAATTAAAATGTTATATTTGAGATAGCTCAACTCCCAGTGACTTCATAGATACTGCTTCAGTTATCTTTGGTAAATGAACTAAGTTAATTTACCATGCACTCATTAATTTTCTAGTATAGATATGAAACTGTTTAAAAAAATGTCCTAAATTAATCCCTGATTAAAATGTACATTGTGAACCTAAGAACTAAACCTCCATCTGTTTCTGAATGGTGCATAGTACGTATAAGGTTGTATCAAGTACGCACTTTTATGTTGTAAACCAGTGTTTCTCAACTCCAGTCCTCAGGACCCACTAACAGGCCAGGATTTAATGATTTCCTTGTTAGAGCCAAGGTGAGTTAATCAATGTGAATGAGCCTCTGATCACCACACCTGTGCTCTAGCAGAGAAATCCCTAAGTCCTGGTCTGTTAGTGGGTCCTGAGGACAGTAGTTGAGAAACAATGTTGTAAACTATTAAATTGAGACTTCCTGACTAGTGAGTTACATTATGATTTAACCCCTTCGCGTCCTGTGACGTACCCGGACCGTCACGCTGGTCCGGCACTTAAGGACCAGTGACGGTCCTGGTACGTCACGTACTTTTACTCACCGCGCTCCTGTAGGTAATACCGTGAACTGAAATTGATCGCTCCAAGACCGGAGCGATCTCTTTCAGTCCTCCTTTTGATGTGCCGCCCCACGTGATCAGTCACGTGGGACGGCACGTTGAACTCGTCTATCTGGTCCTTAAAGGACCAGACACCGCGGGATCGTCGGACCTTAAGGGGTTAAACCAATTTGAACTCTGTAAAAACAAACACAACAGAACCCTAGTTTTCCTGCATACAGGTTTACATTTTTAATTTAAAAATGTGTGTAAAGAGGACAGACAATACTTTTATGGTCTTTACATTCAGGAAATATTTTTTTTTTTTATTTCAAGCTGTTAGGTAGCTACATAACTCTATCTCTTTCTCTCTTGTCAGTGCAGGACCACTGGGGTGCTCACTACAAAATCCATTATTGTGTCCTACCTACAAGAGTATTTTGATACCCTTTGTTTCAAAGAATTATATTAATCCATTCACAGTTTGGTTACTGCTTCTTTAAAGGGATAGTAATACTTCGTTTTATCTTTATTTTATTTTGTAGGCATTAAAAAACATGAAGAACGATATAAGTCTTATGTCTCAAACCTTTATGCTTTGAGAGATATTCACAAGCAAAGTTTCCCCTCCCGCCTCTTTTACCTAGTGTAAGCCATCTCTTCTCAGATGTGGAATCTGGTTGTAAGACCAGACAGATAACAGAAGGGGACAATCTTCTTCCTATGAGAACAATGAAAGCCCTGCCCCCCTTGACAAGTTTTTCAGGTTTTTCCCTTATCTTGATTGAAGATTGTCCCTCTCTGCAATCTACCTGGGCACCTCCCTTCTGATCTGGCTGAACAATGTTACATCAGTAAAATGGGCAGGAGGGGGAGACTTTGTCATTGAATTACTCTTGTACTACAACTCTGACAGAATTGAAATAACACTCTCCAAAGTCCAAATACTATGATGATTAATTAGAGCTGCTTTTATTATGAAACATTAATATCCCTTTAAGTGTACAGGCACAAAGGCTTAAGATTGTACCAGGCCTCTAGCTGTGGGAATAGAAATTGTGGGTGTACCTCAAATAATGCAGTCTAGTAGAGTATCAGGAAGCACTACACCTCTGTTTCAAGAGTCAGCACTATAGCACATTGGTCTTTTAGCCAAAACAATAATAAACAAGATGACTAAAAGCTATACTTCAGCCTCATATCTAATGATATGCAGTTATCTGAAAACAAGCAATCACATTTTATCACAGCTTTAACAACTTCTCAACCCTGACTTACCAGGCTTCATAAGAACCATTGTGAAAGGCTGCAGCTTGATTTGCTCCTCAATATATTCTCAAACTACTGTAATAGGAGAAAATTCCACAAGTCAGTGATTAGTCTTTCTACCCTCTTTACTGAATGTGTGGAACTGTTTGATATCTCCACCTGGCCATAAATAGTCATGAATGGACAAAACAAATTTATTTAATTTCCAATAAATTATTTTCTCTTTCGTCCAATGTGGACCACGGGAACCATAGTCTATATTGTCCAACTGCTGGAGGGAAGGGTATTTGCCTTAAAAGGCTGCCATGAGACAGAGACTTCCTCCCCACTCTACCCCAAAAATTTTAAAAGTGACCTCAAAGGACAGGGTAAATAGTCTTCTTTTTTTCCTGTAGGATTGGGGCTGTATAATCCCTCATTAGGTTGGCTCTTATATCTGTCCTCCATTGTTTTTTTTGCACCAGAGTGCAGACTGTACATGGCCTGGATCTGCTAGATCAATGGTTCTCAACACATGCCATCAAAGCCTACTGACAGGTCAGGATTTGAAGATGTATCTTCTTGAGCACAGGTGAGCTAATCAAAATGGTCTGAGCCTCTAGTTAACTCACTTGCACTCAGCCTTGGAAATCCTCAATCCTGGCCTGTTTGTGTGTCCTAAGGGCTCAGGATAAGAACCACACTGTGCTGAGGATGGCTTACATTATTAGCTTTTTTTCCTCCCATGTATGCTTAGCTTGTCTGAGCAGTATATGCTTATGTAATAGGTACCTAAATACCGAAAAGGACAAGATCCCCAGTATTCAGAATGCACAGGCTGTGTATGAGTATGTCCCTGTCTATTTATCTAGCAGCCATATTCACACTGTTTTTGCTAGATTTGCACTCCACCCTTCCTATCTGTCCCTTTACTATCCCTATCCTTTTCAATATGTATTTTACTAAAATTGACCTCAGTTTATGTACTTTTGTATTTTGGGTGTGTGGTACCTTTACTAACAGACCTGTGTTGTGGCCATTTTGGATTGGGCATAGACAGTACAGTTGTGATTTATGCTGCACCAGTTGAATTACGATGGACCCCCCCCCCCCCCCGTGCCACAGGGCAGCAATCTGACATGATGGCTGGTGAGTCACCACACAGTTTTCATTTTGGAGGGAAAACTGAGCTACGTTTTCAATAAGGCCTTGTTTCCTGGGTCTAGGGTTGCCACCTTTTCTTCAAAAAAATACCGGCCATGGCATTCCCTCCATAGACTTAACATTGGAGAGAAGCCAATTTTTTACCAGCCTGCCGGTAAAATACCGGCTGGGTGGCAACCCTACCTGGGTCTTACATACTTTTTTCTTTCTTCTTTCAATGTGAGTCTAGATTCTCCCTCCTGACATTCTGCCTTAAAACCACGTATCTGGCTGTTGAGGTAAAGTGGTTTAAATTACATTTCTGCCCTGTGTTTGTTCTTTCTCCTGGCTATACTTAAAATCAAGGGAGATGTGGGCAAGCCCTAGAGCACCAGGGTGTCTGGGGGTTTCACTATTAACCCTTTGTTCCTTATGTCAGATTGGTTTTATAAGGGACTTTGCTGCTACTTCCTGCCCCGTAGGGTACATGTGTCTTAGGTTTTCCCGAATAACCCTTTCCTCCTCATATCATTACAGTTTCAATTTCTCCCTTTCTATGATGTCAGATCTTCTGTAGTGATGGGGCTGACCTGCTTGAAAACTGATAGAACTCAGTTGCCATGGAAACCTTTACTCTGTGATCACATAAGAGCCATTCCCTATGGTGAGCTCTTTTTTTTGCTGTGTCCTGAGTCCTTTTTTGCCATGTCCTGAGCACTACCTGTGTTGTTCACTTCTCGGCATGCTGTGAAGCATCACACACATAGTGAGATGCCTTCCTCTATGTGATTGCTGGGAAAAATCATCCCCATCACTGCAAAAGGGGATGACTTTTGAGAAAGGAGTGTAAGGGGGAAAATAAAACAGTAATACATTTTAAACCACTCCATATTAGAGTGTGATTGAAAACAGCATCATTCTTTACTATTTGAGAATATGTTTAAAAAATTGTTTAACCATTGTGGTCTCTTTGTAATTGATATCATTGGTGAAAAATGAAAAGGTTTCATATCCATTTAAGCATTCTGTGCTAAAGAATCATATAAGCTACATTTGTTATCAATTTTGTTTGAGCGATTACTTGTCTTTAAATTTTGACACTTTTTGTTTAGATTAGAACCTGTACTTTTCATTTCACGGATACTCACATTTGTTTGTTTACCTCCTTTATGACATACATTGTGAGTGTCTATAAACAAACAGGTCTAAATTGTTTGGCATAACAGCCTATATGCCCATAGAAAGATTATTTTATCACATTATATAGGGCTTATATACATAACCCTCTATCCTAACCATCACCAATGTTTATAACAGGACTTGGAAATAATGCTTTTTCTGGTTTCTCTCTCTCAATAAATCACCTATCGTCATACCAGCAGTGAGGTATTTAGGTTTAGGCCAGTGCTTTGCAAACTCTGTGTAGCGACACGTTAGTGTGTCGGCTGCAGTGTGTAAGTGTGTCACAGGCAAAGGTGCCGTTTACACAGCGCGAGATTGTCATTCAACCCAAGCACGAACTACACTGGGAGCTGAGATAAAACGCTACTACTTAATGGTCGCATTTACACAGTGCGAGATTGCCTCCGTGTGCTGCATACAGCTGGAACGCCACAAAAGATTTGTAACCGCTGCAGTACCTCTGTGTGCTGCATACAGCTGGAGCGCCACAAAAGATTTGTAACCGCTGCAGTACCTCTGTGTGCTGCATACAGCTGGAGCACCACAAAAGATTTGTAACCGCTGCAGTACCTCTGTGTGCTGCATACAGTTGGAGCGCCACAAAAGATTTGTAACCGCTGCAGTACCTCCGTGTGCTGCATACAGCTGGAGCGCCACAAAAGATTTGTAACCGCTGGAGTGCCTCTGTGTGCTGCATACATTATATATCTGCAGCACACGGAGGCACTCCAGTTGTTACAAATCTTTTGGCGCTTCAGCTGTTAAAATCTTTTGAGATGCCACCTCCTCTATACCTCTGCCCTCTCTTTGGGCTGCCAGGCTGGAGTGTCCCTGTGCGCTGAGTCTGCCTGTCACATGGCTGCTGCTTCTGCTTGTGGTGCTGATGAGCCAGGAAAGACGGACAGTACTTCTAAAATCAGTTATGCTCTATCTATTTAATAATGCGACTTGAGAATCTTGTGCTTATATGTAGTGCAACATTCTCATGTTGCCCTTTTAAAAACCACACAACATGCTTAATGCCTTCCGCAGTATGAATGACAGGTTTTCATTAGATATGTTGTGTCCCCATACATCTTCTTATTACAATTTATGTATGTGTCCGTATCTCTTATAAGGGATTGTTAATTTAACCTCCGGTTTGCTAGCAAAACTGAATTACTGTGTCACGAAATGATGCATGTCTAAAAAGTGTGTCACCAACATGAAAAGTTTGGAAAGCTCTGGTTTAGGCCAACTAGGCCTAGAGCAGAAGACTGGCAGGTGCAGCAGACTGAGATAAAAAGATGAGAGGCTGCCCTTATGTGGTAACATTCAAACCAGACAAAGCAATAAATCGCCAGCCAAATACTTACTCACAAATGAGTTGATTACTTCAGTTAACAAGGGACAGTTGTGCAAGTGAATGATCCCTCTGCCTTCACGCAGCCCTTTCTATCCCATCCATCTGTACTTCTGGCAACCTGATAACTCACCCTGGTCTTTAAAGGGATAGTAATGTTTCAAAATAAAACCAGCTCCAATTAATCTTCATAGTATTTGGACTTTGGGGAGTGTTATTTCAATACTGTCAGAGGTGTAGTTCAAGAGTAATTGAATGATAAAGTATCCCCCTCCCACCCCTTTTACCTAGTGTAAAACTGCTCACCTCAGATGTGGAATCTGATCTTAAGACAAGACAGCTCAGGTTTGTCCCTTATGCTAATTGAAGATTGTCCCTCTCTGCATGCCATATGGACACCACCTTTCTATTCTGAGGTGAGCAGTGTTACATCAGTTAAGGCACGGGGGGAACTTTATCATTCAATTACTATAAAACTATAACTCTGACAGTATTGAAATAACATTCTCCATGGCCAAAACACTATGAAGATTAATTGGAGCTGCTTTTATTTTGAAACATTACTATCCCTTTAAATATATCAATGTCATTCACTCGGGAAGATTTTTCAGATGAATGAACCACTGATTGATTCACCTGTGTCCATGAGATTCTGAAAACCTGCACTGTTAGGGGGAATACAGAGAGCCTGACCCCATGTTTTTGCTCAGCTTTTTGCTTTTATCATAGAATTCTTTGTATTGCTCTTGAATATATTTGTGTATAGTAATTATATCCAGGGCCGGATTTCCCAATAGGCAGAGTAGCCAACTGCCTAGAGCTCCAGCTTTAACCCCTTAGTGACTGGCCGCGCGTGCACACGGCCGGCACTGAACGCCTGCCAAACATTTTTTTCCCATTTGTTTCAATGACTTCCGGGACGTACATGTACGTCCTCTGTCCACCTGGGACATCCGCTCGGGACGTACATGTACGTCCTCGGGTGGTAAGGGGTTAAAGGGGGCGCCTTAGCTATGCTGATAACACCCACATTCTGAATTGTGAGTGTGACCAGAGCAATCTCAATGCCCTTGAACCAGTTTAAATACCCTTTGACAGGTTATTATTTAACCATTTCAGTGCCACAGATGTATCCAATGCAATGCAGCTCAGTGCATTGGATACCCCTCCTGCACTTAAAGGGTTAACCCCTTGGGTGTTAGAGAAATCTCCAACGCATTGTAAAGCAATGCTTTGGAGATCTCTCTAGCAACCAAGGGGTTAACCCTTTGAGTGTCAGAGTGTTATGCATTGCTTTGCGTACCACTCTGGTGCTCAAAGGGTTAAAGTGTCTTTTGTCCTTGCTTGTTATAGGCCAAGGGTATTTTCTATGCAAGGAAATAGTGGAGGGCCCTGGGGTGTGGTCATTCAAGGAGTGGGGGTGTATTCATGGGTGGAGCTAAGGGTGCCTACGGCACCTTGCCCAGGGGAGCCTGGGATGTAAATCTGGCCCTGATTGTATCCATACTTGGAAGTTTTTCTTCTAGAGTCCTTAAAGGGGGCTCGTGTGGTGCTGCTAGGGGATACAGATGATGCTATTTGCATAAAAGGGGTGGGGCTTAATGGTGAGTGGAGGCTGTCTTAACAGAATTTGCCATAAAACGGTTGGGAAGTGGGCAGAACAGGGAGGGAAGGAGAAGGGAAATGGGAAGAGTAGGTTGGGAACGAGTAGAAGTGGGAAGAGTCTCATAACAAACTCCCAACCACAGGAGAATCAGCCTCTGTCCCCGGAGAACCTGTAATTCACTACAAAAACTGGAGTCTCTGGGGCAAATCCGGAGAGTACCAGAGTATGATTATATCCCGCCATAGACACCTCTTCTCTAATGTCTGTTTTTTAACCTCTTAATGACTCATGACGGCCCAGGACCGTGATGGGTAAAATCGCGTTAAGGACCCATGATGGTCCTGGACCGTCATGGAATTCCGGGCTCCCCGCGCGGCTGAATGCCGTTCAGGGAGGCCGGAAGAGGATGCAGCAAAAAAAAAAAAAAAAAAAAAAAAAAAAAAGGTCTGTGGTCCTTAAGTGACGGCCTCATGCGCGATCGGCCATCCTTAAGGGGTTAAATACAGTCTTCCACTTCAGGTGCTACAAGTGGCCATCAGAGGCTTCTCCTATTGCCCCCAGTCTGTTCTCACTACCTTATCCCACACACGCTATTTTCATTCCACAACTCACACAACCTCTTTTCTATTACCTTAGACTAGATCGACTGTTACATTGACACTACTTCACCTTAAAGGGATAGTAATGTTTCATAATAAAAGCAGCTCTAATTAATCTTCATAGTATTTGGACTTTGGAGAGTGTTATTTCAGTTCTGTCAGAGTTGTAGTTCAAGAGTAAATCAATGACTGATGTAACACTGCTCAGCCAGATCAGAAGGGAGGTGCCCAGGTAGACTGCAGAGAGGGACAATCTTCAATTAAGATAAGGGAAAAACCTGAAAAACTTGTCAAGGGGTGCAGGGCTTTCATTGTTCTCATAGGAAGAAGATTGTCCCCTTCTGTTATCTGTCTGGTCTATGGACTGCATTCCACATCTGAGAAGAGATGGCTTACACTAGGTAAAAGGGGCGGGAGGGGAAACTTTGCTTGTGAATATCTCTCAAACCATAAAGGTTCTTCATGTTTTTTTAATGCCTACAAAATAAAATAAAGATAAAACAAAGTATTACTATCCCTTTAACCCTGTCGGTGTCAGAGAGATCTCATGCTGGAGACCTCTTTAGCATGCAAAGGGTTAATTTACTTGATATTGAAAATATTTAACCTTTATGTCTGGCCTTTTTTTTATGAAAATGAGGGAGGAATTTATTAGCCTGCCTGTTCACTTTATTGGTATCTGATAGTAAAGGATAGAGCAGTTTAATTTGTATAACTTGGAGATGAGAAGACACGGGATATGAAAGACATTTTCAGACACTGAAGGATTTAGTTAATTGTAGAGAGGATGTACCGATTCAGAAGGTCATGGTCAGAAACGAGAATGTGGTAGGCAGGGGGCAAATGTGAGGCAGTGAATTGCTACTTTAGAGAAAGTGTTGCTGAATTATAGAATAGACTGCCAGGTGAAGTGGTAAAGGCTAAAGCAGTTAAATAAGGAAAACGTTCACATAAAGTCAATAGGTGAACAAAAAAGACCAGAAGTCAAATATGGTCTGAGGCTTTTTATAAAAGGTAGACTAAATTGACTGTCTATTCTGAGTGTAAAATGGAAGGCCTTTAACCCCTTGCAGGCGAGTCACTTCTCTACTGCAATGTAAAGCTTTTGAGCTAGATTATAGTGTTTTTGTACAAGAGAAACCTTATCCTATAACAAAAAGTGGTAGAATGCGTCGCTCACTGTGAGCCGTAACCGCACATGCGCAGTAGAGAGTCTCTACTGTGCATGTGTGGTTTCGCACACAGGGAGCTTCGCTGTGAGTTGTCTGGAGCTCACTGTGAAGGATCAGCACGTTCGGCGAGTCTCTACTGTGCATGACTGCAGTCATGTGCAGTAGACACTCGCCGAACGCGCTGCCCCGCTCCAGACGGCTCACGTCCTGTCTCTGCTCAGCTGGGTGCACTTTAGCCTGTGTATACGGGCTTTCATACTAGTAGATAATAAAATTGCATTATTTTAAATGTTTCAATACTGCATACATTGGGGACAAAAGGGGAAATTCTGGAGAAACCCAACTGCACGATAAAGGGGAAATAACAGTACCCACTGATTTAACCCTTTGAACTTCAGAGTGCGCTGCAATGCATTGTGGAGCTCTCAGATGGTTAAAGACAAACTATACCCTTGGAATAATTCAGTCTTAATTACATATTTATATAGTTAATTTGGTAGAAAAAGACATCTACCAAGTTCACACTTTGCCTCATTATAAGCAGAAATTATAATTATATAAGCACTTCCAACTCCAAAATGACCATTAGTCTTTTTACCAGAATTTACTGTTTTACCTATTACACAGTATTAACCCTGTATGTTCCCTTCAGTTAGAAATGCATCTAACTGTCTCTTAAAGGGACAGGAATTTTCATAATAAAAGCAGCTCTAATTAATCATCATAGTATTTGGACCTTGGAGAGTTATTTCAGTTCTGTCAAAGTTGTAGTTCAAGAGTAATTGAATGATAAAGTCTGCCCCTCCCGCCCCTTTTACTGATGTAACACTGTTCAGCCGGATCAGAAGGGAGGTGCCCAGGTAGACTGCAGAGAGGGACAATCTTCAATTAAGATAAGAGAAAAACCTGAAAAACTTGTAGAAGGGGGAAGGGCTTTCATTGTTCTCATAGGAAGAAGATTGTCCCCTTCTGTTATCTGTCTGGTCTATGGACTTCATTCCACATCTGAGAAGAGATGGCTTACACTAGGTAAAAGGGACGGGAAGGGAAACTTTGCTTGTGAATATCTCTCAAACCATAAAGGTTTGAGAGATCAGACTTATATCTTTCTTCATGTTTTTTTAATGCCTACAAAATAAAATAAAGATAAAATGAAGTATTACTATTCCTTTAAATGTATCCATTGTATCTGCCACATGCTTGGGCAAGAAATTTCACAAATTAACAGACTTTACTGTAAAAAAAAACAAACACCCTTCCATCAGTTGAAGGGGAAACCTCCTTTCCTCTAATCGTAATGCGTGCCCCTAGGTATTTCATCAGGCCTTGGAATGAAAAGCTCACCAGTGAGATCCTTGTATTGACAATTCATATACTTATAGTATAGTACAACAAGCTATCCTCTCAGGGTATATTTTCTCTAGACTAAATAAACCAAATTTAGCTAGCTAGACGTTCTTCATACTTCAATTACTCCATACCCTTAATTCGTTTTGTTGCTCTTTTCTATACTTTCTCCAGGTCTAGAATATTCTTTATTTGAGGTGAGGTCTTACCAATAATTTCTACTGTGATAAAATTATACTATTCACTCTTGCTTCAATACCCCCTTTTATGTATTGCAGTATGTTTTGCTTTGCTACAGCAGTTTGACACTGATCACTGTTTAAAAGTTTACAGTTTATAAGGACTCACAGATCTTTCTCTAGCAACAAGTCCCCTAGAATGATTCCATGAAAGGGATAGTAATACTTCATTTTATCTTTATTTTATTTTGAAGGCATTAAAAAAACATGAAGAGAGATATGTCTTATCTCTCAAACCTTTATGGTCTGCGACATATTCACAAGCAAAGTTTCCCCTCCTGCCCTTTTTACCTAGTGTAAGCCATCTCTTCTCAGGTGTGGGATCCAGTCCATAGACCAGACAGATAACAGCAGGGGACAATCTTCTTCCTATGAGAACAATGAAAGCCCTGCCCCCCTTGACAAGTTTTTCAGGTTTTTCCCTTATCTTAACTGAAGATTGTCCCTCTCTGCAGTCTACCTGGGCACCTCCCTTCTGCTCTGGCTGAGTAGTGTTACATCAGTAAAAGGGGTGGGAGGGGGATACTTTGTCATTGAATTACTCTTGAACTAGAACTCTGACAGAATTGAAATAACACTCTCCAAAGTCCAAATACTATGATGATTAATTAGAGCTGCTTTTATTATGAAACATTACTATCCCTTTAATTTAATATGTAGTATTATGAGTTGTTCATCCCAAATGAATAACTTTAACTTTCCCAGATTAAATGTCATATTCCATTTGTTTCCCCAAACTGCCAATAAACAGATCCTACTCTGAATTTATTACCTTGCATAATTTGGTGTCATCAGCAAATATTGAAATGATGCTTTCTTTTACCTATTTCCAGGTAATTTATAAACATGTTAAAAAGCAGTGGTCCTTGAAGTACTCCACTCTTACCCTTAATAGTACTGGAGAATTTTCCATTTATAACAACACAGTTCCCTATCCTATCCTTCAAGCAGTTTTTATCTGGTTGCAGACCAGACTCAATTTCATTATTTTATAAACCAGCCTCCTGTGTGGCACTGTATCACTATATCTAGATAAACTACTTCTACTGCTTTAACATTATTTGGGTTGCTACTTACTACTTCGTAGAAACGCAAAAGATATATCTGTGAAAATCTGTTCCTCATTAAGCCATGTTGATTCCTGCTAATAATTTTATTCTTTGCAGTGTAATCCTGAATATAATCCCTTATTATCCCTTCATGATGTTTTCCCACTACCAAGGTCAAACTCACAGGTCTATAATTCTCAGATTCTGTTTTAGCTCCCTTCTTGAGTAAAGGATCAACATTGGCTTTATTCCAAATCTTGTGCCACTGAGCCTGTGGTGAAAAATCCTTTAAAGTTTAAAAAAGTGGTCTTGCTAACAATGCAATGAGTTCTCAAAGAATTCCTGGGTGTATGTCATCAGGACCAGATGTTTTGTCAGTCTTAATTTTGTTAAGTCTTCCCTTGATCACTTGTGTTTGTCATTTGTTTAACTGAAGGACATACTTAGACATGTGTCATACATACAGCAGACCGTTTATGCACTTACTGTTTTTTTCCTCCATTTAAAGGGATAGTAATACTTCATTTTTATTATTCCCCATGTTGTATCCCTTAAAAATCGGAATTAAACGAGACCAGCAGCATCTCTCAAACCTTTTTGGTTTGAGAGATATCCGCATTCACAGTTCCCTCTCTTTACTGACGTTAATGTTTTAGCCAACAACAGGGGAATCCGGTCCCAGGACTGGTGGAGGCTCTGCAGCAGTGGCGAAATTGCGTTATAGAAACAGAAATCCTTCACTGAAATGGTTTTCTATGTGTGCTTGCAAACCAAACACATACCAAGCACACGTAGAAGACCATTTCAGTGAAGGATTTCTGTTACTATAACACAATCTCAGCACTGCTGCAGAGCCGCCGCTTGCTCACTGACTGGATTCCCCTGCTGTGAGCTACAACCCTGAATTCAGGGGAGAGGGAATTTTAAATGCGTATATCTCTCAAACCGTAAAGGTTTGAGAGATTCCGCTGATCTTGTTTAATTCCAATTTTTAAGGGCTACAAGAGGGGGTATAGTAAAAATGAAGTATTACTATCCATTTAAACTCTGCTGTAGTCTATAATGCAATGGGAAGATTTTGCTACCTCAAGAATGTTATCCAAGGCCCTGTGGATCCATGGGTGAGCTGGCTAGAGCCATAAAAATAGAGCATCTGTCTTTAGAATCATGGAGCTGGCTGTAGCCATAGAGAGCCCCACACTTGATCGTAAAGGACCTTATGTACATTCTGAAAGTAGCAAAATGTCTCCACTTGGTCACAGGCTACAGCAGAGATTAAATGCAAAATAATAGTAAATAGATATACCTGACTGCAGCTGTATAAAGGATGTCTTTCTAGGTGAGGCCCTCTGTTAAACAAATTAAAGAGGAATTATACCATACAAATAAGTGGTAGGTACCTAGAAAAGTGTCCTTCATACACCACTCTGGTATAACTGCATTTTTTTTGCATTACATCTGCAGTTTCCTGTATATAGATATATCCTGTCAGGACTCACTCTAGGTCACACCTCCTCACAGGAAAAAGTAGGCCACAGCAGAACTGGATGGATTGTAAGGGATGCAAGTTGTTATCAGATTTTAAACAATTTGCAGTGGTATGTGCAATTCACAGATTTTGTATTCTGCATTGTCTTTCACCCTAGCTTTGTTAATCTATATGCTATTACTTAAAAAGAAAGAAGGGCATTTATACCAAGCAGTGGTCATAGCTGAGAAGCTTTCTGCAAGGGAATATACTATGTACAGTCAAATTGCCTATGCTTATTATGTTTTTCATCTTTGTCAATTTTTTTACAGTTTTCTTTTGTGAATTTTTATTTGTCCTGTGTTAGTTTGTTTTGTGCCAGAATTTCTCCATTTAGTACTATCAGCCATTATATTTATATAAACACATTTTTGATACATTGATATTACTGATTTGCTTCAGTTTTGGGATTGTCACTATAACGGGCCATCAGTCGTTACTGGGAAACTTTGCTGGGGTCTGGGAAAAACTACTTCTCTCAGAAAAGACTGAGTTCACTGGACCAGCTCTAGCCGGCAAAAGTAAAGGCAAGCCGCCTTAAGTTTAAGTGTCGGTCGGGCCCCCGATTGGTCAATCATAGTTAAAGGACCGCCATTGACTTAACATAGGGAAAAGTAGGCGGCCCAGGGATTGGTCGGTCAACAGCCCTCTCAAAGATGCTAATAGGCTGATACATCCGTGATGAACTTAACCAGGATGGGTCAGCCATTTCCAGGCTGTTGATTGGCCAGGGGTTGAAGCAGAATATTCAAACAGACTAAAAAAATGCTTCATCTCCCTGGCCATTTTGTAAAATATGTATTCGAGCCCCTCAGCTTTTTGTCCCAGTGTTTACCCCTCATCAGTCTCTTTTTCTAAATAATGTGATCATGTCTGGACCTTTGTATCCTGTATGCACGTTTTGTCACTGCCCTTTGTGTCCTTTGTTCAATATGCTGTCTTGATCTGATTAACCATATATAAAAGAACTGTAGTTGGTTGAATAAAGTGTTGTTGGCTTTGGAACTTCACCCGTGTCCTGTTGTTGGTGGATGGTATCAAGGGTCTCCTTTTGACCCCCAACCTAGGAAGTAGCTCTGGGAGAATGACGGCAAGGCTACCTGCTTGTAGTCTACCTCAGGAGAGAGAGACCCGGAAAGACGGCCTGAGTCCATCCGAGGACTTAGGTACCCGTTACACTCACTAAATGGAAAATCACACCACTCTCTATGCCATGTTTCCAGAGAATGCAGTAGGCTTGTAGTTTGAATGGGGAGGATCTCCAGCTCTTAATGAGTGGCTAACATGTAAAAAGTTATAACTTAATCTTTTTACTATATTATTGATGCTTCTCCCATCTTTGACAATAAAAACCCTAAGCTAGTGGTACAATTGCTAGTCTCATTCTTATTGGCTGTTCAGGTGGATATGATCCTGCGGACCAGGATGATATGCAGCATATTACAGAAGCAATGCTTTGAACATCCCTCAGGTCTTCAAGGGATTAAAGTGTTAGTAACATTTTATTTTGACTTTATTCTGCTAGGACATAATAAAGTCACATTACGTATACTTTTTTTTTAATTATTATTATCATTTAACCTTTTTTTTTAAACATCTATGTCAACTGGCCAACTTTTCCATAGATCCCTGCTTCATCATTGGTGGGTAATCAGTGTATCTGTCATTATGATTGAGCTGCCTGCACTTAGCTAGAGATATCCTGACAACCTGAACTGTTCATGTGCCCGAGGACTAGAGCTGAGCATCACTGCTGTTGTGGGAGAAACTGGTCACTGACTGGAAAGACAGGGATAGTGGTACAATGCACTGTCAATATGCTGTCAGAAAGACTGTTGGGAAGCAGCTTAGGAAGCTCTTTTCATCCACTCATCCATTACTTACCTCATACAGAGTACGAAGTACTCTTTATATTGTGTATGTCTTTATCGGGCAGCACAGTGGCTCAGTGGTTAGCACTGTTGCCTTGCAGCGCTGGGGTCCTGGGTTCAAATCCCACCAAGGACAACATCTGCAATGAGTTTGTATGTTCTCACTGTGTTTGCGTGGGTTTCCTCCGGGTACTCCGGTTTCCTCCCACACTCCAAAAACATACTGATAGGTGAATTTAGATCAGAGCTTTTCATGTTGGTGACACTTTTTAGACATGCATCATTTCGTGACACAGTAATTCAGTTTTGCTAGCAAACCGGAGGTTAAACTAACAATCCCTTATAAGAGATATGGACACATACATCAATTGTAATAAGAAGATGTATGGGGACACAACATATCTAATGAAAACCTTTCATTCATACTGCAGAAGGCATTAAGCATGTTGTGTGGTTTTTAAAAGGGCGACATGAGAATGGTACACTACATATAAGCACAAGATTCTCATGTCTCACTATTAAGTAGATAGCGCATAACTGATTTTAGAAGTACTGTCCGTCTTTCCTGGCTCATCAGCACCACAAGCAGAAGCAGCAGTCATGTGACAGGCAGACTCAGCGCACAGGGACACTCCAGCCTGGCAGCCCACAGAGAGGGCAGAGGTATAGAGGAGGTGGCATCTCAAAAGATTTTAACAGCTGAAGCGCCAAAAGATTTGTAACAACTGGAGTGCCTCCATGTGCTGCAGACATATAATGTATGCAGCACACAGAGGCACTCCAGCGGTTACAAATCTTTTGTGGTGCTCCAGCTGTATGCAGCACACAGAGGCACTCCAGCGGTTACAAATCTTTTGTGGTGCTCCAGCTGTATTCAGCACACAGAGGCACTCCAGCTGTTACAAATCTTTTGTGGCGCTCCAGCTGTATGCAGCACACGGAGGCAATCTCCCGCTGTGTAAATGCGACCATTAAGTAGTAGTGTTTTATCTCAGCCCTCAGTGTAGTTCGTGCTTGGGTTGAATAACAATCTCGCGCTGTGTAAACGGCACCTTTGCCTGTGACACACTTACACACTGCAGCCGACACACCAGTGTGTCGCGACACACAGTTTGGAAAGCACTGATTTAGATTGTGAGCCCCAATGGGGACAGGAACCAATATGAATGTAAAGCGCTGCGGAATCTGTGTTCGCTATATAAATAAAGTATTATTAAAGGATTATTATTTGGGTTCCCTAGACATCATGCATGACATGTAAGGAACTTCCCTGTTTCAACTATATACTGGCGGGTGAGTTCTTTCCTTACCCCAATGGTACTCTTCTACATACACAGATCTTCTGGCCATGTACAGAGCTGCTAATCCATGATTATCTCTGTCGGATGAAGGGTGATCTCTAGAGAGCATCTCTAATTTGACAACAACACAGCATCTTTTCCAATGTGCTAACATTTACAAGTTCATGTATAGATAGACTACTTTATGAGTAGAATATTTAAGGATAAAGGAGAGCAGATAATGGGCAACCTGGGGCTTTGTATTTGTTGTTGAACTACAACGTTCTCACGTCATCCTCCGTGACCATTGGCTGGTAAAGAAAGATGGTAGTTGTAGTCCATTAGCTGCTGGAGAACCACACATTTCTCATTCATACCAAATGAGGCTATGAAGGCAGGGAAACATCAGATCATGTTCTTGTTGTATACCCTTCCATTGTGTATGCATAGTTTTGTGGTCAAGGTTTTGTGCTCCTCATAATTGAAATTGCAATGTACAAAGCTTCTTTAACCTCAGCAGTCCTTTTATAAAATGTGCTGCTGTGGTTGCACAGGATATGGCTTGTAAACAAACTGTACAGCTCAATATAGAACACAGGTCTTTTCTAATTGTCCTTTTAGTCGATGGCATCATAATGAGGCATTAAACCCTAAAGAAGACATTCCAAGCATCTATAGATTGGTAACTTAGGAGGTGGAGACATGACATTTAAAATGCGAGTCAATGAACCGCGTAGAGGAAAGCCACAGCTAGCAGCAAGCTTCATTAGTGCTCTGTGTCTTGCAAATAGTCGCTTCCTTATTATCTTTAATGTGCTCCTGTTTATTATGTGTGCTATCACTGCCATGTGGCCTCAGTGGGGTACATATATCTTTCCTGATAGATTTTAACCTCTTAATTACCATAAGTGCCTGTAATGCATTGCAGACAGTTTGTTTTCTCTAGTTCAAGGGAAACTTTTCCTTATATTAATGTCTTTTAATTTAACAGAAGGACTTAGGAGCCCTTCACACAACAGTCCAGGCTACACTGTGTCTCTGTCCGTCTGTCTTTTGTGTGAATTATTTTGTCATATATCTACAGTTGCCTGTCATATATCTGCAGTTGCCTGTCATATATCTGCAGTTGCCTGTCATATATCTGCAGTTGCTCTTTTTTTAGACCCACTGCCATGGGTAGTGGGCCTTCAGCTGATAGGGACTACAACTCCCACAATTCCTAACCAGTTATTGGATCAACAATTGCCTAGCTTCAGTCTAAGCGTAACTAAAGGGAAAAATGCTGTGGTTCTTTAGAACCATGTAGGTATTTCAGATAGTCAAATGCAGTGTCCAGCTATAAACTGCAACATGTTCAAAGCAAAGAGAAAAAAAATACTGATAAAAAAAAATTAAGTGCCACTTATCCCTAAAAGTATAGTTCTCGTTTAACCCTTTGAGTGCCAGAAGGGTGCACACCCCTCTGGCACTCAAAGGATTTATTGAACTCTAATGATCACCACAGGGGACAAACCCCTACTTATCACACAAATCACGGATATAACAAAGCTAATGACCTATTACCATAAGACATTAAGTCATACACCTAAAACCCCTCCTTGGCCATTATTTAACATGGAAAATTTTAGTTTACATTTTGTTCAAGATTACACTTTTGTAATCTCTAATGCAGTGATCAAAAATAAGTTTACACAGAGCAGGGGTTATCAATATTTTTTCATTCAAAGCGCCACTAATATGCAATCTGAAACTGTCAGGGCATCAGTCACATTTAGAAGTAATTTCTCTGGGGCTTAATGAAGGGAACTTTAGGCTCTCCCGAGCAGGTCCCTCTGATCCGTTTTGTTTTCTATATGCTGTTTGTACTGTTTAACCGTTTGAGCCCCAGAGGGGTAGCAAAAACACAAAAATAGTGGCACCCTAAGCTGGGGCTTGTGGCACATCAAAGTGCCGCAACACCTATTTGACAACCACTGGATTAATCTAATCAAATGTGATACTAAAACTTGGTTTGTAATTTAACCCCTTGGATTCTACAGGTCTCAAATTCATTGTGTCTTTACCCCTTTTCTAACCCTTTACTGCTAGTGAAGACACCATACCTTTCAAGTGTCCCTCTTTAGGAGGGACAGTCCCTCTGTGAGACCCAAATCCCTCTGTCCCTCTTTCCCACCCTGTTGTCCCTCTTTTAGGAGATCAGACTATGTGGTGTATATATAAGTGTATCTCATTGCACCACAACAATAACACTCACATTAATGTTTGTTTAAACTTCAATATATGTGTTTATAAATGTGTCTGTGTAAATAAAATACATTTGTCTTGTTTTAAATCATTTATTCAGTTCCACAAAGAGGTGTCACTAGGTCATAAAGTAAGCTAAAAATTATGGGTAATGCCTAACCCACCTGCCACACCCCCAGTAACACCACCTCAAACAAAAGTATCCCTCTTTGGCTATTTGAAATGTTGGGAAGTATGAGACAAAGTGCATTTGAGGCCTGTAGAATCCAAGGGGTTAAATAACAAACCAAGTTTTAGTATCACATTTGATTAGATTAGATTAAACCAGTGGTTGTAAACCAGGGTGTTGTGGCACTTTGATGTGCCACAAGCCCAGCTTAGGTTTCCACTATTTGTCCACTGAAGACTTTGACAAAAAAATGAATGCGTTTTAGTTAAATGTACATTTAATGAAATTGATATGCACAATGTGCTTACTTTTTCTTTCAGATAGACCTAAGAATAACTGTATATTTATGTACTAGTATAAAAGCCCGTGTACACGGGCCAAGGACCGGGTGATGTTAACCCTTTGAGTACCAGAGGGGTACGCAACGCGTTGCTTTGCAATGCGTTGCGTACACCTCTGGCACTCAAAGGTTTAAGAGGCCGGTCCTGCTCTGCACCCTGCTGCTGACGCAGTCATGCACTGTAAACACTGGCCAAAAGCACAGAGTGCTCCCAGCACAGAACTCTCAGCATTTTGTGCGTTTGGGCAGTCTCTATTGCACATGACAGCTTCTGACAAACATCCTAGCGAATTATTATATAGGATGTGTTATATTCACTTGACAAATACCTATAAAATGCTAAGAATGCCCTGAAAATTCCAGAATGCTTGTTGGGGTGCCTCAAGTGGAAAATGCATAGAGAACCACTGCATTAATCCTGTGAGAATCAGGAATGTGTTCAGTGCATTTGCTTCATATTTTCTTGCATGCCCTTTTTTCCCCAAGGGGTTAAAGAGATAGTAATGTTTCAAAATAAAACTATCTCCGATTAATTTTCATAGTATTTGGGCCATGATGAGTGTTATTTCAATACTGTCAGAGTTGTGGTTCAATAGTAATTGAATGATAAAGTATCCCCCTCCCGCCCCTTTTACCTAGTGTAAGCCGCCTCCCCTCAGATGTGGAATCTGGTCCATAGACCAGACAGCTCACAGCAAGGGACAATCTTCTTACTGTGAGAACAATGAAAACCCTGCCCCCCTTGACAGGTTTTTGAGGTTTTTCCCTTATGCCAATTGAAGATTGTCCCTCTGCATCTGGACACCACCTTTCTGCTCTGAGGTGAGCAGTGTTACATCAGTAAAAGGGGCGGGAGGGGGATACTTTATCATTCAATTTCTCTTGAACTACAACTCTGACAAGATTGAAATAACACTCTCCATGGCCCAAATACTATGAAGATTAATTGGAGCTGTTTTTATTTTGAAACATTACTATCCCTTTAAGAGTTCTTTCACATGGACGATTTCAATGCAGAAACCATTCTGCTCTGTTCAAATCACCAGTGGAGTTTATTTACCTTCTCCCATGTTCCCCTGGTGACGCCATTGCTGGGGGTGGCATGACTGATTGGCTGACACTCATGTTATCAATGTGCATGGTTTATATGGCCCTCAAAAATTCTATATTTATGAGCAGGGTACACAGAGAACTTCTTAACACTTCGAGTGCTAGAGGAGTATCCAACACATCACTAAACAATGCGTTGGATCCCCCCCTCTGGAACTCAAAGGGTTAAAAAAGCTTCCCTCTTTGGAAAAATTGAATGCGGGGGGCATGCCAGTGTTAAAAATAAATTGTGTGTTTCTATGCTGTATTGCATATAATCTTAAAGTAGTAGTAGTACTTTGTTTTATCTTTATTTTATTGTGTAGGCATTAAAAGAACGATATGTCTTATCTCTCAAACCTTTATGGTTTGAGGGATGTTCACAAGCAAAGTTTCCCCTCACTGACAGAAACGGTCAAGTCTGCCATCTAGCTGTCAGATTTGGAATCCGGTCCGCAGATCAACCGGTGGCTTTTTAGCAGAGCCAAGATCGCAAGATATAAAAATAACTAGTTCATTGGAACGGTCTACAAAGTGTGCTTGCAAACCAGGTACACTTTGTATACCATTTCAATGAAGTAGTAGTTCTTATATCTCGCGATATTTATAAAGATAAAACAAAGTATTACTATCCCTTTAAAATGAGAAAAACAAAATGACAAATACAGAATGCTTATATGCAGAGTGGGAGGCTAACATGCTCTAGTGCAGTCATGGACAATCTATAATCCCATAATCCTCAGCTAGACATTGGCCTGCAGAATATGAGAATTGTGGTACAACAGCTAAAGAACCACAGGTTGCCCACCCCATCTCCAGTGTGTACTGACGTACCGTACTATGAATCAGCTCTCTCTAATGACATCCTTTATTCCAAAATGGTGGCTTAGTGACTCACCGGGAGAAAGTGAGAGATGTAACTGTTACTCCACATTGTGTGTAGGACAGGAGTGTGCATTTGCATGGATCGACAAATTAGTCTTCAGTTTAAAAGAATGGCTTGTAGGAGTGGCTGGTAACTTTGAAGCATTTATAGTGGGCATGTTCAGGACAACACATATGCCTGTCTTATGCTGTGTACTGACTCCTGTGCTGTATATTCATATTCTCTTTGTTAATGTGTGATTGTAATAGTACCTGTATATTTCTGACTCACTATATTAATGTCCCTGTTTATTTATATTGAGATACAGAGGAGGGAAGGGGATGAGATGAGAGAGAGAGCATAGTAAATGACAGAGAGAAGAAAGACAAACACAAAGGTCCATATTCACAAAGTGGAATAATTCTGAAGTAAACCAACTGCACCTTAGTGGACATGAAAACATGGGCATTGATTTAAATGGGGCTTTTAACCTCTTGGATAATGGAGAAGTCAGTCTCCAATGCATCGCTTCACAATGCGTATAGCATTCAAAGGATTAAAAGCCCCAAAATCAATAGTAATTTTGTATTTCTTCCCTATGACTCAGTTGGTTTACTTAACCCTTTGAGTGTCTTTCGGACAGGGACCTCCCACCCAGTGTTTAACTCTACAAAGCATCTATAACCCTGTATTATTAACCCTTAAAGGGATAGTAATGTTTCACAAAAACAGCAGCTCCAATTAATCTTCATAGTATTTGAGCCATATAGAGTGTTATTTCAATACTGTAGTTCAAGAGTAATGAATGATAAAGTATCCCCCCCGCCCCTTTTACCTAGCGTAACACTGCTCACCTCAGATGTGGAATCTTGTTGCTTGACCAGACAGATAACAGCAAGGGACAATCTTCTTACTGTGAGAACAATGAAAACCCTGTCCCCTTTGACAGGATTTTCAGCTTTTTCCCTTATCTTAATTGAAGATTGTCCCTCTCTGTAATTTACCTGGGCACCTCCCTTCTGCTCTGGCTGAGCAGTGTTATATCAGTAAAAGGGTTGGGAGGGGGACACTTTATCATTCATAGTAATTTACATAGTAACATAGTAATTTAGGTTGAAAAAAGACTTGTGTCCATCTAGTTCAACCCTCTTCCTATTCTTGTTTACCATCGTTGATCCAAAAGAAGGCAACCCCCCCCCCCCCCCTGAATACAGCAATTTCAAATTCTGCCTTGAATGGGGGAAAAAATTCCTTCTTAATTCCAAATGCCAATCAGATTTCTCCTTGGATCAACAATCACTAACTAAATATTAATCCCAATACTAACGTACATAGCCCTCTATGTTCTGCTCTTTTAAATATGTATCCAGGCCCTTTTTAAAGGCGTCTAATATATTCGATAGCACTACCTCCTCAGGCAGTGAGTTATACCTTTATTGTCCTTACCGTAAAGAAACCCTTCCACTGTTGTCGATGAAATCTCCTTTCCTCAAGTCTAAGCGGGTGGCCCTTTGTACTGTTCTGTTAGTGAACAGATCTTTGGAGAGCCCTTTGTATGGGCCCTGAACATATTTATATAGTGTTATCATATCCCCTCTAAGACACCGTTTCTCTGGTGTGTACAAGTTTAACTTTTCTAGCCTTTCTTCATAATTAAAACTTTCCATTCCCCTTACTAGTTTTGTAGCCCTCCTCTGCACTTTCTCTAGTTCCATAATGTCCTTTTTCAGAAAGGGCACCCAGAATTGAACAGCATATTCTAGGTTGGGGTCTTACCATGGACCCTGTAAATAGGCATAATAATATCTTCCTCCCTTGAGTCAATACCCATTTAATACATGCCAGTATCTTATTGGCCTTTGCAGCTGCCGGCTGGCACTGCACGCTACTGCTAAGTCTATTGTCTACCATAACTCCCAAATCCTTTTCATTAGTAGATTTCCCCAGAGAAACACCATTTAAACTATATGTTGCATTTTTATTATTATATCCAAAATGCATAACTTTACACTTGTCTATATTGAATCTCATTTGCCTGTCCAGTTACTCAATTTGTACAAATCCTCTTGTAATGAAGACACATCTAGTTCAGATTTTATTACCTTACTTAATTTTGTGTGATCGGCAAACACTGATACATGGCTCCCTATGCCCTCTGGGAGGTCATTAATGAACAAATTAAAAAGAAGAGGACCCAGGACAGATCCCTGAGGTACTCCACTTATCACGTTTATCCAATTGAAGAACTTGCCATTTACTACCACTCTTTGCATGCTATCATTCAGCCAATTTCCAATCCACGCACAAACATTTTTCCCTAAGCCTATTTCATTCAATTTGTACAGTAACCACTTGTGTGGAACCTTATCAAATGCCTTGGCAAACCCTAAATAGATCACATCAACCGCCGCTCCCACATCTATATTTTTACTCACTTTTTCATAAAATGCAATCAAGTTAGTCTGACAAGACCTGTCTTTCACAAAGCCATGTTGGCTCCTGCTAATGATGTAATGATATAATATATTCCCTTAGCAACCCTTCAAACAGCTTCCCTACCACATATGTCAAGCTTACAGGTCTGTAATTTCCTGGCTGTGATTTTGATCCCTTTTTAAATATGGGCACCACATCTGCTTTACGCCAGTCTGTGGGCACCATACCTGAAACAAAAGAATCCCTGAAAATCAAATATAATGGTCTGGCCAGGGCCTGGCTTATCTCTTTAAGTATCTGTGGGTGTATACCATCTGGCCCTGGGGCTTTGTCTACCTTAACACCATTCAGTTGTTTTAACACTTTTTCTTGTGTTAGCCAATCCCATGCTTGTTGTGACTGTTTTGTAAAAGTAGTTTGCAGATTCTTGTCCATTGGGTCTTCCTTGGTAAAAACAGAAGAAAATAAATTATTTAAAATATCTGCTTTCTCTCTCTCCCCACTGACCATCTCACCCATTTCAGATAACAGATAATAATGATTCTATTACTCTTGAACTACAACTCTGACAGAATTGAAATAACACTCTCCAAGGCCCAAATACTATGATGATTAATTAGAGCTGCTTTTATTATGAAACATTACTATCCCTTTAAATTGTAAAGCGCTGCGTACACTTGTGGAGCTATATAAACATATTCATACATTGCAAGGCAATGCTTTGCGTACTCCTCTGGCACTCAAAGGTTTAAGCATTTCTACAAAGGAGTGGTTCTCGAAGATATGATAAAGAGGTAATAAATACTCCATTTGCTATGTTATTCTATGGAGCCCATGCCGTACCTCCCAAGTGTCCCTCTTTAGGAGGGACAGTCCCTCTTTGAGACCCAAATCCCTCTGTTCCTCTTTTCTACCCTGCTGTCCCTCTTTTTAGGATATCAGCGTGAGTGGTGTATATATTAGTCTATCACATTGCTCCACAGCAATGAAATTCACATAAATGTTTAGTTAATTTTCAGTCTATGTATTTGTAATTGAATCTGTGTAAATAAAATACTTTGGTCTTGCTCTAAATCATTTATTCATTTACACAAAGAGGTGTCAATAGGTGACAAAGTAACCTAAAATTTCCCCTCCCATCAGCCACGCCCCTAGAAACACCACCTAATACACAAGTGTCCCTCTTTGGCCATTTGAAATGTTGGGAGGTATGCTATGCATTAAGAGTTCTCAGACTGGGGAGATCTTAGTGCATAGGCTCCATAGAATAACATATCAGTTGGAGAATTTATCATGCTGGAGAAATTATCTCCTATTTACCACACCTTTATCACAATTTTGTGTGTGAAATATGCTAAAAATGCATCAGATTAGCCCATTCCCGTAGTCATTTATGAACCTATCAACCCCTCCACCCTTATTAGTCTCCACTCCACTTCAGCTTAGAGAATCACGGAATCACGCTTGCTAAATGATCTGTACAGGACTGTGCATACTTTCTTCCATAAATAGCAAGTACCATATTCAGGGCTTGGAAGATTGTTCCCCTGTGTTCCACAGAATGCCGTCTTGTATTATTTTTATTCTTTTCAACCCACTGGATGCTAGCAATGTTTCTAAAGCATTGCAGGGCAATGTGTTTGAGTAATCTCTGGAATCCAAGGGGTTAATGGCCAAAGGGAAGTTCATGGAGACTTTCCATCGCTACTGATAGGATGGTTTGAATAACCTGAGCTGTAGCAGTCTTGTGAGTCACCTACTCTTCATAGAGACAGGTGAGGGAGTCACATGAGAATGACATCATGGTTTGAAAAAGGTTAGGGACAGAAATAATTTTGATCATATTATTTAGTAAACACAACCATGCTCAAAATTATAGAAACTGAACTCTCGTGGGATTCATTTCTCTCTGTCTCTCCCCAGCAATTTTTCCTTGTATGGATTTTAATTTTTCTACCATGGTGTCATGGGGGAGATGTACTAAATTATGCTAAAGAGATGCAGTAGAGAGAGGGCTTCTCTAGTGAGATTATGCACTAAGGTGTGATAAAGAGGTGATAATGCAGAGATAAGTTCTCCAGTGATATCACTTCTCCATTTCCTATGTTAGTTGGAGAAATCTTAGTCTCCATAGAATAAAATAGGACTTGGATAGTTTAACCGTTTGAGTGCCAGTGGGGGGTATCCTTTTGAAATCATTCCATTTTAAATATTGCGAGGCTGCACACCGCATTAAACATGTTGTCTGGTTGAAAAGGGTGACATGAGAATCTCACACTGCTTATAAGTGTAAGATTCTCATGTCGCCAATGCTGCATAACTGACATTGTACTTGTACTGCCCACCGGCAAACCTTAGCATACCTGTCTTTCCAGCTCTGCCCGTGGATCTCTTCGGTGTGTGGTAGGTGAGCTCAAGAGAGACAGCTCTGTAGTAACTGATAAACCGCTCCAATCTGCACTGAGACACCCCACTCCGTCACACTGTTCTGGTAAGAGATTGAAATCTTCCTGCTTCTGGGACAACTCATTCTGTAGAATTATGGATGAAAGATGAAGACAACTGCTTCCTCTCCTTTCCTGCCTGGACAAGTTTGCCAACTCAATTCTGTAGTCTGATCTCCCTTTCAGTGCAAGGCTTCTTATGAGGGGAAAGGTCGCTTTCAATGCTATCCACATTGCCATTTTCCTCAAGTGGTTGGAGTGCAGAGCTCATTCAGGAGCCATTCAGGTGCTGAAACACTTCCCTAGCTAAACTCTGTTCCATTTACAAAGAATAAAATGCTGCAGAGCAGTGTAACAGGGAGCGGGGTGTCTCAGTGCGTAGAGCGGTGTGTCTCAGTGCAGAACAGAGCGGTCTATCAGTGTAACAGGGAGCCGGGGTGTCTCAGTACAAATACAATGTCAGTTATGTGGCATTTAATGAGGCAACATGAGAATCCCGAGCTTATAAGCAGCTCGAGATTCTCATGCTGCCCTTTTCAACCAGAAGATATGTTTAAAGAGGTGTGCACCCACGCAATATTTAAAATGTGACAATTTAAAAGTGAACCCCAGAGGGGTATGCAAAGCAATGTGTTGCGTACCCCTCTGGCACTCAAAGGATTAAGTATGACCAGGTGTGTAGATGTTAATATTACCCAATTTAATGGTCCTTATTTTATCTACCTTGGAAGGATGAGTTAACCCTTCCAGGACTAAAACCTTATGGTGCCCTAAACCAACTGAGCTATGTCAGCAGTTTAGGGTAACACTTTTTTGAATGGAAAATTTGACACAAAACCTGGATGTTGAGTTTCAAATGCAAATTTGTGGAAAGTGTTATGCACAATATGTTTTGTTTTTGTCATTCTGATTGCACGAGCTAAGAATCAATATATTTATTACTCCCTTGACAAATTACCTATAAATAGTATTAGGGGTGCCGTACAAATTCCACATTCCGAAGACGATAACTTGGTATATTCCTCTTTAGAAAATGACCCCTGTTACTCGGCTATTAATGGATCGTTTTACAATTTATCTGTAATTTGCTGTGTATGGTGATCTGTTTTGAATGCTGCCTTTTAGATCACATCCATACAACAATCAGTGACCTTCAAAAGACCAGAAAGCATGTAGAGGTCACAAGTCTTTATAAGACTGCAAACTGAAACAGCTAAAAGTAGACTATAAGAAAGATCAGATGTAAATTGATAAATCTGACTGCTATTTGAACAAATGTAACAAACAAATTAAGAGGTGCCTATTCATAGCGCTAACTTCCTCTTTAATAGATTTTTTCCCTAATTAATTTGGGAAGCAAAGCTAAAACTGCAATGACACAAGTAACTGTATCAGCACAGCAGCTAATAAAAAAAAATCACTGAATTTTATTGCCAAGACTTTAAAAACTTGATAGAAGCAAAATGGAACAACACAGCATAATATCCTGCAACACCTTACTCATTTCGGCCCAGCCAGTCTTTAATCACCTATGATTAAGGACTGTCCTGATCTGAAATGCGTGAGGTGTTGCAGGATATTATGCTGTGTTGTTCCAGTTTTGCTTCTATCAAGTTTTTAAAGTCTTGGCAATAAAATTCAGTGATATTTTTATTAGCTTGTGTGCTGATACAGTTACTTGTGCTTTTGGATACATCGGAAGGAGTGTTTCTGTGCACCGGCACCTTGGATGGGGCAGACTGCCCTGAATGAGCATATCTCTGTGTGGGTTGTTTTATACTTTATGGGTGAGTGAAGTTTTCTCTAACTGCATTCATCTTTATGACGAGCCTTCAACTGACAATTAATACCTTGAGTGGTCCATAAGTCTTTGGCATCCTAAACAACCAAAATTATTTTTCCACTTTATAAGCGCAATCCTTAAAGGGATAGTAATACTTTGTTTTAACTGTATTTTATTTTGTAGGCATTAAAAAAGCATGAAGAATGATATGTCTTATCCCTCAAACCTTTATGGTTTATGAGATATTCACAAGCAAAGTTTCCCCTCCCGCCCCTTTTACCTAGTGTAAGCCATCTCTTCTCAGATGTGGAATGCAGTCCATAGACCAGACAGATAACAGAAGGGGACAGTCTTCTTCCTATGAAAACAATGAAATCCCTGCCCCCCTTGACAAGCTTTTCAGGTTTTTCCCTTATCTTAATTGAAGATTGTCCCTCTCTGCAGTCTACGTGGGCACCTCCCTTCTGATCTGGCTGAGCAGTGTTACATCAGTAAAAGGGGCGGGAGGGGGATACTTTGTCATTGAATTACTCTGGAACTACAGCTCTGACAGAATTGAAATAACACTCTCCAAAGTCCAAATACCAAGATGATTAATTAGAGCTGCTTTTATTATGAAACATTACTATCCCTTTAAGGTACATGCTCCATCTGTACTCAAGAGGGGAGATGCACTAAGGAGTGATAAAGAAGTGATACAATCGTCTCCAGTTTATCACTTCTCCAAATCCTTTGTTATTCTATGGACCCAATGCTCCACAGAATACCTTAGGAACTGGAGAAGTGAGATCACTGTAGAAGTCATCTCAGCTGTATCATGCCTTACTGCAAAACCCTCAATCTAACAATCACCGTGTCTCATACAATACAAAGTACACATACACTGGGAGTCACTTAGTGAATGTAAGTTTGAAAGACAATCAACATTCTAAGTATTACTATCCCTTTAATTAGAAGCAAGGTAAGAGGAAGGCAGTGTTCCCTTTAAAGGGATAGTAATACTTTAATATTACTATTCCCCATATTGTAGCTATTTCAAAAAGAATTGAACGCTGACTTCAGGGAAAGGGGAGGGAGGGGGGAACTTTGCATTTTGTTATCTCTCAGACCATAAAGGTTTGAGAGATGAACCTGGGGACAATTCAGTTCTTTTTGAAATAGCTGCAATATGGAGAATAGTAATATTAAAGTATTACTATCCGTTTAAGGTAAGCACAGGAGAGCTATCCAGCACTGAAACAGTTAAGACTAATAAAAACAGAGTAGGGCTGTAGAGTGCATCTGTTATTCCCATGCAGCCCTTCATTTAAAGTAGAACTACCACCCTATATAAAGTCACCCCCTTCCCCCCACAATTGTTAGGCATATGGCGACCAGCTTCTTAATAGTGCTATTATCTCACACAAGTAGCAGGTTCTGAAGAAATCCTTATTCTTCGGAGACAATGACCAGCCTTCTTGCTTTAGAGCCATCTGTGCCGTCAGTCCTTCTGGTGTCTTAAAGCACCATGCAATACCTCCTAGAGGAGACCGGGAATGACAGCGCAGGCAGGCGTGCAGGCATGTCTAAGACAAGATGTCTGCATGCAAGCCTGGCTTCCGGTCTCCAAAAAATGGCAAGGCAGTTGATGTAGTATATCTAGACTTTGCAAAGGCATTTGATACAGTGCCACACAGAAGGCTGGGGTATAAAATAAGGAAATTGGAGCTAGGAGATAACCTTTGCAATTGGATACAGAACTGCTTGAAGGATAGGGAACAGTGTGTGGTTGTAAATGGACAATTCTCCTGTACAGTTAAAGTGGAGAGTGGAGTACCTTAGGGTTCAGTATTAGGTCCGCTACTGTTTAACATGTTTATAAATGACCTGGAAATACATAGAGAAAGCAAAATATCAATATTTGCAGATTATACTAAATTATGCAAGGTCATTAATTCAGAACATGATATTTTCTCTCTACAGAGGGACTTATGTACAATGTCAGATTGGACAAAGAAATGGAATATGACGTTTAATGTGGGGAAGTGTAAAGGCATGAATTTGGGAGGAAATAATCCCAAGGCTACTTATAAACTTAATGGAATAATTTTAGGGGATTCATTGCTAGAGAAAGACCTGGGTATCCTTGTCAACTACAAACTTGGAAACAGTGACCAGTGTCAAACAGCAGTAGCAAAGGCAAACAAAATCCTGTCTTGCATAAAAAGAGGTATCGAAGCAAGAGTGTATAACATTATTTTTTCATTATACAAATAATTGGTAAGACCTCACCTTGAGTATGCAGTGCAATTTTGGGCACCGGTTCTGAAAAAGGATATACTAGAACTAGAGAGGGTACAGCGAAGAGCAACAAAATTAATTAAGGGAATGGAGGACTTCACATATGAGGAACAACTAGACAAACTTGGTTTATTTACTCTAGAGAAAATACGACTAAGAGGAGACCTTATCACATTGTACGAGTATATGAGAGGTCAATACAAGGATCTCTGCGGTGAGCTATTTATTACGAGGCATGGTCAGGTGACCAGGGGACACCCCTTGAGATTAGAGAAAAGGAGGTTTAGACTTCAGCAGAGGAAGGGTTTTTTTTACAGTAAGATCTGTTAAATTGTGTAATTCGTTGCCCAAGGAGGTGGTTATGGCAGATACAATGGATACATTTAAGAGAAGATTAGACACATTTCTATCAAAAGGGAACATACAGAGTTATACTGTTTATCCGTAGGCAGATCAGGAAGGTCTGATAAAGACTAACTTAATTGGTAGCAGGAAAGCTATAAAATTCTCAGTTACTGGGGTATGAGGAGAAAGATGAACTTGATGGACTTGTGTCTAAATTCAACCTAATTTACTATGTTACTATGTTTCTATGTAATAACGATTACTTCAGAACAGCTACTTGTGTGAGATAATAGCACTATTAAGATTGTAGTTGCCATATGCCTAATTATTGGAGAGTAACTTTATATAGGGTGGCAGTTCCGCTTTAACTCTTTCAGTTCTGGGTCATAAACTTTAGAGGAAATGCTGGAAGAAGGGTAATTGTCTCAACTACCGATGCGCCATGGCTGCACTGTGCATGAGCTTCGAGCATGCATTTTTTTTTTCTAAAAATTGCTCCTGACGTCATGCAGGTCTCTACTTGTAAAAATGCTAAGCAGGGTTTAAAAAAAAACCCAAAAAACAAAACAAAACACCCAGGAAATGAATAGGAAAATGTAAACACATTTTCTGTACTTCCTCATACTGCATCATTGATGCAAGGGGGGGGGGAGACATGGAGCCTGATGTACTAAGATGAGCTTGAGAAATTTTGGGGCTAACCAACTGCACCAAAGTGGACAAATTAAAATACTCATTGAATTAAATGAGGGACTTGTAAAGGAGAACTAACAATTCCTTGTAGACCCTAATTATTTTGCCTTTGTGCTTTTGTTCAAGAGATGACATGAACATTCTTGCAGTGCCATGTGCAGTATGTAACATGTTAATCCAGTGATTCTCAACCAGGGTGCAAATGCACTTTGGTGTATCATGGATATCCACTTAGGGTGTCCCTCGTTTTCCGTAAAGACACTGAAGAAATGAAAATGTTGAGTTTCATTTGTTTATTTATGGAAAATTGTATGCACAGTATGTTTGTTTCTGTTACTCTGATTGTGAGACCTAAGAATGACTTCAGATTACTTCTTACCTCCCTTGACAGATGATACATAAAATGGTAGGAGTGCCCGAAGGATATCGATTTTGTATTAGAAAAGGTTGAGAACCACTGAATCCTTTGTGGATGACAGTAGGTGATAACAATAGAGGTATCATCTGTGGGATATGTTGATGTATTATAAATAAATCATGTATATAATAATGAGTTGCACCCGGTGGATAACATATATTTTAACACTAAAGTCATGAGGTTCCATAAGAGTGATAGTGGCTGGTTGTTTCCTATGTACTGCATTGTGTCATATATTAAAATTACATTGGAGGGTCAAAAGGAAGTGATATGGTATTGAACCTGTGGGTGTCAGGATAATATGAAATCTGGTAATTGTGGAATGAACAGTGTTTGACAATGAGACACGTATATTTTTCCCTGTGGTAGGTGACATATGGATTATTATAGTGAAACAAGATGTTTGTGACTATGCAACACAACCCTGTGATAGGTGACATGGAGATTCTTATGGTGATGTGCAGTATGTGACATGGATAAATTATTTCCTGTGAGGATTCTTATAATGACATGAATGGTGAATGACAATGTAACAAATGATGTTCTTCCCTCTCAGGTGTCATGGGGATTTTTATTGTGACATGAACGGTGTGTGACAATGTAGAGCAGATAAATTGTTTCCCATGGGAATTGTTTTAGTGACACAAAGAGCATGTGACAATAGTGTCACAGTTAAACAGAACCTTATGTATAACAGAAAACTGGAACAATACTGCAGCAAACCAAATTCTCCACAGGGGCCAACTGAAATATTTCAAAATGTCTATTGGATTAACTCCAGATTTGTTTAACCCCGTGAGTGCTAGATTTCTCCAGAATATTGTTTTGCAATGCTTTGGACACCTCTCCAGTTTTCAGGGGATTACAATCCCCATTTGTCTAAATGGAGACGTTTTGTGTGTTACCTATATCGCTGTTGGTTTGATCCAAAACTACTCGACTTTTCTTTACATTGTTTGATAAGGGAATTCCTTCAGTGACACATGGGCTGTTATGTACTAAGGTGTGATAAACTATTGGAGATGACCTCTCCAGTGACATAAATTCTCCAATTCCGCCAATTTCTCTCAGTTTGGAAAAAGTGTTTGTGCACTGGCTCCATAGTATTAGATAGAATGAGAAAAAATGATCACTGGGGAAATTATCTCCACTTTGTCACTTATGTGTCACACCTTACTGCATCTCCCCCAGCAGACTGTGACAGTGGCACCGACAAATTGTTTCCTCTGGGAAGTATATTAATGACACCAGCAGTGTGTGTCAATGTGACAAAGATACATTGATTCCTGTGGCAATTATTTTAGTGAGACCAGCAGTGTGTGGCAATATGGCACATAGATTTTTTGTTTCTATGGGAATTATATTAGTAGATCGATCTGTGTGAGACAAGTGGACACAGATATCGTCTCCAAAGAGAATTATTTTAATAACGTGAGCAATTTGTGACACATATTGTTACGTATGAATCCAAACGAGCGGTATCTGACAAAGTGATACAAATGTTGCTCGGGTTCGCGAGTGACTCTGGGATTTTCACTGTGACATGAGCAGTATGTGACAATGAAAGCAGCACAGATACATTGTTTACAAAAATGGGTTTCCAATGGGAATTATGTTATTAACATGAGCTGTGTGTGACAATGTGAAACCTAGTTGCCCCCTTGTTAGGTGATATAGGGATTCTGATAGTGACTTGTAGGGGTGTCAGAGATAAATGGTTTTCTATAACTATTATGTATATTGGTAACATTAACTATGTGCGACAGTGGGACATGCGTTATTCCTTATGGCAGGTGACGAGACTTCTCCCAGACACGGCTCAGTGTGTGGTAGCGACACATTTGCCACAGTTATTGTGACTTGATGAGTGTTATGGTCTCTAAGCAATGTGTGACAGTGTGGCACATGTGTGTTACTCTGTAGCAGGTGCCTTGAGGACTGGTGTAGTGAAGCAGTGTTTGGTAATGTGACACTATCTTCTTCTCTATGGCAGACGACGTGAATTCTTATAGTGAAATGAGCAGTGTGACATGTGTTGTCCCATATGGCAGGTGACATAAGGGGGTGTGGTCCCCATGGGAGTGACACTATGATATAAAGCCCCCCTCCCAATCCATCCCTTGGGTGTGTGAGGCAGAGCCCCAGCCCTGCCTGTTATTGGCTGACACTTTTCTGCCCCTGTCACTCTTCCTGCCCCATTGTTCCTCCTCATCGCGCAATTCTTCATTGGTTACCCTTATTCTACGCATTTATAATTGGCTATCGCTGTTGCCCAGCCTGTATTCCATTGGTTTGCCGAGTTGGGACAACGCCCGCCTATGATTGGCCTGCCCCTTGCGAGCTCAGCCATTGGCCGTAGGGGGCGTAGCAGGAAGACACAGTCAGTCCGAGCTGCGGCGTAGCGGATCCCGGAGCTACCTCCCTTTTCTCCACTGTCACCCGCAGCCCTCCTACTCCATCTTTCCCCATTACTCGGGAGACCTACGCAACGCAGCTTCCAGGACTGCATGCATGTTGAGCTCGCGCGTGACAGGTATGTGCGTGACAGGACGCGTGAAGTGGGCGGGAAGTTGGTGACAGCACGAGGGACCCCGACATCCTGGGGGTCCACCATGGGGAAGAGGGAGATCCGTGAACGGTTCGATGGCGTCAGAGAGGGAGGAGTGCATGTAGGGAAAGGGGACATAGCCTAGGACAGCACTGTGTATAGGGACGCCACGGGTGTATGTGTGAAACGGGGCAGGATGATGGTAGATAAGATGACCACGTATCCCTTTAAATAGGACATCAGGGCACAGAGGGGGTGGGGATACAATAGGTGCACAGACACCCGCATGTGATGATGTCGCTGGGGCAGGTGTCACCCATGGACGAGATACGTCATACTATCGCATGTAACCAGAACTACAATATGTTTACTTTCATTCTGACATAATGTCCAGACTGCATTTCTTAACACTTCATTGACCAAGGGGTGTGTGCAACGCATTGCTCTGCAATGCGTTGTGCACTCTTATTTTGCTTAAAGGGTTTTCTTGTATGTAATGTTATTAGAGCTATCAATTGCCTTATACTTAAATACAAAATGGAGCACATTTGGGGCAAATCATCTTCACTATATGGGACAGATAAGTCCTAAAAATCCCCGTTTATTAAAGTGGAGTTTTAACCAATTCAGTGCTACAGAGGTCTCCCGCAAATTGTTTCGCAATGCGTTGGAGACATCTACCATTCAGTGTGTTAAAAGCCCCCTTTAAATAAGTGGGTATTTCATTTTTCCTCCAGTGGTTCAGTTGAATTCCCCCATTATATACAATTCCCACTGCGTTCTTTCTATGTTTTGTGCTACAGATATCTGAATGCGTTCCTTACAAATGCTGTATTGTTTAACTTTATATAAAAGTATGGATATAATAGAAATTAACGACCTTGTGTCAGAGGGGGTGAATGTGTTGGTTGCCTAATTGGCACTGAAAATGTTAAGTGTGGTGTTCATTTTTTTCAATATTTTCATTGGTATAAGAGAGTTCTTATAATTATAGTAAGCACTTATTCCCATACATCTGTTGTATTGCATTGCCCTTCTGTGTGTGATAGCAAGTTTTCACTATTGACATAATGACTGTTTTGGTACTTGAGATGTCAGCAACACACTCTTGCAGCTAAGATGTTAAGGTGCATATTTATAAAATGGGACTTTTGAGAAATCTCAGGAGTAAAAGTATTGTACCATGTATAACACAAAAACAGTGTTCCTGGCATGCTAGAGAACTCTGCAGCTGGAGAGTTAAAGGTTGCCTAGCCCTGTACTAGAACATAACAAGGCTCATGTACTAAGTAAAGTGGGGTCATTCTATGGAAAAGGAACCGCACCATAAGGGCAAATACAAAGTCTCATTGACTTAACCCCTTGAATGCTAAAGATAATTTAAACACCTGTTTTCAAGCAGAGAAACTCTTAAATCCTGATTTTGTTAGGTGCTCTTGACAGCTGGTGTTAAACACACCAGTTTCACTCAGTCAGTTTTTTTCCTAGTGTTTTTGTTATATCTAGAGACACAAAATGTTGTTTATATATTATCGTTGAAGTCGACACACTCATGTAAATCCAAGTTATTGCCAGGGTGCAAGTCAAAGCTCAACAAGAAGATAGAACACAGCACTTGCTGGATTTGATATGCAAGTGAAGAAATTATATTGAGTTTAATAAGGGTCAGCGATTCACTCATGATAGACCTTTAATAAACACCCAGAAGTTATGCACCTGCATATTCAGTCCAGTGAGTTCTTGTTTCCATTATCTCTCTCTCTCTCTCTCATATATATATATATATATATATATATATATATATATATGTATGGTGTTAATTGTAAAGTGGTGTGATCTAGAGGTAGTCATATCTCAGTGCACACACACACACAATTAGGACACATGGGTAAGTCGGTCAGTTAAATAAGCGTTTATCTCTAGGGTTTAGTTCCCCTTTAAGGACTAGATATCTGTGAAATACATTGCAAAGCAATTTGTAACCCCCCCTCAACTGTAACAGGTTAATATAATCAGCAGTGCCTGTT
Organism: Rhinophrynus dorsalis; assembly: GCA_037306005.1. Classification (NCBI taxonomy): domain Eukaryota; kingdom Metazoa; phylum Chordata; class Amphibia; order Anura; family Rhinophrynidae; genus Rhinophrynus; species Rhinophrynus dorsalis. The sequence continues at coordinate 28,716,302 of CM074728.1, forward strand.
GGAAGAGAAACACAGGCACATGCATATGTGTGGCTCCATTCTAATCCATACACAGGGCCGCCAGCTTTTTAATCTTGCAGAACTGAACAAACGCGTGGTGCTTTTTGCTAAATTCAGTTCAAAACTCCACATTTTTTAGGTTAATTTCTATAATTCTTTCCATCTGGATGTATTATTAATCCATGCCATGCTGACCTATTTTAAGCAAATTGATGTATAGGGGACCTCTCCAGCATTCAAGGGGTTAAAAGCCCCACTTAAATTAGCAGGCAGCTGCACAGCCAGCCAATTAGAATTACTTCTTTGTTTGATAGCTGTAAGGAGCACAAAAGCTTGACAATCAGTTTGGGTTTAAGAACCCCTGAAACCTTCAGAATGCTAACAAAACTGTATAGGGAAGAGTGAAACTGAACTTTCTGGGTCAAAATCGGACAGGTGTCAACCCTAACCATCAATACAGATTTGTACATGTGTTCAGCTCACTGTCACTGATAAGTGCAGCATGCTGCATCTCCCAGGACATGTGCTATTATAGTAATCCAAGTGATTAGCTCTATATGGCACAATGATAATGAAGTCATGCCTTTTTGTATGCAGCGATATTGCTGTGACGCTCACTCGTGAGAAATAAACTGTTGTGAAACAATATAAATATCATTTGAAAGGAAGTTCAGTGTTTTTCAAACATATAGGTTTCTCCTGTGTGTGTTATTGTTTCTGAATGGCATTGTAAAATTGCTGTCGGGAATCATTTCTTTTTTTGTACAGCGTGTTTATTACGTAGAATTTCTCTCTTTTTGATTGTATATTATAATTGTTGTCATGAAGTCCAATTTTCTTTTCTGCCAGATGATTAAAATACTTGCGAGGTGGCAGTCTTAATTACAGTATTAATAAACAGCAATTCTAATTTTTGCAGTATATTTAGTTTGACTCATTTTATCTATCTTTTATGCAACATCTAATATGAATATTTTCTTAAATGTTTGTACACACCAATATTTATTTTTTAACAAATGCCACCCCCCACTTGAAACTTTATTGGTTCTGGTCCTTAAGGAGTTAATGCAGGAGATGTCTGATCAAGTACATTGAATGAATGTTTATTTATGTAGCGCCACAAGTGTACGCAGCACTTTACAATTTAAGGGTTTAAACAATGCAGGGTTACAAGTGCTTTGTAGAGTGAAACATTGGGTGGGAGGTCCCTGCCCGAAAGCTTACAATCTAAAGTGGTAATGGGACATATACAGAGTACATAAGGGTCAAGTGCTGAATACAGTGCTAGTTCTGATGATGATAGAGGACGACATCATCAGAACTAGCATTGAGATTTCACTAACGCCAAATGGGCTAGTGGCAAACATTTTAAAGCGGAACTAACACCGCTAAGAAACTTTGTAATAATTCCCTATCTGACGAATAGCTGCTTAGCAGCGCTAGTCGCCAGAATTATTACCTCTTTATGGAGAAATATGCAGTCATCCTCGGCTGACAGACAGGACGGAGCGCGGACATCTTGCCCTAGAGACGTCCGCGTGCCTGCTCTGTCAGTCCCAGATGGCTGTAGGAGAAGTTGCGAGGAGCCATTTGGCTCCGGAAGGGACTGACAGTGCAGGCGCGCGGACTTCACTAGGGCAAGATGTCCGCGCTCCGTCCTGTCTGTCAGCCGAGGATGACTGCATATTTCTCCACGAAGAGGTAATAATTCTGGAGACTAGCGCTACTAAGCAGCTGGTCGCCAGATAGGGAATTATTACAACCAAAGTTTCTTAATGGTGTTAGTTCCGCTTTAATCCTCTGTGTGCCAGAGAGTTATCCAGCTCATTTGCATTGCAATGCATTAGGTACCTCTCTGGCACTGAAAGGGTTAAATCGGAACTATCACACAAATTAAAGTTACCCCTGAATCATTATGCACATAGCGATACTTATATCCATACTAGTAATATCCTGAATAAGTGCGATTTTGAGATCCATTTCGTTCTGAGATGCACAGATAGGCATCTTGCTGTACCGGGAAATGTGCTTCTGCCTCTTCAGTCCCTTCCTGTATCTTAAGGTGTACAATTCAATTAATTAATTTGTGTGATACGCTTTAACCCTTTTTAATGCCGGAGGGGGTACATAGTGCATTGCAAAGCACTCAAATGGTTAAAGTGGTACAGTTACTTTGTAACAGATTGGTGATTTTGTACCAATTGACTTTGTAATCTCTCAATTGTCATATATTAAGGCAGGGACATATGCCCTTGAATTAAATTTCTAGAGAACGATAAGGGTTAATATTTTAATGCTCTCAAGGTCAGCTGATTTTGAAAGTCCCCATGTACAGTATGGGCAGTAGTCTTGAGAATTCGGATGTGATTAACCCTTTGTTGGCCAGAGGGGTATCAATCCATTGAAATGCAATGTGTTCGGTACCTCTCTGGCATGCAAAGTGTTATGGGTGAACAGTGCATTGAAAAGCAATATGTTACACAACCCTCTGGTCCAGTGATTCTCAACCAGGGTGCCGTGGTACTTTGGTCTGCCACGGACATGAACTTAGGGTGCCCCATGTTTTCTATGAAAACTAACAAAAATGGACTTTTAAATAAAGATTATAGAAATGGTTATGCTCATTATGTTTAATCTTGTTATTATGATTGTATGAAATAACTGTATATTTATGTATGGTACCTTCATTATGTCCTTGATAAAGTACATTAAAGGGATAGTAATGTTTCATAATAAAATCAGCTCTAATGAATCATCATAGTATTTGGATTTTGGAGAGTGTTATTTCAGTTCTGTCAGAGTTGTAGTTCAAGAGTAATTGAATGACAAAGTATCCCCCCCGCCCCTTTTACTAATGTAACACTGCTCAGCCAGAGCGGAAGGGAGGTGTCCAGGTAGACTGCAGAGAGGGACAATTTTCAATTAAGATAAGGGTAAAACCTGAAAAACTTGTCAAGGGGGGAAGGGCTTTCATTGTTCTCATAGGAAGAAGATTGTCCCCTGCTGTTATCTGTCTGGTCTATGGACTGGATTCCACATCTGAAAAGAGATGGCTTACACTAGGTAAAAGGGGCGGGAGGGGAAACTTTGCTTGTGACTATCTCTCAAATCATAAAGGTTTGAGAAATAAGACGTATATCGTTCTTCATGTTTTTTTAATGCCTACAAAATAAAATAAAGATAAAACAAATTATTCCTATCCCTTTAAATACATTAGGGGTGCCCCGAACAAAAAAAGATTGAGAACCACTGCTCTGGTCTTTAACATGTTAAAATGTTTGCTGTAGGAATGCTTTTTGCTTCACTACCTCAGTCACCTGGGTATTTGGCATTTTGTCAGTGGGGGTTAGCCTCTTCTTTATTATAAACAGGCCAGTGGCCCTGTTGCTCTTCTGACCCTGAGGTGAGAGAGATTAGGAGCTTGTTAGCCCAGTTTGCTGGGACAGTAAATTTGGTTAGTTTTTTGTTTTTCTCAGTGTTATCAACTGATAAGGTAAACCCTCTTGTCTTTAGAATGACCTACAAAGCAGTGACACCCCGGCAATTAATAGGATTGTCATGTAAGTGTTTAGTTGCTTATTCAAAAACAAGTATATACTAGTGTTTTTACTTTTAACATATGAAATTGTTAATTTTAAGAAAATATACAACCACGTACTGTGTAACAGAAAAAAATGAACAAGTTGGCTCATCTCATCTGCCTATTTTCCTGTCCGCTAAAAATAGGGATGAACAGAAGGAATGAAAAAAAAACAAACAAAAAAAAACCCCACCAAGGTAGAAACTTTAGGAGCCAAAAAAGGGAGTGAACTTGTTATAAAAAAATTACTAGTTATCTAGGACCCTGGGACCTGAGATTTTTCAGCCCCTGGTTTAAAGGAACATTAACACCTTCTATGAATAATCTCTTACTTTATTCTCGTTAGCCTATTCTGCAGCTTTATACAATGAGTTAATAAACAGCAAACACAGTAAAACTAGTAACCATTATTATGACAGACAAAGCAAGAGGTAGTGAGGTCACAGCCCCATACCTCCCAACATTTCAAATTGCCAAAGAGGGACACTTGTGTTTTAGGGGGTGTTGCTAAGGGCGTGGCTGGTGGGTGGGGCATTACTGAGAATTTTTAGGCTATTTCATGACCTATTGACACCTCCTTGTGTAACCTAAAAATTGACTTATAACAAGACCAAAGTGTTTTATTTACACAGACTAATTTATAAACATATATAATGACGTTTAAAGAAACAATGATGTGATTTTTATTGCTGTAGAACAATTTGATACACTTATATACACACTACACAATCTGATCTCCTAAAAAGAGGGACGTCAGGGTGGGAAAGAGGGACAGAGGGATTTGGGTCTAAAAGAGGGACTGTCCCTCCTAAAGAGGGACACTTGGTAGGTATGCAGCCCAGAAGAGCTTACTTGGCTTAACCTTTGAATGCCCGAGAGCTATCCAACGCATTTCAGCGCAGTGCTTTGGGTACCTCCCTGGCACGCAAAGGGTTAATCTAGTCACAAATCCTAACTGCCACTATGAATCAGTTTTTTGCAGATTACGATATTATTGGGGATCAGTTGGTATCGGATGTCATGATTATTTTTGGAGGACTCAAGGACCTCAATCTCATTCCATTCTAGGATTATTGGGAAATGTTTGGGGTCCTTGAGTTTTGCAAATGTAATATTATCTGCATTAGTGGACTTGCGATCCAGTACAACTAAAGATGAATTGTGGCGAAGCAATCAAACGAGAACTGACTAGTCCACAGAGAACTGACTAGTGGTGGTCTTTAGGATTTTCTGGCCAGATTAAAGTGATAGTAATACTTCGTTTTATCTTTATTTTATTTTTTAGGCATTAAAAAACATGAAGAACGATATAAGTCTTCTCTCTCAAACCTTATGGTTTGAGAGATATTCACAAGCAAAGTTTCCCCTCCTGCCCCTTTTACCTAGTGTAAGCCATCTCTTCTCAGATGTGGAATGCAGTCCATAGACCAGACAGATAACAGCAGGGGACAATCCTCTTCCTATGAGAACAATGAAAGCCCTGCCCCCCTTGACAAGTTTTTCAGCTTTTTCCCTTATCTTAATTGAAAATTGTACCTCTCTGCAATCTACCTGGACACCTCCCTTCTGATCTGGCTGAACAGTGTTACATCAGTAAAAGGGGCGGGAGGGGGATACTTTGTAATTGAATTACTTTTGAGCTCCAACTCTGACAGAATTGAAATAACACTCTCCATAGTCCAAATACTATGATGATTAATTGGAGGTGCTTTTATTATGAAACATCACTATCCCTTTAAAGTGGGTGGGGGTTTGTATTTAGGTTTAGTGATCATTAAACTCCTTGAGTGCCAGAGGCTTTTTCCTGGTGGCACCTCTGTATCCAGTTCATTGCAAACAAATGTAATGGACACTATTGTGGCACTCTGAAAAGTTATCAAAACAAAACAAAACAAAACAAAAAACCCTTACATTTCTTTAACCCTTTGAGTCCCAGAAGCATGGGCCCTGACTGTGGAGGACAGACGTTTTTAGCAATTTGCTAGCAATCTATTTAGGACTGATTACTTTCTTCATGTTTCTATTTATATATGGGAACCTATATATTTTTGTTTTCTGGGCAACACCAGCTGTTTAATGGTGACTCATTCAGTTTTGCATCATGCAGAAATATATTTCACAAATAAGAAAAACATACTTTGCTAAAATCATGCAGTGTATCTCAAACACATTTGATACCAAATATGTACAGTTTTGTATATATGTATGGCACTTGCATACCACAGATTTAACGGGAGTACAAAAGAGTATTTTCAGTGGAATCCACTAAAAATACACATTCCATTGGTTATATGATTTAAATGGATAGTAAAGTCCCAAAAAAACGATGTTCTAAATCGTAGCTGCACTAAAAAAAAACATTTAATGTGCTTAATCCTTTCTCTCAAACCGTTATGACTTGAGAGAAATAATATAATAAAGACCTCCACTCCCTCCCCCTTCTCATGCGTCCGTTGTACAGCGGACATCATGAAATACTGCTTCCGGGACCAGATGGCGGCTCTTCAGGAGCGCTGTCATCTAGATATCTAACTATAATTACTTAATCGGAATGGTCCACAATGTGTGCTTGCAAGCCAGGCACACGGTGTAGACCATACAGATGAAGTAATTATAGTTAGATATCTAGATGACCGCGCTCCTGAAGATCCGCCTACAGTTGGGCGCCCGGATTCTGCCTCTGACAGCTTTACAGTTCGTCAGGCAGAAAGGGGAGGGAACGGAGGACTTTATTTTCCTATTTCTCTCAAACCATAATGGCTTGAGAGAAAGGATGAAGCGCATTAAGTGTTGTTTTAGTACAGCTACCATTTAAAACATACTTTTTTGGGGACTTTACTATCCCTTTAAATGACTCTAAACCAGCTAAACAACCTCTTTAAAAGCATACATTTCCAGTAAAAGGATGATTATGCACCAAGGTGTGATAAAGTGGAGATTATTCACATCTCCAGTTCCTATGTTATTCTGTAGAACCCATGCACTAAGATTTCACAGACATTAGAGATCTCAGTGCATGGGTTCCATAGAATAACATAGGCACTGGAGAAGTGGTATCCTGAAGAAGTAATTTCCACTTCCTGTTGCACCTTAGTGCACTTCCTCCAAAGAATCAAAATACCTGAAGTGTCCTTTTATGCAAACTTATCAAGCATGGAAATTTTTATAGTAGACCTGTCATTTTCAAGGCTTTTATTTTCATGAAATTGATTTATTTGAACTGCCTGTGCCTTGTGCTTTTTTGTTTTCGGCCAGTTTAGTAGTTTTAGAGTGATTCCTATCATTGTCTTCAGGGAACCCTAACAGGCCATATCTTTAGGATTTCCCTCCTTATACACAATTGAGTTAAAGGGATAGTAATGGATTATTATAAGTACATTTAATATTGTAGATATTAGAAAAATACATAAATCGCTGCCAGTCCGAGCTCTCAAACACGTATGGTTTGAGAGATATACGCTGCTAAAGACTCCCCCTGTCACAGAGACGTCAGCATCTAGCGGACAGCCTGAGATCCTAGCCCCGGGGCCGGCCGGCAGCTCTTCAGCAGAGCCGAGATAGCGAGATCTAAAAAGAAATAATCCGCTGGAATGGTCTACAAAGTTTGCTTGCAAACCAGGCTCACTTTGTAGACTGCTCCAGTGAAGTATTTCATTAGATCTTGCTTTTTCAGCTCTGCTAAAGAGCCACCGGTCCCAGGACCAGGCTGTCCGCTAGATTCTGAAGTCTGTGAAAGAGGAGGGAGGGAGAGACTTTAACGGAGTATATCTCTCAAACAATACATGTTTGTGAGCTCGGACTGTCAGAAATAAATGTATTTTTCTAATCTCTACAATATTAAATGTACTTATAATAATCCATTACTATCCCTTTTATCAGAAGCTCAGTCATGTTATCCTTTGTGCTAGAGAAGTATCCAACACATTGTGTTGCAATGCATTGGATATCTCTCTGCACTCAAAAGGTTCATTACCTCACACAAGCAAGGAAATCCTGTAGACACAACCTGTGAGGTGCTCTGGGGGGGGAGTGTATTGGGAACCTCTGTGCTAATGTGAAGTACATCTTCGTATGATATTCACCAGATTAGTTTGAAAGTCATTGTTGGCTAATGGACCCAGCTAGTACTGCTCTGCAATGCTTTATTCATATATCACTCTGACTCCTAGAGCTTGATTTATCAGGGTGAAATTCTGAAACAAACCAACTACACCATAGGGTTGAAATGAAAACTCAGAAATTTGGAATTATTTAATTGGGGCTTTTAACCCCTTAAGGACCCATGACGGTCATGGCACTTGATGGAATTCAGGGATCCCTGAATCCATTGCATGAATTTTAAAAAAATAAAAATAAATAAATAAATTAATTAATTAATTAAAAAAAGGTCCTTAACTGCCAGCTGCGCCACCAGTTGTTAAGGGGCTAATCATGACTGCCTGAGAGGTCTCCATCACATTTCATAACAATGCGTTGGAGACCTCTGTTGCATTCAAAGGGTTAAAAGACTCAGTTAAATTTAGGGGAATTTTATACTTTTCCCCTACCCCATGGTTTAGTTGGTTTGCTCCATATTCATGTTTTTCTCTTGCTGGATACGGCCCTTGGTTTGCTGTTTAAACCTTAGAATAAAATGTAGTGAAAACACTGTTAACCCTTTGAGTGCCAGAGGGGTACGGAACGCATTGCAAAGTAATGCGTTCCGTACCCCTCTGGTACTCAAAGGGTTAATCTCCGTAGCTGTAGTTTTGTGCTTTTTTAATTAATATTTTATACAAACATTAACTCAGTACGGTAATCTGAGTGGTATTTCGCTTCATAACATTAATATACATAATTTAGTATCCTTTAAGGCCGGTTGGTCTGTTTAGACTTCCAGCTTTTGGGGACTACAGGCAGGTTGGGGATGATGTGAGTTGTAGTTTTCAACAGCTGGAAGTCCAAATATTAATTACTGAAGCTTGAAGTGGCAAACAGAAGACAGCTATCAGATTTTATGGTAATGTGATGAGGAGGCTTCTGTGTGTTAAGTAGAAACATTTTCTATACACTTGTTTACTACTTAATTGAATGCTTATGCCAAAAATGTATGAATGTGTACTCTGAAAATAAGGAGGTTTAATTAACCAAAAATATTGTGTAGTATCGCCTTTCTGAAAAGTGTGTTTATGATCTGTCTAAATGCAATCTTCTGTTTGTTGTTTTCCTCTGGAAACTGAAATACACACCCTAATTCTGGTTTCCATCTAAAATTCATCATTCTGCCTTAGGACCCTTTCACACTGGTGACAAATGTCACAACAACCACAAATCATAAAAAAACACTTGAATTATGAATCGTCTTAACATTTCACATGGGCAGCATGCTCTGTCATTGTTGAAGAGATGCAGCAGCTTTCTACCATCAGAGCGATAACATGGGTTTCAATGTAATTGCATCAAAATTGCAGAACTGTTGCAGGGAGATGCTTTTTCCCTGTAATTTTATCACTTGTCTTTATATTGAGAGAATGGGTTGCTTGGAAAACATTTCTACACTGTAACACTAAAAATACACCATTTGCTGTTAGTATAAAAGGGCGCACATCACAAAATTGTCTGTGAAAGAGTCCTTAGGGTATGTTACTACTAAGTGATTTTACACACTTGAGATAACCTCCCTTAGTTGCCTTTGGCTTCAATCCCATGTGAGACTGTCATGGTGACAGTTACTGTACAGTTTCCCAAAAATAGTGTGTATTGCAGCTATGGAGCCATTCTCATGGTTGACTGCAGTAATGAAGGAATGCCATACAAACTGTTTTGACAAGTGATTTTGAATAATTGGAATGCTCATCACAATTATCCAATAACTGGCTAACACATGTATTAGTCAATTTTGTATGGTCAATATCTACATAAGCCTGCCCTCCCCTCTTTAGTGCACACTTAGTAGTAATGGGTAACAGGGGGAGCACAGTACACAAGACACTGGAGAGTCAAACATGGTGGTGTACTCCCACGTTCAGATAACCTGTGTTAGCGTAGTCTTTTGTGTATAATTGCTTGTGAAGTACCATATAATCTATTCTTTTTACTTGTGCTGTTTGCACAGTCTGGACATAAACAGTTGTAAAACAAACCCCAGCCCAGTTGACAGGGAAATGGCACGTTTGAATACATGTACAGTATACTTCAGCTAACATATACTGTGTTTCATTTATTAGATCTAGAGCCAGTACCAGTATATGTCATTAAAGCGATAGAAATGTTTCATAATAAAAGCAGCTCTAATTAATCATCACAGTATGTGGGCCTTGGTGAGTGTTATTTTAATTCTGTCAGAGTTGTAGTTCAAGAGTAATTGAATTATAAAGTATCCCCCTCCCACCCCTTTTACTGATGTAACACTGCTCAGTTTAGAGCAGCAGGGAGTGTCCAGGTAGATTGCAGAGAGGGACAATCTTCAATTAAGATAAGGGGAAAAAGCTGAAAAACCTGTCAAGGGGGGCAGGGCTTTCATTGTTCTCACATTAAGAAGATTGACCCTTGATGTGAGCTGTCTGGTCTATGGACCAGATTCCACATCTGAGGGAAGGTGTCTTACACTAGGTAAAAGGGGTGGGAGGGGGAAACTTTATCATTCAATTACTCTTGAACTACATCTCTCATAGTATTGAAATAACACTCTCTATGGCTCAGATACTATGAAGATTAATTGGAGCTGCTGTTTTTGTGAAACGTTACTATAACTTTAAGGAAAACAACTTAGAGAGCTATCTGGACTTACTTTCTGATCACATTTTACATAGGCTATGAATATCAGTGTTTGTTAGAATATATAAGACTGAGTGTAAGCTGGTGTACCTCACATCATTCTGATCAGCGTAAAAAAACGATAACATCTTCTTTCGGGTCTGTCTGATCTTTGAAACTTCTGAAATTGGATAATTGGTATTTTTGAAGGTTAACCTATTATATACAGGTCAGTGGGAGTCATGTTAATGTTTCAAAGCCAGTATTTCCATAAAATGTTGTTTTTTGAGAAGTGGCCAATAATTTGATTATGCAGATTAACATTTGGTTTACATTATATCATTTGTAAATGCTGACTGCTGACCCTTTAACTGCTATACTGATGAGTGTGTTTTCCATTTCATATTTCCACTCGCTGCCCGGCCTGTTCATGAGTAGGTCAGCGATCATCACTCTCCACATTTTTCCTTGGACATAAAGATCTCCTTAAAGATGTACCTTGCTTATCTACTCATTTTAGCTATTATATATTTATATTCCTCTTTTTACAATCCGTTAGTAGCCATATTTGACATGTATTCGGGTGCAGTCAATTTACTCCATTATTTTGGGTTTCATTTTGACTGTGTAAATTAACAGCCATATAATCTTTTAGCTGTCCTTGAATATGCTTGTATAATGTCAGTTTTAAAGGGATAGTAATACTTCATTTTAACTTTATTTTATTTTGTAGGCATTAAAAAAACATGAAGAATGATATAAGTCTTATCTCTGAAACCTTTATGGTTTAAGAGATATTCACAAACAAAGTATCCCCCCCTGTTCAACCAGATCAGAAGGGAGATGCCCAGGTAGACTGCAGAGAGGGACAATCTTTAATTAAGATAATGGAAAAAGCTGAAAAACTTGTCAAGGGGGGAAGGGCTTTCATTGTTTTCATACAAAGAAAATTGTCCCCTTCTGTTATCTGTACTGTCATACAACCAGACTCACATCTGAGAAGAGATGGCTTACACTAGGTAAAAGGGGCGGGGAGGGGAACTTTGCTTGTGAATATCTCATAAACCATAAAGGTTTGAGAGATAAGACTTATATCATTCTTCATGTTTTTTTAATGCCTACAAAATAAAATAAAGTTAAAACGAAGTGTTACTATCCCTTTAAGCTCTGTAGTTAGCGAGTATTCCTACTCCATATGATTCAACCAGTGAGGACATAGATTACTATACAGCAGTGAACTTGCTGTTTAATCTTTTAACTGATCAGTATATGATCATCCAGTAGTGTACCATGCTTAGCTTTTTATGAGTTGAAACCGTTTCACTGCCTCTGGGGTATTCATTGCACATCCCTATGGCACTAAAAGGGTTACAGGAGTGCAGCGACTGCAAACTGTCCCGGCTCCATAGAAAGCTACAGGGAGATCTCAACATCACCCAGCCTCAGGTTGGCTGTGTTGGAACTGTGAACTTCAGCAGCAAAGGCTGCTATCGGAGCTTAGTGCATGTGTTGATGTGCCACATTGGTATGTAAACGCACCCACGTGAATATAGCAATGGCTTATTAAACTGCATTTGCATATACAAATGTAATAATTGCGAAACAAAATAGTAAACATGTCGAAAGCATGGAGTATTTGTGGTGGATTAACAGGGATATGATGGCAAAGACACCTTATGCTTCCTGTTGATATGGAATTGACACCACTTTGTCTCCATTTTGTCACCTTGGCCCCATATCGTGCATCTCCCCCTAAGATCTGTATGGGAAAGCCTTAAAGTGGAACATTCACATTAGACAAACTTGTGTCCATTGGCTTTAACCCCTTAAGGACCGGCACGCGTGGCCGGCACTTGAGGACCACGGGGCTTTTTTTTAGGTTCCGGTTTAGGGCTTCCGGAGCAGCGTGTAGCTGTGCCGAGAGCCCTGAACTCCATGCCGTGCCAGGACCATCACTGGTCCTTAAGTGCCAGACCGCCTTAAGTGGTTAATTAGTAAAACTAGAATAGCGGCGTTGGTTTTTGTTTTAAACCTTACTTGCCTAGTATTGACGATATGAAGACTTATAACCGGGCACTTCCGCGTTGTGCAGCACACAGTATGTGTGGCACAGTGCCACAGGACTTAACACCTCCCTCCCAGCTGCCCCAGGGAGCGCGTTCACACTTCCCTTAGTAGTGTCATTTATGTGGGCTAATGTTACAGAAAGCTCCGTTTACCATGCTTCTGAGCTTACTATTTTGGTTAATTTTTAGCAGGGACTGGATAAAAGTTATGAATGGTTATTCATACCTCCCAGGGGTCCCTTTTCAGGGAGTACTGTCTCTCTGAGGTAAAAATCCCTATGTCATTCTTTACTATCCTGATAGCTCTTTTAGGAGATCAAACTATGTATATCACATTGCTTCACAGTAATAAAACTTGCATTAATGTTTGAATTCAGTATATGTTAATAAATTAGTCTGTGTAAATTAAATGCTTTGGACTTGCTTTAATTTATGCACTAAGCAATAGGGGTTTCAAACTCTCATGCCTTTTTTTTTTTTTTTTTTCTCTCTCTCTTTCAAGTTCTGCTCCCAGTACCTCCAAAAGGGTCTTACTATTGGCCATTTGAAGCCCTGGGAGATGTTCTCTGCTTCTCTGTGATTGTGAGGAAGACAGAGGCAGAGAACACTGGCAAAGGCAATGTATATTTACATTGCCTTTATGTGGCTTCACTGGCATGTGCAATCACAGGTGTGGAACCAAGGCTGAAACTGACTTCTCTGATCCTGGAGCAGCCAGTTACAGCCTCCTCAGTGTGATCATTGCGCACCCTGAGGTGAGCTGTGATCATTTTACCCGTGACATGCCTGGCCTTTCACCTGGCCTTAAAGGACAGAAATGTGAACTCGTTAAGTGGTTAAAGATAATATCACTTTCCACTAGGCTAATGTGATGTCGGTTTTGAGAATAAGTGCAGGAATGTAAGCCCCTTAGGACCAGATAAATGTTCAATGCACTGTACACCTCTCTTGTCCTCAAGGGGTTGGTCAGATATGTCACCTATTGATCCAATTAATTCACGTCTATGTCCTTTGGAGCAAATTCAGTTGCAAAGCTGGTTTCAGACCTGCTTTGAATATCTCAAACAAAATAATGAATATGCAGTTGGATGACTTGCTCAGCTACCGAGCGGTGGTGTGTGGCTTCTAACTAAATCTAACACTGTCTGTAATGGGAGGCTGGTGCAGCCTACCTCAGTCTCACACTTAACTGAAAATGGGTCGGAAAACGCACACTGCTACTTGGTAGCAGAACAGTGCATTATATCATGCAGGGGGTGGGCCATATTCCAAAAAGACATCTCCATCTCCAGGAAAACTAATACAAGAATGAATAAAACGTCAAAAATGTACACTTGATACCTGTCAGACAGGCATATTATTAAACCACACAATGTGTGCTTTAAAGGGGATTTATACCCCTATAAAAGTTAGGTTATATATCTGATGAGTAAAAAGTGTATTCATTTTTTTTTTAAGCTCCGTTTGGTTGAAATTGCAGTTATAAACTCTGCCCTGCACCTACTTCCACATAGACTGCGGTTAACTGCTCTGTAACTGCTCCATCACTCTGCCTCTGCTCCCCTCCCTCTATCCTGCCTCCTCCGATGACGGAGGGTTTCTGCTTGTAAGTTGGAGTGCTCTCATTGACCAGATATCGATCTCTGCCAATGCGACCACTGCATCTTGCAGGCAGAAAGCCTCCGTCTTTGGAGGAGGCTGGATAGAGGTACAGGAGCAGAGGAAGTGTGACAGACTGTGGTAACAGAGCAGGTAACCGCAGTCCAGGTGGAAGTAGGTGCAGGGCACAGTTTGTAACTGCAGTTTCGACCAAACGGAGCTTAAAAAAAACTACTACACTTTTTACTTATATTAGATATGCAGGGCTTATAATTTGAAGTCCTTTGCTACTAGCCAGACCTGAAAAGTTACTCGGCACTGCAAGCCAAAACATACCCACCAGGGCTGAATTTCTACTCGCCAGGGCTAAATTTTCACTCGCCATTGGCTAGTGGTGTGTGGAAATTTTGAGCCCTGGATATGTAACCTAACTCTTCAGGCAAATTTATATAGGGGTGATACATCCCCTTTAATAAGTACAGCAGGTTGTTTGGTTTGTGTGCCCTTCTAATATACTAACATATATTACAGTATCTTGAAGGGATATTTTCACCTGAAATTTATATGGTTGTTGCTCTTACAAATATCATGTATTCCTACCCAGCATTTGTAAAAATATTTATTTGGTGCATAAGACCCAAAATATTAAAACATGCATTATCTATTGAGGTGTAACTACCAATGGCCCTTTAAAGCGGAACTACCACCCAACACAATCTTTACCTTCACTAAGTCCCCATCTGGCGACTAGCTGCTTAGTAGCGCTAGTCGCCAGAATAACTACCTTATTTAATAGATTTCTGCTCTCATCCATGGGTGACAGGTAGGACGGAGCACGGACATCTTGCCATTGTGACGTCCACGCGCCTGCGCTTTCAGTCCCAGCCGGAGCCAAATGGCTCCCAGCAACGCCTCCTAGACCCGGCTGGGACTGACAGCGCTATCGAATGGACGGCCCAATGGCAAGATGTACGCGCTCTGTCCTGCCTGTCGCCCATAGAAGAGAGCAGAAATCTATTAAATAAGGTAATAGTTCTGGCGACTAGCGCTACTAAGCAGCTAGTCACCAGATGGGGACTTAGTGAAGCTAAAGATTGTGTGGGGTGGTAGTTCCCCTTTAACCATTGTGCACCCATCTGGTCCTTAAAGGGATAGTAATACTTCATTTTAACTTTATTTTGTAGGCATTAAAAAAATATGAAGAACGATATAAGTCTTATCTCTCAAACCTTTATGGTTTGAGAGATATTCACAAGCAAAGTTTCCCCTCCCGCCCCTTTTACCTAGTGTAAGCCATCTTTTCTCAGAAGGGTGAATTTGGTTGTAAGACCAGACAGATAACAGCAGGGGACAATCTTCTTACAATGAAAACAATGAAAGCCCTGGCCCCCTTGACAAGCTTTTCAGGTTTTTCCCTTATCTTAATTGAAGATTGTCCCTCTCTGCAGTCTACCTGGGCACCTCCCTTCTGCTCTGGCTAAGCAGTGTTACATCAGTAAAAGGGGCGGAAGGGGATACTTTGTCATTGAATTACTCTTGAACTACAACTCTGACAGAATTGAAATAACACTCTCCAAAGTCCAAATACTATGATGATTAATTAGAGCTGCTTTTATTATGAAACATTACTATCCCTTTAAAGAGTTAACCTGTGTGTGTTTATGCACGCTCCTAATAAGTGATGAGAAAAATATCTGCCATAACCAAGGTAAACGAATAAACCAGAGGAAAGAGTCTGTGAACTGAAAATAAATGTTTTTATTATCTAAACAATAATGTTTATGATCATATCGGCTTTTTATAACATGTTTGATAATAAATGTATCTAAGTGTAACTTAGAACTTCAAGTGGCTATACATTACTGAATACAATTTAAAAACAAACCTATATAAATGGAAATTAACCCTTTTTTTGGGGGGAAAAATTTATTTAAAGGAGCAGTAAATCATGCAGCTGTTCAGAGTGCCAAGCCCATAGCAGCTATGGTTGTTCACTGTCTCCCTGTACTTTATCTTTTAAAGCGGAACTACCACCTATTTTAAACTTTACAATATGAGTTAGCGCTACACCTAATAATCAGGAAGTCATACCTCCCAACATTTCAAATTGCCAAAGAGGGACAATTGTGTTTTAGGGGGTGTGGCTGGTGGGCGGGGCATTAACGAGAATTTTCAGACTGTTTCATGACCTATTGACACCTCCTTGTGTTACCTAATAAATAACTTATAGCAAGACCAAAGTATTTTATTTAAGTACACTAATTTATAAACACATATACTGACGTTTAAAGAAACAATAATGTGAGTTTTATTGCTGTGGAGCATTGTGATACACTTATATACACACCACCAATCTGATCTCCTAAAAAGAGGGACATTAGGGTGGGAAAGAGGGACAGTAGGATCTGGGTCTAAAAGCGGGACTGTCCCTCCTAAAGAGGGACACTTGGGAGGTATGGGAGGTGTGGGGTACAGAAAAGCACAGGATATAGCAGATCCATGAAGACTAATAATTATGTCTAGAATATTGATTAAAAAATACAAAAAATACAGACTAAAATAGCAAAATCAATATTCCATTACATAAAATATAATATAAACTCCGACCTGAGTAAGAAATCACTTAACAGTCCTTTTTGGTCCAAAAATAAAAAACCAGGGATGAATATGATATGAATGGATGATGAGAGGATGAGGTGAATCAATGGAGATGATAATGAAACAGTCAAGTTCAATAGTTTCCGCTTACTTGGTCCCCTTGTGCTGCTGATCCGATGGTAATTCTGTCAATCACCCATCAGAAGAACTAGTAAAACAAGAAAGGAAACAAGCGCACCAGGCGGACAAGAATGGGTAGAAATCTAAGTGCAGTATTTATTAAAACACCATAAATAAAAACAAACATCAGATGCACTCACATTTTCCCCATCTTGGGGTATAGCATATCGGGGTCCCTTCCCCCTGTTAGCCACGAACTGTGTCCTTATGGCTCCTGAAAGTCTCTCCAAAGGCTGCTATTCAGATGTTAAACCTCCGGCCGAATGTTGTCTCCACTGCCGACAACAATGTTGCAAATCCCAAAAGCCAATACGGCTGTGTCGGCTATGTGACGGAACTGTGGCGACTATGGGAGATATTGGTGTGTTAGAGATATGGGATCTCATGTCTTCAGACTATTTCTACCCAAAAGACTAACAACCATAGACTGAGCTTAGCCATAGTTGCTTCCAGTACATTGCTAGAGTGCAGAGATAGTGGGGGTTGGGCTTTGCTTCCACTATACTCCAGGTCTGTGCTAAGGAATGTTACTTGATTCCTGCTGTGCTTCCTTGACCAATCAGAGGAGGTTATTGATGAGCCAGTTAAGAATGTATAATTTCAAGTCTTAATCTGCATTCTTATCTTGATAAGGGTGCTGGTGACTGATTGGTCAAGCATAGAAACACTGTCCCAAGTATTCATTTGCATGCTGATCTTGATAAGAGTCTCTGTAGTGTATATAAGCTGTGTGTTTGAGTCAATAAAAGAGAGTTCTTCCCTTCATCAAGTCTCGGCTGATGTTTGGAAATAGGAGATTTGTTTTACTATTGGAGTGTTACTCTGAGGGAGAAAGGAACTATAACGGAGGTATCCAGCTTATGATACAAGGCGTCACGTTACAGGCGTTCTAACTGGACACACACCTGAGGCAGTATCACTATAGGTATACTCTTCTTTCGTTCAGGGCCATGAAAACCCGCAGGGGGCATGGGGAGGGACTCGACAGAGTGCTCTCAAAACACCCAACGCGTCTTCGCGAGTCCTACTGCTCACTTCATCAGGAGTAAAGGGCGTACTGCCCCTTTCTCATTACTTAAATAGATAACACTATTTTAATTAGTGAACCCATATACACACATTAATTAACCATAAAACTGTGTTAAACACACAATCAACATTACGAATCCTTCCATAAGATTTTTCTAACATGACTGAAACACAATATTTGTCATATACATATTTATATAAAACCGTAGTTTCTTTTTTTATTAAAAAAATCAATTATATATAAAAAAACATGGAAAAAACGTTGGAAAAAATCTTATGGAAGGATTCGTAATGTTGATTGTGTGTTTAACACAGTTTTATGGTTAATTAATGTGTTTATATGGGTTCACTAATTAAAATAGTGTTATCTATTTAAGTAATGAGAAAGGGACGGTACGCCCTTTACCCCTGATGAAGTGAGCAGTAGGACTCGCGAAGACGCGTTGGGTGTTTTGAGAGCACTCTATCGAGTCCCTCCCCACACCCCCTGCGGGTTTTCATGGCCCTGAACGAAAGAAGAGTATACCTATAGTGATACTGCCTCAGGTGCGTGTCCAGTTAGACGGCCGACATGGCCATATTGGCTTATGCGATTTGCAACATTGTTGCCGGCAGTGGAGACAACATTCGGCCGGACGTTTAACATCTGAATAGCAGCCTTTGGAGAGACTTTCAGGAGTCATAAGGACGCAGTTTGTGGCTAACAAGGGGAAGGGACCCCGATATGCTATACCCCAAGATGGGGAAAATGTGAGTGCATCTGATGTTTGTTTTTATTTATGGTGTTTTAATAAATACTGCACTTAGATTTCTACCCATTCTTGTCCGCCTGGTGCTCTTGTTTCCTTTCTTGTTTTACTATTTTAAACTTTGTCGAGTAATTCCCCATCTGCTAAGTAGTGCTAGTCGCCAGAATAATTACCTGGTTAAATAGAATGATACCTTGATCCTGGGCTGGCAGGTAGTAGAGAGCGCAGACATCTTTCCATTGTGGCTGTCAGTCCCAGCCGGCTCTAGGAGGCGTTGCTGGGAGCTGTTCAGCTCCAAAAGGAAGTGACAGTGCAGATGTCACTATAGAAAGATGTCTGCGCTCTCTACTGCCTGTCAGACCTGGAGCTGGGTATCATTTTATTTAACCAGGTAATTATTCTGGTGACTAGCACTACTAGCAGCTAGTCACCAGATGGGGAATTATTTGACATAAAATTTAATATAGGTGGTAGTTCCGCTTTTACTTTGTTATTTAGAACAACTTTGTTAACTTTGTTGTTTAGAATTCATTGGAGAGGCATCAGGATCCCTCCTGATGCCCTCCATGGAACAGATTGCTTACACAATCATGTAAACCATTAATAATCGTTACCAGAAAGCACTCACTGATTTCCTTCCCACCTTTGTTCCCTGAACTATAACACGTTTTACTATGTTAAACTGTGTGACATTGGGGTGTCCAGGACATTGCCTTGCAGTGTCTTGGACCCCCTCTGACATACACATATGCATTGCGTGCTTCCCCAGCCTTGGTTCACTCTCTACTGGTGGTCACAGAACCACACATACACTCTTTTTCACCCTGTTCCACTGAGATCCACACACACACACACACACTGCCTGCTTCCCCAGCCTTGTCCCACTCGTAGCCACATAACCACCACGCACCTCCATTTATACCCCAGCCTTTTCCACTGCCCCACTAGTAGCCACAGAAATACACATACACTGTGTGACAACCAAGCCTTGTTCCACTGTCCCACTGGTAGCCATAGAAACATACATACAGTGTCTGTTTCCCCAGCCTTATCCCACTGATAGTCACAGAACCACATTTACACAGTCTGCTTCCCCAGCCTTGTGCTACCAATACTGTACAATACCCTATTGTATGTTAACCCTTACCAATAAGGTACTGTTTTCTCTGGTACTAGGTACTGAATATACTGTAGTAGGACATTTTTTCACGGCACTGAAAGATTTATGTTTTAAGTTTTAATAAGCTTGCTTTTCCTATAGCACCACATTCTGTAAATAATTGTGTACACAAGCTTAATCGCTTAAGGACCGGATGCGCATGCATGGTGCGGTCACTTAAGGACAAGGGACCTTTTTTTTTTTTTTTTTTCTTTTCAGATTCCGATTCCGGACTCCACGAACGGCGTGCAGCCGCGCAGGGAGCCCGGAATTCCATGACGGTCCAGGACCGTCATGGGTCCTTAAAGGGATAGTAATACTTCGTTTTAACTTTATTTTATTTTGTAGGCATTAAAAAAAATATGAAGAATGATATAAGTCTTATCTCTCAAACCTTTATGGTTTGAGAGATATTCACAAGCAAAGTTTCCCCTCCCGCCCCTTTTACCTAGTGTAAGTCATCTCTTCTCAGATGGGGAATCTGGTTGTAAGACCAGACCGATAACAGCAGGGGACAATCTTCTTACAATGAAAACAATGAAAGCCCTTCCCCCCTTGACAAGTTTTTCAGGTTTTTCCCTTATCTTAATTGAAGATTGTCCCTCTCTGCAGTCTACCTGGGCACCTCCCTTCTGATCTGGCTGAACAGTGTTACATCAGTAAAAGGGGTGGGAAGGGATATTTTGTCATTGAATTACTCTTGAACTACAACTCTGACAGAATTTAAATAACACTCTCCAAAGTCCAAATACTATGATGATTAATTAGAGCTGCTTTTATTATGAAACATTACTATCCCTTTAAGGGTATAACAACCCATGGCGGTCCAGGACTGTCATGGGTCCTTAAGGGGTTAAGGGTATAAAGAAAAGTGGCATCTCATTTTATGCTATGGTTGCCTACTAAATGGTATGCTTTGTGTGTCTGTTCTTCATTTATGTAGTTGTTAACAGCTATTTTAGTACAGGCAAGTCATAATTGAAAAATGAGACATTGTAATTTTTGTTTCTGGCACTCTCTATGTCAATTCTTCACGGAATGTCAGTTTTTCTAGGAAGATCAGTAGCTAATATATACTGTTTTTCAAAGCTATCAGAATTTTTTAATGGCTAGAAATGTAAAATAACTGTTTTAATTTTTTTCTTAAAGCGCCATCTTCTGAAGACATTTTTGCAAACCAGTAAGAATGAAAGTGACCCTCTGATTTGATGTGGGTGAATGTGTACTTCTCAGAATGGCATGCATCTGATGCCTTTCCTTAATTTCTCTAAAAGTCATGAACATTTTAGTGCAGACAACTATTTTCAAAAAAGAATCCAGGTAGATGTAGGTTAGCTCCCTTTGTTTTTAAGATGTGGCCATATGCATAACTCAGACATTTCTGAGAATTTTTCTTTGAATGGAAGGCATTAAAGGGATAGTAATACTTTGTTTTATCTTTATTTTGTAGGCATTAAAAAAACATGAAGAACGATATAAGTCTTATCTCTCAAACCTTTATGGTTTGAAAGATATTCACAAGCAAAGTTTCCCCTCCCTCCCCTTTTACCTAGTGTAAGCCATCTCTTCTCAGATGTGGAATCCAGTCCATAGAACAGACAGATAACAGCACGGGACAATCTTCTTCCTATGAGAACAATGAAAGCCCTGCTCCACTTGTCAAGTTTTTCAGGTTTTTCCCTTATCTTAATTGAAGATTGTCCCTCTCTGCAGTCTACCTGGGCACCTCCCTTCTGCTCTGGCTGAACAGTGTTACATCAGTAAAAGGGGCGGGATGGGGATACTTTCATTGAATTACTCTTGAACTACAACTCTGACAGAATTGAAATAACACCCTCCAAAGTCCAAATACTATGATGATTAATTAGAGCTACTTTTATTATGAAACATTACTATCCCTTTAATGTTATTGCTCACTTTGTCATGCTGATGCAGTGTGAAGACAATTGGCAAAAACTACTTTATGTGTACATTGTTGTTAATGTTAGAACACTCTGAGCATATTTTAACCATAACTGTATGTATTTATACTTTTCCACTGATCTTATTTAATACATATAGATGGATGGTAAAATAAATGTGTGTCTGTTCCCCTTTAGAGGATCTTGATTTGTATTTTGATTTCCTTCTTGGCCGGAGATGTTCTGCTATTGCACTGTCCCCTTGAGATCTTAATTGTGGATGACATGATTAAATGGAGAGGATGTAGTGTCAGACCTCATTCTCATGTAAACACTGAGGGATAAAGAGAATACCAAAACAAGAAACCCTTTAGTGAGGCACACAACCCAGAAAATTGTATGTATCAAAATATATAAATCTTTATTAGTATACATGTAAACACAGAGGAGACAGAATAAAACATACTTAAAATTGTCACATATAACAATAATAGAGGGAAACTACTAATGTTATGACAAATATCACACAATTATAGTACCCAAATGACACAATATTTCTGTCCTCAAAAAATGGAAATACTGGGAAAAGTTGCTAATAGCATATAATGCAATTAAGTGTAAGTGCAAACATAATAAATGAGCCAATACTGAAAAAAATATAATGTACTTAGCAGCCTAAATCGTGTCCCAGTGGATAGGAAATCAGAGATCAAAAGCAATGGTAATAAGCATCACTAGCGCCAAAACAATCAACAGTCAGCCCTCTAAAGACCACAATCCCAACGTGTATTGCTGGAAGGCTTTGTCTGTCAGGGGTGTGGAAATTAAAAAAAAAAACAAAAAAAACTACTTGTCCAAGGGGCTAAAACAGGCGCACAATCTACTTGTCCCTTATAACAATCTGCTTGTCCTGATACACAATAATTATTTCAGTACAGCCACCAAAATACATCCACCTCCACACCCTGCCCATCCTGTGTCCACCTCCACACCCTGCCCATCCTGTGTTCACCTCCACACTGTGTCCACCCTGCTAACACTGGCACTCAGACCAGTGCTTACCTCCAATGAAGCCTCCTTCACCTCAGGTCACTGAAGTCCTGCCACCAGCCTCCCTCTCAGCGGCTGAGCCAGGAGGACCTTAATGGTGTTGGTGCCAGAAAACTGCTGGAGAACTGGCTTGGTGCTCTTTGTTCAACTGTGTGCCAAGCATTTTTGGTAGGTCAACCAGAATGCGACATTGCTGCGCACACACATGCGCAGTTAACAATAGCTTCCCTTCATTGAGTCATTAGATTCAATGAAGGGAGCTGTAGGCACTGGAATTCAGAACGGACTGCAGGGCACTTAGTGCAGCAGCACAGGGGGGCCCTGGTGACACGATTTATTTAAAAAAATGGATAATTAAAAAAAAAAAATTAAAAAAAAAAATGTGCAGCTTCACCGTTGGTCCGGCTCTTCTTACCCGAAGCAGGTATAAATATGATTAAAAATGTACCTGTCCAACGCCCGGAACTACATGTCCCGGGCGTCAGACTATATAAATTCCACAAGCCCGGTCTGGGGACCTCAATCTCAGGTGACTGGAGTGATCAAATCAATCCAATATGCCTCTCTAATCTGATTGGTTACCAAATGTTTTAAATTTGTTGGAGTGTAGACTGTGAACTCCCTAGTCATGAATAAGTGCTGTGACGACAGAACGGGTTGACCTGGAATGGAGAACAGCTGATTCTGGGTTCAGTGAGTCACAATGATTTAAAGAGGATGTAGCACCTCTGTATAACTTAGCCTAGATAGTTAGGTTATATATCTAATATGACTAAAAGTGTCTTAATTTATTTATTTTTTTTTAAAGCTTTATTTGGTCTAAATTGAAGTTATAAAGTCTGCCCTGCAGCTACTTCCACATAGACTGTGGTTACCTGCTCTGTAACCACAGTCCGTCGCTTTGCCTCTGCTCTCTGCTCCCCTCCTTCTATCCAGCCTCCTCCAATGATGGAGGCTTTGTGTCTGTAAGCTGGAGCGGTCTCATCGGCCAGAAATGGATCTCTGCCAGTGAAACTGCTCTAGCTTACACACAGACAGCGTTCGTCATTGGAGGAGGCTGGATAGAGGGAGGAGAGCAGAGGCAGAACTACAGACTGCGGTTACAGAGCAGATAAGGAAAATTATCAGAAAAAAATTTAGTACATTCTAGATCATACTGTAAGGCACATTAAAACCTAAACAATCTGTGGTTGTATCTGCATTGATATACTGTGCTAGCATCAGTAAAAGTGTCTTTTTGAGGCCTATAATCTAGTGTTATGTCTCTGTAGGAGCAATCCTTTCATTTCCCAGGGCTTCCAGTCTTTGATTGCCATAGCATTATTCATATACTTTATAGTGTTTTCTTCTGAATACAAAGGATAGATGCTAATCTCATTAAAACGCGAGTTTAGGTTTGGACTTTAGGACTTTTTAGCCTATAAAATTTGTTTTTTTTGTTACAGATGTTGGCCGTGTATTTAAAAGGGATGTCGCCTCAGAATAAAAACAAATTGTTTTGTTAATAAAGTGGTAGTAGGAAAGCTCACTGCCTAACTCTCCTCCGACACCCCCCCCCCTCAGCTGTCCCAGGGAGCGCGTTCACGCTTCCCTTCTGTGTGGTATAAATGACTTCTATCGTTATATCAAGCTCCAGTTAGCATTATACTGAAGCCGCAACCTCAGTACAATGCTAGCAAGAGCTTATATAACGAAAGAAGCCATTCACACCACACCAAAGGGAAACGTGAACAAGCTTCCTCAGGCAGCTGAGAGGGAGGAGAAGAGCTCTGATGTGGCCATTATGCGGAAGTGCACAGCAGAGAGGAGACAATATCTTTAAAAGTACTTACTTTTAGAAAAAAAAAAACAGCTTTCCTACTACTACTAGTTTATTAACAAAACGTATGGTAAAAAATGTTTTTGAGGTGATACATACCCTTTAAAAGTGTATAACACAAATTTATGTTTAGACGTTGGTGTTACTTTAATGAACTTGCAGAAGGTGAATATGTGACACATCTGATTGTATAACTTTATTTATTAGTATTATTTGTTTAACATCTTAAGGACCCATGACAGTCCTGGACCGTCAAGGGTTGTTATACCCTTAACCCCTTAAGGACCCTTGACGTACCAGGACCGTCACGGTCCTTGAACTACTCAAGGACCGATGACGGTCATGGTACGTCACGTACTTTTTACTTACAGCGCTCTACCGGAAGCGTTGTAAGTAAAAATAGGGCCTGAAATAGACCGCTCCAAGATCGGAGCGATCTCTATCAGGCCCCATAATGACGCGCCGATACACGTGACAGTTCACGTGTACCGGCGCGTCCAAGTGCGCCTATGCGGTCATTATGGGACGGAAATGTCCCATGACCGCCGGTCCTTAAGGGGTTAAGGACCCTTGATGGTTCTGGACCATCATGGAATCCTGGGCTCCCCTCGCGGCTGCATGCCGTTCAGGTTAGTCCAGAATCAGATCGCATAAAAAAAAATGCTCCTTGGTCCTTAAAGGACCGCAAAGTACACGCACGGCCGGTCCTTAAGGGGTTAAAGGGATAGTAATGTTTCATAATAAAAGCAGCTCTAATTAATCATCATAGTATTTGGACTTTGGAGAGTGTTATATCAATTCTGTCAGAGTTGTAGTTCAAGAGTAATTCAGTGATAAAGTATCCCCCTCCCGCCCCTTTTACTGATGTAACACTGCTCAGCCAGATCAGAAGGGAGGTGCCCAGGTAGACTGCAGAGAGGGACAATCTTCAATTAAGATAAGGGAAAAACCTGAAAAACTTGTCAAGGGGGGCAGGGCTTTCATTGTTCTCATAGGAAGAAGATTGTCCCCTTCTGTTATCTGTCTGGTCTATGGACTGCATTCCACATCTGAGAAGAGATGGATTACACTAGGTAAAAGGGGCGGGAGGGGTAACTTTGCTTGTGAATATCTCTCAAGCCATAAAGGTTTGAGAGATAAGACATATTCTTCATGTTTTTTTAATGCCTACAAAATAAAATAAAGATAAAACGAAGTATTACTATCCCTTTGAATGCCAATAGAACCACTATCTTTGCTTCTATTTCTAGTTAAAATCATGCGTCAGACAACATCTCAACTGTATGTACCAGGCTGCTTTTATCTTCTGTGGAGTTAGAGGCGTAGTTCTATTTGCACACAGAAATTCCATAATTAAAACATTCATGTTGTTAATAATTTTGCATACTGGTATGATATTCATTATACAGATGTTTTTAATGTAGTATGGTATTTTTTGTAGCAATTTTTAAATTAGTTTTAAGTAAAATGCAGCAGCAATTTAAGTATTCATGTGATCTATTCATACAAAATTAATTTACCATTATTTTCCATATAATATGAAGCATTTGACAGCAACATTGTGATGTCTTTCTGGAAAAATAAGACATTTAGTGGGGCCAAATCTTGTGTAATTGCAATTGGCCATTGGAAACTTAAAGGCATAGTAATACTTCGTTTTATCTTTATTTTATTTTGTAGGCATTAAAAAATCATGAAGAACGATATAAGTCTTATCTCTCAAACCTTTATGGTTTGAGAGATATTCACAAGCAAAGTTTCCCCTCCCTCCCCTTTTACCTAGTGTAAGCCATCTCTTCTCAGATGTGGAATCCAGTCCATAGACCAGACAGATAACAGAAGGGGACAATCTTCTTCCTATGAGAACAATGAAAGCCCTGCCCCCCTTGACAAGTTTTTCAGGTTTTTCCCTTATCTTAATTGAAGATTGTCCCTCTGTGCAATCTATCTGGGCACCTCCCTTCTGATCTGGCTGAGCAGTGTTACATCCGTAAAAGGGGCGGGAGGGGGATACTTTGTCATTGAATTACTCTTGAACTACAACTCTGACAGAATTGAAATAACACTCTCCAAAATCCAAATACTATGATGATTAATTAGAGCTGGTTTTACTATGAAACATTACTATCCCTTTAAGACTTGTTCTTAGAGCTATTTTGCTTGAGAAAAGTTGCTAGTACTAGAGAACTTATTATTTATTTATTTTGGAGTAGGGGCTGAGATCGCTGGTACTGAATACCGTTGATTACCCCCTGAAGGAAGAACAAAATAATCACAGCTTGAAATAACATATCGTAGCCATTCCAATGAATAAACTACAATAATTCTTATGGTGTGATGTGCACAGAGCTTTATATAGTGCATGAACCAGTACAATGCAGTCAGTGGGGTTCAGAGTCTTAGATAATGATATGGAAAAGGGAGGATGGCTTAAAAAAATGGCTTTGTAGAAGTTATAACTGTTTGGTTTACACTCTTAGGACCTTCTGCAACAGGCAAAAGATGAGCAATTCTAAGTCAAACCAAATGCACCACAGTGGACAAATATATACACCAAATTCCGCTTGATTTAAAGCAGAACTTTCAGAACTAACATTGCCCCCGAATATATTACTAAGCTAATGATATGCAAAGTCATACTATCCTTGAGCTCAATAAGTTAGTGTTTATTGCAGAAAAAACACATGTTCAGCAGGAACCAGAGGACAGACAGTGCAGACATCTTGGAGGAAATGTACCTCTGAGTCTGCGCTGTCTGTCCCGTTCACTGCCAGCACTCATGGTGACGTTCCTTGGTGCCTTAAAGGGATAGTAATGTTTCATAATAAAAGCAGCTCTAATTAATCATCAAAGTATTTGAGCATTGGAGAGTGTTATTTCAATTCTGTCAGAGTAATTGAATGATAAAGTATCCCCCTCCTGTCCCTTTTACCTAGTGTAACACTGTTCAGCTCAGAGCAGCAGGGAGGTGCCCAGGTAGATTGCAGAGAGGGACAATCTTCAATTAGGATGAGGGAAAAAGCTGAAAAACCTGTCAAGGGGGGCAGGGCTTTCTTTGTTCTCACAGTAAGAAGATTGTCCCTGAGATTCCACAACTGAGGAGAGGGGGCTTACACTAGGTAAAAGGGGTGGGAGGGGGATACTTTATAATTCAATGACTCTTGAACTACAACTCTGACTGTATTGAAATAACACTCTCCAAAGTCCAGATACTATGAAGATTAATTGGAGCTGCTGTTTTTGTGAAACATTACTTTCTCTGTCGTCCAATACAGGTTACTGGTAACTTTGGGTAGGCGATCCGCCCGTTTAATTGTAGGCAGGAAAAATTCTAGAATTGTATGCAGGGGGTGGAGCCTACCATCCCTCCTGGGCTGCAGCTAGCCAACCAGCTCCAGAAAGATTAGTTCTTCGGTGAAGACACAGGCAAGAGAACAGTTCTGCTATAGTTTTAGAAACTTTTTTTATTTTTCTGTTAGAAATGGAATACCACCGTTAGGCGGATTACCTTAACTCACAATGCACTTAGATGTGGCTAGCTCAGTATCCAGGTGCTTTTTGTTGACCTTAAGACCTGGGGGAAAATCTTGGCTACAAGTTCTTTCCACAGGAGTTGCCCACCGAGGCTCCTTCTTAATACATGGTAGTCTGAAGACAGAAGATCTGCAGGAAAGGTGAGCAAACCTTTGAGTGCTGAAGGTCCACATGTCCCTCAGTGCCCCTCTGCACAGAAGTTTTCCTTTGGAGTTCCTATTGCACACTCCTGCACTCATTGGGTCTATCTGTATGTCTGTTGGGTGTTTTGGAGCAGGTTTATGTGGCAACTTAACTCTTTATCTGCTGGTTTTGCATCTGTTGGGGGGGTTTCTGACACTTTTGCTACTGGTTCGTTTTTTTTTTTTTTTGGGGTATCCTAACATGTTCTAGTGATGTTTCATGCATTTTTATTTTTCTATGTCAATTTTGTAAAATTTGAGTTACGGGCACGCTTTACCTCATAGGCACCATTGCTCCATTCCCTCCTATGGGACTGTACAGTTTGGGACATAACTCTGCAACCGCTTAACCCAGCGACTTCAGAGATGGCTCATTTTGTGCCATTTCCAGAATGAGTATCCTACTCAGGACTTGGACTCTCTCTCTCCTCTGCTGATTAACCCTTCGCCTGCCAGATAAGTCTAGTTTAGCGATTTCTGGGGTGAATCTTAATCCTACACACTATACTTGGGTGATTTCTTATACTGTAAGGTTATTTGACACTGTGAGAATGTCTATACCATTGGAGCTTTGGGCCAGACCTAACACTAAGGATGCTGCAGTCTCTGTATCCCCTATTGCGCATTGCTCTTCCTGTCATTCAGGGTTACCTAGAGAATTCTCAGGTCATTTATGCCTAGCATGTTCTGATGTCCCTGAAAGTCTCCCAGGGACCTCCAGCCATGCATTAGAGTCAGTTTGGGTGCAAGGCTGCTACCAAGGACCTTAGGTCTACATTGCAACTCTTTCCATCCCAGTTACAGGGGGTCTTCCATTCTTGGCAGACCCCCTCCTCCGTCAAGTCTTCCCTGCCCAAACCTCAGGGAGTACCTGATGTGTCAGATTTTCTGAAGAGGAACTGCTGGTGGATTCAGATGTTGAGGAATTTTCTGCTCTGGGCTCCTCTCAGTTTTTGGGGATCCTGTTGAGGCTGATCCTGAGCCCTCGGCTGAGGGCCTGATCAGGGCTGTTTTAAATACCATAAATATTCCCTTAGTTCAGGAGGTTCCTTCTGACCCCTCTGATGTGTTTCAGGAGCCTAAAATCCCCTTACGTGCTTTCCACCTAACCCCACTCTTTACAGCCTTGTGTCTGCGGAGTGGAAATCCCCAGACATGAAACCTTTTGTGTCCATGAAATTTACCAAGCTTTATCCCTTCTCTGAGGCAGTGCTTGTGCAGTGGGTTCATCCTCTCAAAATGGATGCTTCTATCTCCAGGCTATCTAAGTCTGCTGCCTTTCCAGTTTATGAAGCGTCTGCTCTGAAGGACTGGACTGACAAGAAAGCTGGTCTCCCTCAAGTCCATTTTTGCCACTGCTGGTACTGCCATGCGTCCAGCATTCACTGCAGCATGGGTGAACCGGGCCATTGCGGTCTGGACTGAACAGCTCACCCGGGCTGTCCGTCAGGGTGCTCCTACTTTGGATATGTTGCTCCTTCTTGCCAACATTTCTGAGAAACAGCACTATGTTTCTGCTGCCTTATTTGATGCCATCCGTTTGGTGGCCAGGGTTTCCACCATGTCTGTGTTTGCCAGACGAGCTCTTTGGCTCAAGATCTGGTCTGCTGACACTGCTTCCAAGAAAGCTTTGCTCCCTTTACTTTTTCAAGGTACTTCTTTGTTTGGGCCTGATCTTAAAGATCTGATCAGTGAGGCTACAGGGGCTAAGAGTACCCTTCTACCCTTGGTCCCCAGAAAGAAAACGCAGCTTATGCGTAACCAGTATTTCCGTTCCTTTCAGACTGAGATACGTCCGGCTAACCAAACGGTTCCCTCAGCTCCTCATACCTGCTCCAAGCCCAAACAGCAATGGAAGCCCAAGGTCTCCTCTAAGCCCAAGGCTTCCAAGCCTTCTTTGGCATGATTCACCGAACCCGGGTCCCCACTCTGCTGTGGGTGGTCATCTGCGTCACTACCACAGCTTCTGGGAGGATTCAGTGGGGACCTGGGGGTTTTACAAGTGGTGACGGAAGGGTACACTATCCCTTTTGTGTCTCTCCCTCCCTTTCGCTTCTTTCCTTCTCATACTCCTCAGTGCGCCGAGAAATGCTGGCTGTTCAACACCGCTATTGAGGCTCTTCTGGACAAGTATGTTCTAGAGCCGGTTCCAGTTCAGGACAGAGCTATGGGTTTTTACTCAAACCTCTTTGTGGTCTCCAAGAAGGACGTTGGTTGTTGTCCCATTTTGGATTTGAAGGATCTCAATTCCTTTGTGATCCGGACTCATTATCTTCAGGAGTCTCAACGGACGGTGATTGCTGCTATGTCCCCGGGAAAATTCCTTGCGCGTCTGTATCTTCAGTACGTGTATTTACACATCGCCATTCATCCACAGAGCCGGCAGTATCTCCGATTTACCTGCGACCGGAGGCATTTTCAGTTTTCTGCTCTTCCCTTTGGTCTGACTGCTGCTCCTCAAGTTTTTAACAGTGTCCTGGGAGCCTTAGTGTCCGTCCTCCATCTGGACGGCATCAGAGTTACTCCATACTCTGGCTCAAGATCCAGTTCCAGCCAAGAAGCTGTCCTCTTATCACGGTGCCCATGATTCGTGCTGCTCTGTGTCTATCACCTGCTGAGTATTCGTGATTGGCTGTCTGTGATTAGCCCTCATCACACAGCCTTTTTAAACCCAGGTTGAGCACTTCCAGGTTGCCCTTTCGTGGTGTCTCTGACTCCACTCTGCCTGACCTGCTTGTCAGATCTCTGGGCCTGTTTCCAGTGTTCCTGTATGCTACATTCCAGTGTTCCAGTACATTAATGTTCCAGTGTTCCTGTATGCTAACGTTCCGGTGTTCGTGTTCCAGCGTTCCGGTGTGCCTGTATTCCGGGGTTCCTGTGCTACAGCACCGCGCGGGTTAACCTGTACGAGTTCCTGAGTCTCGCGCTCCAGCTGTCGCTCTGGCGACATTGTTCTCCTCGCTATTGCATACATATTGTTGGTTCCAGCGTGCGGACGCTGGTTTGCTCCACTAAACCTGGTTGCGATATACATTGTTGGTTCCAGCGTGCGGTCGCTGGTTTGCTCCACTAAACCAGGTTGCGATATACATTGTTGGTTCCAGCGTGCGGTCGCTGGTTTGCTCCACTAAACCCGGTTGCGATATACATTGTTGGTTCCAGCGTGCGGTCGCTGGTTTGCTCCACTAAACCCGGTTGCGATATACATTGTTGGTTCCAGCGTGCGGTCGCTGGTTTGCTCCACTAAACCCGGTTGCGATATACATTGTTGGTTCCAGCGTGCGGTCGCTGGTTTGCTCCACTAAACCTGGTTGCGATATACATTGTTGGTCCCAGCGTGCGGACGCTGGTTTGCTCCACTAAACCTGGTTACGATATACATTGTTGGTTCCAGCGTGCGGTCGCTGGTTTGCTCCACTAAACCTGGTTGCAATATACATTGTTGGTTCCAGCGTGCGGACGCTGGTTTACTCCTTAAACCTGGTTGCGTTATTTACCATTAGTCCCAACGTGCGGACGTTGGTTTGCTCCTGAACATCCAGTACTGTGATCAGTCGCTGTCCACTTCCTTGCAGTTGTCTGATTATCCCTGGCTATAGACTTCTGCTGAGTAGACCTCTAGACTTATGCTCTCTGCTGTCTCAGTCACCTAACAGCTGGTCTATTTGCTCAGGCTGCCCTGCCTGGTATTGGTGAGGCCGGTAGAACCTTGATGTTACCATCCTGTAGGTTGCCTCACCCGGTATTGGCAGGGCCGGTAGAGCCTACTACAGTACCTCCTTGGGCTGCCCTGCCCGGTATAGGTAAGGCCGGTAGAACCTTGTAACTCACCATCTTAAAGGTTGCCTTACCCGGTATTGGCAGGGCCGGTAGAGCCTACATTCAGCATCCCATTGGGCTGCCTTGCCCGGTATTGGTAAGGCCGGTAGAACCGGAATTATCATCTCACGGTTGCCTTACCCGGTATAGGCAAGGCCGGTAGAGCCTGTCATTAATATTGTCACTTGGGTTGCCTTGCCCGGTATTTAGGCAAGGCCGGTAGAACCTTTTGTATGTTCTATTGATGTTATATTGTTATGTATGTTTACCCTACGGGGACTGCCTTTAACTTTTAGTAAAGTTACATTTTACCAAACCTTAAGTCTGAGAGTCTTCAAAAAGCGTGACACCTCTCTAGTGGGAAAATTCTTCTCCAACATTGAAGCGGTTCCGTTTGCCATTGCTCACACCAGGGTACTCCAGAGGTTTGTGATCCAGGTGTGCAAGGGTCAGCCAGACCTTCTGAAGATGTCCGTGTCCCTCCCTCTTCATGTGGAACTGAGTTTGTCTTGGTGACTCGACCTCTCCAATCTGCTGAAAGGCAAGTCCTTTCTGGTATCCTTCTGGACCACAGTGAAGACAGATGCCAGCCTCTGTGGCTGGGGAGTGGTCCTGGGCCGCCTGAGTGCTCAGGGTCAGTGGTCTCCGGAGGAGTCTCTCCTTCCCATCAACATGTTGGAGCTTCGGGCAATATTTCAGGCCCTTCATCATTGGACATCTCCTCTGAAGGACTGTCCAGTCCGGGTACAGTCTGACAACGCCACGGCCGTGGATACATCAACAAGCAGGGCAGAACAAGAATCTTAACTTGGTTTTGGGCGTTCTTCAGCACCCTCCATTTGAATCCTTGGCTACTTTTCCTCTACGCCTACTGATGTGGAAAATGGCTTTTCTCCTGGCGATCGTGTCTGTTCTCCGTGTCGCAGAGTTACATGCTCTGTCCTGTAAATGTAAACCACCCTATTTGGTGTTTCACAAGGACAAGGCAGTGCTTCGCACTTCTCAGGAGTTTCTCCCGAAGGTGGTTTTGGAGTTCCACATCAATCAGGAAATTGTGGTGCCGCCTTTCTGCCCTGAGCCCACCTCTGACAAGGAGAGTGATCTCCACTTGTTAGATGTGGTGCATTGTCTCAAGTTTTATGTGCATCGCACCGAGTCTATCAGGCAATCTGATGCGCTGTTGGTCGTTCTTGAGGGTCCCAGGGCAGGAAGACCTGCATCCAAAGTGTCTTTTGCTTCTTGGATCAAGTCCACTATTCGAAAGGCTTACAAGCTGAGGAAGAATCCTGTTCCTTTTCTGGTAACGGCTCATTCTACAAGATCTTTTGGGGCTTCTTGGGCTTACAAGAATCAGGTCTCCACTGATCAGTTTTGCAAGGCTGCCACTTGGTCGTCTGTGCACACCTTTTCGAAGCACCCCTTAAGGACCCATGACCTTACTGGACCATCATGGAATTACGGACTCCCTGTGCGGCTGCATGCCGTTCAGGGAGTCCTGAATCGTATTCTTTAAAAAAAAAAAAAATGCTCCGTGGTCCTTAAGTGACTGCCGCGTGCCTGTTCAGCTGGTCCTTAAGGGGTTATGGACCCATGATGGTCCAGGACAAGCCATCATGGCTTGTTTTCTTTAAGGACCCATGATGGTCATGGAATTCCGGGCTCCCCGCGTGGCTGCACGCCGTTCGGGGAGTCCGGAATCGGATTCATGAAAAAAATAAACAAATAAATGGTCCATGGTGCATGCACGAGGCCGGACCTTAAGGGGTTAACATGAAAATTCCGCTTTAACAATTTTAAGTAGAATTGCACTGTAAACAGAATATGTTGCGTAGTATACACTTTCAAAGATGACTTAGCCCTGCCTTCTGGTGTGTCTGCCATTACAGCGGTCAGAATGGCTATCAGGTACCCTATGGCTGTGGGCCTTAATAAAGGCCACCGCGTGACCAAGAATGTTACCAAGCCCAGGCATTGTCGCAGGAGAGGGCGCCTGACCAAGCACACCAAGTTTGTCAGAGACATGATCTGCGAGGTCTGCTCCATATGAGAGATGTGCATTGGAATTGCTCAAAGTGTCTAAGGACAAGAGAGCTCTGAAATTCATCAAGAAGAGGATCGGAACTCACATCCGGGCCAAGAGAAAGGGAGAAGAGCTGAGCAACGTACTAGCAGCCATGAGAAAAGCTGCTGCCAAGAAGGATTAATTTGTGAAAATCCTGCATTTAAATAAAGGTGTTTCCAAAAAAAAAAAAAAAAAAGATGACTTAGCCCTTTTAATCTACTGGCATAGCATAGTATTAGGGAAACGTGGCCGTTTGATTAACCCTATAAGGACCAGAGGGGTGCTCAATACATTGCAGAGCAGGAGAGTGAACATTGCAGTTTCTCCTGGTCTGTTCCCCATCTATGGAACTCACTACCATGTCAAAGTAGTCTTTCACCCAACTCTTACTTTCACGTGCTCTATGAAGTACACCTCTTCACGTTTCCTAAATTCCTTTGTTCCTTCACTCTCTTCTGTGTCCAACTTTTATTGTGTTTCTCCTTGTTCTCATGTTTTCTCATCATCTAGATTGTAAGCCGTCAGAAGCAGGACCCTCATTACCGTTTGTTTTGACCAGGTTCTGTATGTACTTGTATGTTCAGAGCTGCAGAATACAGTGACTCAGTAGATAAAGGATGATGATAATAATTTAGGTTAACAAATGTAGCTTCTAGCATCCCTAATCAGCCTTGTAATAACACACAAAAAATGAGTGGAATTGTCACCTTGAATTTATGCTTGCATATTTGAACATTTAATTTAAAATTGCTAATGTCTTATACTAACCAGAAGACCAGCAGATGCATAATTAGAAGATATTGATACTTTTATTTCTGAAAAAGTGAGACTCTTTCCTAGTATGGTTTCATTTGCTAATTAAAGGGATAGTAATACTTCATTTTATCTTTATTTTATTTTGTAGGCATTAAAAAAACATGAAGAATGATATAAGTCTTATCTCTCAAACCTTTATGGTTTAAGAGATATTCACAAGCAAAGTTTACCTAGTGTAAGCCATCTCTTCTCAGATGTGGAATGCAGTCCATAGACCAGACAGATAACAGCAGGGGACAATCTTCTTCCTATGAGAACAATTAAATCCCTGCCCCCCTTGACAATTTTTTCAGCTTTTTCCCTTATCTTAATTGAAGATTGTCCCTCTCTGCAGTCTACCTGGGCACCTCCCTTCTGATCTGGCTGAACAGGGGTGGGGGATACTTTGCTTGTGAATATCTCTTAAACCATAAAGGTTTGAGAGATAAGACTTATATCGTTCTTCATGTTTTTTTTTAATGCCTACAAAATAAAATAAAGATAAAACGAAGTATTACTATCCCTTTAAGCTCTGTTTCTGCATGGAGAGAATAAATGAGAATATGGGATTACACTTGAGTGATCGCCATACAGAAATAAAGTATGAGTGTTTTCTAAACTGTGTGGTCTTTTGGCTAACGTGAACTATGTAAAAGCAAACGATATTATTAGTAGGAGTCAGCATGGTTTTATGAGGAATAGGTCATGTCAGACTAATTTACATGAATTTTACAAAAGGGTAAGTAGTAATTTGGACAAGGGAATTGCTGTTGATGTAGTATACTTGGATTTTGCAAAAGCCTTTGATGCAGTACCTCACAACAGGTTACTACATAAATTAAAAGGCTTCGGTTTGGGCGGTGTTATCTATACATGGACTGAGAACTGGTTAAATGATAGATGGCAGTTATTGTAAATGGAACGTTTTCAAATTGGTCTAAAGTTATAAGTGGGGTGCTGCAGGGTTCAGTTCTGGGCCTGATGCTTTTTCATCTGTTTATTAATTATCTTGAAGTGAGAATAGCCAGCGGTTCTCAACCTTTATAGTGCCGCGACCCTTTGATAAAATTTCCCAACTTGTGGCGACCCCTAACAGTAAAATTATTTTCGTTGCTTCTTCATCGCTGTAATTTTGCTACTGTTATGAATCAAGATATAAATATCTGATGGTTTTAGGCGACCCCTGCCAAATCGTCATTCGACCCCCTAAGGGGTCCCGACCCACAGGTTGAGAACCACTGCACTAAGCAGAGTAAGGAAATACATACAGAGCTGGATGTTTGTTTGTTTTTCTCTGTAGAAAGATTTAGATAAACTGAGTGAATGGGCAGAAAAAATGGCAGATGACATTTAATGTAGATAAATGTAAGGTTATTCATTTGGGCTGTAAAAACGAACATGCTAAGTATACACTAAACTAGGTTAACCTAGTGTGCAGTCATTTAAGTACCAGAGAAACAAGACTCCAGTCAGGGGATCATTTCCTTGTGGTCATTTGTGTAAGGTGCAAATACATGCAGACCACTAAGAAAGTTAAGGATAGATTTAACAAATGGTTGCAAATCCAATAAATTGATTACGTGTCAAACCAAAGGGGTCATCTATTGTTTAGAGTGCTCCTGCGGGTTAAAATATTTAGGCAAAACTTCTGTACTTTCTGATGGAAATAAAGAACATGTACATAGCATTAAATATGCGTCTAGAGATATGCAAATAGCAGATATGAAAATTTCACCTGCAGCTGAACATTTTTTTAATTCAACACCATCATAATCCAGATTCAGTAAAGACTTGGGGTCTACAGACTTGTAAATTGGACATTAGAGGAGGCAATTTTGATATTTTACTCCAATTGGAAAATCAGTGACATTTTAGGTTCAATACTCTCCATCCTAATGAAGAATTCCAGCTTTAAGTCCACCTTTGAATTGTAATCTCTTTCCCTTTTTTTATTATTTGGAATTTAGGTGGCTCATTTTATTAGCCCATTCTTCCAAGGTGATTAAAGGGTTAGTAGTACTTAAAATGTACTAATCCCCATATTGCAGGCATACAAAAAAGAAATTAATTGCCCCCAGTGCCATCTCTCAAACTTTTAAGGTTTAAGAGATAATCGCTCACAAAGTCCCCCTCCACTCTTTCCCTGAAGTCAGAGTTCTAGCTGACTGCAGGAGAATCCTGTCGTGTGACCATCCGGAGGCTGTGCAGCAGGACCCAGATTGCGTTGATAAAAAAAGAAATCCTTTACTTAAAAGGTCTTCTATGTGTGCTTGGTTTGCAAATTCTTGAGCTTCCATATATTCTCTGGTTTGGATTCTTAGATCTACCCCTATTTATTTAGTAGATCTCCAGTGCATTGCATCACCTCATAGAACACGTTCTTCTGATAGGGTTAATGATTGCCATCTCAGTGGGTGGATACTCCGCTTTAAAAATCATCGGGAAATGATGCTTTGGTTTGTTTTGCCTCCATGACTGAGCAAATTATGAAACATGCATCAAGCCTATTTGGAGAAGCTATGTCTTCCCCGTTTTTTAATGTTTTATTTATTTTGTTTTATGAATTCTCTACAATAAGCCTGGCATGCATTATACGCTGGGATAAATATCTTGACACTATCAATGGCAAGTTGGAGCAGCCCTGGCATGATAGACTAGAGAGACTAACACTCATCACAGGTGCCAATTCTAGGCAATTCTGACAAGCCAGATAAGTTCCATCACAATCTAAGCTGTGCACGTATGGATAGATATCTTAAAGTGCATTCTTAATGGCAAGCTGGATCAGTCCCCAGCATGATAGCCAACCTTGATTTATAGCTGCTAACACAGATTACTGTATCAGATAAGCCTGAGTAGTCCCAGTATATCTGCGAGATAGAATCGGGGATAACCAATATTATAGAGTGTATTCTTTTTGTTAAAGGGATAGTAATATTTCATAATCAAAGCAACTCTAATTAATCATCATAGTATTTGGACTTTGGAGAGTGTTATTTCAATTCTGTCAGAGTTGTAGTTCAAGAGTAATTCAATGACAAAGTATCCCCCTCCCGCCCCTTTTACTGATGTAACACTGCTCAGACAGATCAGAAGGGAGGTGCCCAGGTAGATTGCAGAGAGGGACAATCTTCAATTAAGATAAGGGAAAAACCTGAAAAACTTGTCAAGGGGAGCAGGGTTTTCATTGTTCTCATAGGAAGAAGATTGTCCCCTTCTGTTATCTGTCTGGTCTATGGACTGCATTCCACATCTGAGAAGAGATGGCTTACACTAGGAAAAAGGGGCGGGAGGGTAAACTTTGCTTGTGAATATGTCTGAAACCATAAAGGTTTGAGAGATAAGACTTATATCGTTCTTCATATCTTTTTAATGCCTACAAAATAAAATAAAGATAAAACGAAGTATTACTATCCCTCTAAGCAAGCATTGCTCCTGTTATGTTGGATACATATATGTTTTATAGTATTCAGTTGGCAAACCGGAAGTCCTATCTATATTTTATATATATATATATATATAATCAGGGCTTATAATTGTAAGTCCTTTGCTACTAGCCAGACCTGAAAAGTTACTCGTCACTGCAAGCCATAACATACCAACCAGGCCTGAATTTCTACTCGCCAGGGCTGAATTTTCACTCGCCATTGGCTAGTGGTGAGTGGAAATTTTGAGCCCTGTATGTGTGTGTGTGTGTATGTGTATATATATATATATATAAATGTAAATATTATATATATGTAAATATTTTGTGGTGTCCACAATTTTAGATAATGGTATCTAATCTCAACCAATTACTGCAGTGTCATCATAATTTGTTAGTTTGGACGGATCCCCTTTGTGGATGTCCTTCTATTTGTCAGTGATTGTGCCTTTGGGTTATTCTTTACCTCCACTCAGTGGAGGTTTAATGTGTGCTGGGC
This sequence comes from Rhinophrynus dorsalis, assembly GCA_037306005.1. NCBI lineage: Eukaryota > Metazoa > Chordata > Amphibia > Anura > Rhinophrynidae > Rhinophrynus > Rhinophrynus dorsalis. Next base: position 28,755,082 of record CM074728.1, read on the forward strand.
AAGTTTAGTAATGTTTCGGCGTTACATTTTGACTAACAAAAATTGAGGAACATTGTTCTGACATAATATGTCTGAAACCCGTATTTAATTTAACCAATATGATTTATTATCCATTTGGTATCCATCGTTTTAAGCAGTTGAAGATTTCTTAAAGTGGAACTATCACACTAATAACCTTTCCCCCCGATATATTTCTAACCTAGCGATATGCAAAACCTTCTTGTCCTTAAAGGGATAGTAATACTTAATAATTACTAACCCCTGTATTGCCCCCAGTGTCCTCTCTCAAACCATAAAGGTTTGAGAGATAATCGCTCCTAAAGTTACCCCTCCCTTCCCCGAAGTCGGCGTTCTACCTGACTGCAGGGAAGCCAGTTGTATGACCATCAGGCGGCTCTGCAGCACAGCCAAGATCGTGTTAATAAAAAAATAATTTTTCAATGAAATGGTCTTCTACGTGTGCTTGGTAGAAGACCGTTTTAATGAATTTTTTTTTTTTTTTTTTTTTTTTTTTTTTATAATTAACGTGATCTTGGCCCTGCTGCAGAGCCGCCTGATGATCGTAAGACCAGATTTCCCTTCAGTCAGCTACAATGCTGACTTCGGAGAAGGGGGAGGGAGGGGGAACTGTAGGAGCGATTATCTCTCAAACCATAAAGGTGAGAGATGACACTGGGGGCAATACATTTCTTTTTAATATGACTTTAATATAGAGGTTAGTAATTATTAAGTATTACTATCACTTTAAGCTCCATAAGCTTGCTGAAAAACCACTTCATTTGCAGGCTTTCTGGTTGCACAGAGCTTATAAGAGAAGCTCTGTGTGCCTGCGCGGTCAGTCCCTTTCATTACCTTAAGGTAACCAACTGACATCACCACCAGTGCTGGCAGTGAATGGGGCAGACAGCGCAGACTCAGAGGTACATTTCCTCTAAGATGTCTGCACTGTCTGTCCTCTGGTTCCTGCTGAAGAAGTCAGTCTTAGTTCTGAAAAAACACTTACTGAGCTTAAGAACAAGAAGGCTTTGCATATCGCTAGGTTAGAAATATATTGGGGGGGGGGGGGGGGTAATGTTATTAGCATGATAGTTCTGCTTTAATACTTAGGGGATTCCAAGCCAATTTGGCAAGCCGGACTGAGCCCCAGCATTTCTAAGCGATTACTCATACCGTTGACACTATGTAACCTGTCACAGATACTTCAAAGCGGAATTACCACCTGACACAATCTGTAGCTTCACTAAGTCCCCAGCTGGCGAGTAGCTGCTTAGTAGCGCTAGTCGCCAGAATTATTACCTTATTTAATAGATTTCTGCTCTCTTCCCCGGCAGACAGGCAGGACGGAGCGCGGACATCTTGCCATTGTGACGTCCGTGCTCCTGCGCTGTCAGTCCAGGCCAGGTCTAGTAGGCATAGCTAGGAGCCATTTGGCTCCACCTGGGACTGATAGTGCAGGCGCGCGGACGTCACAATGGCAAGATGTCCGCGCTCCGTCCTGCCTGTCACCCATGGAAGAAAGCAGAAATCTATTAAATCAGGTAATTGTTCTGGCGACTAGAGCTACTAAGCAGCTAGTTGCCAGATGGGGACTTAGTGAAGCTAAAGATTGTGTCGGGTGGTAGTTCAGCTTTCAATGTATACCTGAAGAGTCAGTGTAATGAGTTAACGTTCTATTTGTACTGTATACTGCTTACTATAGTTTTGCACTCTTTTGGTATAACACTGGGAACACTTCTTCAGTGGTGCTACACAGTGTGATACTGTTTTGCTTGTATTATTGAACTGGAAAAAGTGCCGAGACTTGCAAAAAAATTGATAAAGGGATTGGAGGATCTGAGTTATAAAGAGACTAGCTAAACTGGGTTTGTTTACATTAGAAAAGAGACATCTAAGGGGTGCTATGATTTAGAAATATATTCGGGTCAATACAAAGAACTTTCCATTAAGGTGCTTTCTTCTAAAACAAAGGCAGGGATTTTTTTTTTTTTAAATTAAGGGTAGTAAATATGACATTCTTTGCCTAGGGATGTTGTGCTTGTAGATGCTGTAACTGCATTCAAAAATGATATGGATACCTATCTAGCACAGAACAATATTGAGAATTATGACAGATGGCTTCGGTGCAAATAGGTTGTTGATCCAGGGAACTATCTGTCTGCCATTTGGAGCCAGGAATGCGTTTTTTGTGTTTTTTTTTACCCACTTGGGGTTGAATTGGAAATGGCCTCAATGTTGTTTTTTTTTTATCTTCCTCGGGATCAACAGGGATGATTTGGCTTGGGCTGGACTTGATGGACGCATGTCTGTTTTCAGCCTCCTCAGCTATGTTACTATGTACTATGACAGGGCTTATAATATAAGTCCTTTGCTACTAGCCAGACCTGAAAAGTTACTCACCACTGCAACACATAACATACCAACCAGGGCTGAATTTCTACTCGCCAGGGCTAAATTTTCACTCTCCATTGGCTAGTGGAAATTTTGAGCCCTGTACTATGATACATAGGTCATTTTTAACCCCTTAACGACCCTTGACAGTCCTGGTACGTCATGGGTAAAGTGACTAAATGACCCATGACGTACCTGGACCGTCATGGATTTCAGGGCTCCCCTCACGGCTGCACGCAGTTCGGGGAGCCCTGAGTCAGATCAGCGAATTAAAAAAAAAAATATGCACCGTGGTCCTTTAGTGACCGCAGCATGCCTGCGCAGCCGATCATTAAGGGGTTAAAGACTTTTTCAAAGATGCAAACTTGAAAAGAAAACGACAAGTCCAATTTAAAACAGAGATAATTATTTTAATTGATATGAACTATATTCATTTGAACCACTTTGCTGCTAAGGCTTCTCACCCTCCCCCATGGTAAACATGTATTAGCACTTTTGCTACTGATAACAATTAACCCCTTAACGACCCTTGACGGTCATAGTACGTCATGGGTTGATCTGAGTTAACGCTGCACGCTGTTTGGGGAGTCCGGGGAGTCTGCAAAAAAAAAAAAAAAAGCTCCGTGGTCCTTAACTGACCGCGCCGCGACGATCGGCCGCTCGTTAAGGGGTTAAATGACTGTTTCAGTCATTTTGTCTCTGAACAATGCACATATGCTATATATTTTTTTCCAGCAGACCCTGTTCTTTAAGGAAAGACCCTCTAACATAACCAAAATAAATCTACCCCGGATGCCCCATTTTAATGGATTTTATTTTTTATTGATATTCCAATAAAGTAGAACACAAAATATGGTATAAAAAACCCTCTGGTGTATCATCCAGGGGAGGGGAGACTTCCATTTTCAACGAGGGTACTTGTGTGCAAATAGAATGCAGGTAGTCTGAGATAGGGGTCCTGTTTGTAACCCCCACCCAACACTATTGATAATGTAACTTTCTCCCATGCTTACCTATGCCTACAGATACAGTGGAAACAGAATCAGTAGTTCTAAGAGGCGTACCATCACTGTAAAGGGGAATGGCTCTTTCCTTTCCAATGATCTGATTCAGAGGGCAGAAATATTGGCTCCTTTAGAGCCCACCCCTTTTTTGATACCAAACATGTGGATCTGAATGCCAGTGGTTGCAACAATTCCTAGAATGAAAACCCACGTGTTGAATGCAAATCAATGTGCTGTGTACCTTTCTGACACTAAAAGGGTTATTAAAAAGGGGAAAATGTTCCTTTTCCAGTGATACCACGGGGGTCGATTCACTAAGCAGTGATAAAGTAGAGATGACTTCTCCAGTTTACCACTTCTCCAGTTCCTGTGTTATTCTATAGACCAAATGCACTAAGATCCCCAAAGCTGAAGAAATCTTAGTGCATACGCTCCGTCGAATAACAGGAATTGGAGAAGTGATATCACTGGAGAAGTCATCTCGGCTTTATCACCTCTATATCACCGCTTAGTGACACCCCCCCCCCCCCCCCCCCGATATTCCAACCAAGTGGCTAAATGATTAGGTGCCATGTTTGGGTTTCTGGAGAAAACCAATTTAACCACAATGGAAATGAAAAATAGTGCATTGAAGACCTCTATATCATTTACAGTAACCTTTTAGATCAGGAGATTGTGGGGTTTTCTTAGTTCTGGAGGTGCGCCATTTTAGCCTTTTAAAGGGATAATAATGTTTAATAATAAAAGCAGCTCTAATTAATCCTCATAGTATTTGGACTTTGGAGAGTGTTATTTCAATACTGTCAGAGTTGTAGTTCAAGAGTAATTGAATGACAAAGTGTCCCTCTCCCGCCCCTTTTACTGATGTCACACTGTTCAGCTACAGCAGAAGGGAGGTGCCCAGGTAGACTGCAGAGAGGGACAATCTTCAATTAAGATAAGGGAAAAACCAGAAAAACTTGTCAAGGGGGGCAGGGCTTTCATTGTTCTCATAGGAAGAAGATTGTCCCCTTCTGTTATCTGTCTGGTCTTACAACCAGATTCCACATCTGAGAAGAGATGGCTTACACTATGTAAAAGGGGCAGAAGGGGAAACTTTGCTTGTGAATATCTCTCAAACCATAAAGGTTTGAGAGATAAGACTTATATAATTCTTCATGTTTTTTTAATGCCTACAAAATAGAAAAATGATAAAACAAAGTATTACTATCCCTTTAAATGCAAGCCTATGTGCCTTAAATTGAACCTCTCACCCTTAAAATAATTTTGAGTCCCAATGGGGTGCACAACACATTGCATTGTGTACCCTTCTGGCACACACAGGGTTTTAAAGAGACTTAATCCTTTGATTTCCAGAGAGTTACACAAGGCATTGCTTTGCAATGCATTGCATACTCCTCTGGCACTCAAAGGGTTTAAAAACTGCCAGTGTGTTGCACTGGCCATTTGTTTTTGTAACATAAGTAGGTTGTGAGAAATTAACCTCAATTGTTTGGTGACACAGTAACATTTTATGTTGATTAGTCTCTCTGCTGGGTCAGAATTGTCACTCGCTGTGCAATGAATGAATATAGACAGATTTGGCATCCTGAAATTCTAATAGCACTGGAAGTGATGTTTGGCTTCAAACTAATTGGTATACCAGGCAGGAGACTGGAATAAATTGTCAAACTGTGCCACCCAAACATGAAAATTTATTTCACAAAAATTATTTTTTACACAGAAACATTTGCTAGTACATGTAGGTAGGTTTATAGACATGTCCACTTTAAACTGCGACAGTAACAAAAGTTAAAGGGATAGTAATGTTTCATAATAAAAGCAGCTCTAATTAATCATCATAGTATTTGGACTTTGGAGAGTGTTATTTCAATTCTGTCAGAGTTGTAGTTCAAGAGTAATTCAATGACAAAGTATCCCCCTCCCCCCCTTTTACTGATGTAACACTGTTCAGCCAGATCAGAAGGGAGGTGCCCAGGTAGACTGAAGAGGGGGACAATCTTCAATTAAGATAAGGGGAACATCTGAAAAACTTGTCAAGGGGGTGCAGGGATTTCATTGTTCTCATAGGAAGAAGATTGTCCCCTTCTGTTATCTGTCTGGTCTAGCAAACAGAATCCACATCTGAGGAGTGGCGGCTTACACTAGGTAAAAGGGCGGGAGGGGGAAACTTTATCCTTCAATTACTCTTGAACCACAACTCTGACAGTAATGAAATAACACTCTCTGTGGCTCAAATGCTATGAAGATTAATTGGAGCTGCTGTTTTTGTGAAACATTACTATCCCTTTAAAGTAGACTGTGTATGTGTTTTATTTTTGACTTCAACTGCAATCATTTATATTTATTTTTTTAAAAGGGGGTGGGGAATTTGCACCAACACGCTATATGTTTTTTATGAACTTTTTCGGTAATTGAAGTAATAGAAAACAAATAATCAATATGTATGACATTTTTGCTATTTGAGAAACCACAGAAACCACTGCTCATTCTGCATCTCTGCTAGTGACTTTCAACTTCTTGTTTACAAAGATGAAAATAATTCTACTACCGGATTGGAGCATTGAAGATGGCAAAACTTAATATGCATGAGGACAATATAAGTCTAGAAGTAGAGAATAAATAACCTATCAGTTTGAGGCTCAATGGACAACCTACACAGTAGTGAAAATACAATAATAATCTAGCTGCTATATTGGAAAATGTCTCTCAACTAAAAAAAAAAGACAAAAAATGAAAATGCATGGATATGATATTCGAAGCGCCAATAGGAATAAAACAATGCCCCCCCCCCCAAAAAAAAAAAAAAAACTTTATTAAAATCTATTATACCGGCACACACGGGCCGGCACTTGAGGACCACGGACCCGAACGGCATGCAGCCAGCCCAGAATTCCATGACGGTCCTGGCATGTCATGGGTCGTTAATGTAAAACAACCCATGACGTGCTATGACGTCAGGGGTCGTTAAGGGGTTAAACACACATTTAATATTGTTTAATGGCTACCATTGTATGTGAAAAGCCTATCATTTTGCTATATGTGCCAGGACCGTCCCACATTAAGGACCTGTGATGGTCCTGGCACATCATGGAATTCATAGCGCAATAAAAGAAAAAGTGCCGTGGTCCTCGGCCACCCACTCCCGGATTAGGCGGTCATTAAGTGGTTAAAACCTCTATAGCACTCAGTAGGCTAAACAACACTTAACCTTTTGAATTTTTACTTCTGTTTTCCTCAGAATAGTTTGGGCAATTAGAGAAGTGACTAGACATATCTAAAAGTAGCCTTTCCTCCTTAAAGGAGAACTAACACCTCCTAATAACCATCCACTTCCTTTACTATGGCCTGGAAATCCAGATATCCCCTGTTAAATTAGCCCTTGTGTTTTTATTCAAAAGATAATCTCTTCAATCAATTGTGGATGTTGTGTCCATGGAGGCGGACATGACAGTTGCTGGTAGTTTTATTTTGTTTTGTTCTTAAAACTGAAGCAGGCAGAGTGCACGAACATACGTAACCCTTTAAATGGATAGTAATACTTCAAAATTACTAATCCCTGTTTTGTAGCCATTAAAAAAGAAGAAAAATGCCCCCAGTGGCATCTCTTAAACCCTTATGGTTTGAGAGATAACCGCTTACAAAGTTCCCCCTCTCTCCCCTTTCCCTGACTTCAGCACTCTAGCTTGACAGCAGAGAAATCTGGTCCCGGGACCGTCGGAGGGTCCGCAGCAGAGCCAAGCACACGTAGAAGACCTGTTAAGTGAAGTATTTCCTTTTCATTATCTTGATCTCGGCTCTGTTGCAGAGCCACCGGCTGATCCCAGGAGAGGATTTCCCTGTTGTCAGCTAGAACGCTGACGTCAGACAGAAATGCCACTGGGGGCATTTTTCTTCTTTTTTTTTAATGGCTACAAAACAGGGATTAGTAATTTTGAAGTATTACTATCCCTTTAAGGATCAGAGTGGGTGTGCAACGCATTGCAAAGAAACTCTTTGCACAGTCCTCTAAATGATTAAGATTACCCTGTACAGTGAGCTAGTTTGTCATGTCTTCCTCCGTGGACAAGAAATTTGCAACTAATTGATGATGTACTCTCTTAAAGAAATTTACAACTAATTGATGATGTACTCTCTTAAAGAAATTTACAACTAATTGATGATGTACTCTCTTAAAGAAATTTACAACTAATTGATGATGTACTCTCTTAAAGAAATTTACAAGGGCAAAGTTCCAAAGAACAATTAGATTTTTTATGTCCATTCTAAGTGAAATGGGTTGTTGTTAATATGAAGTGCTAGTTCTCCACTTAGAATGAACAAAGCTGTAATTGTTTTTATGGATTTACAGGGGGAAAAAAACAGGTGAACTGACTTGTTTTTATTTATTTATTTTTTTTATTTTATTATTTTTTTATTTATTTTTTTTAAGATAAATAATTTTTCCGTTCCTGTTTTCCTACTGAGCTTTGGGTAATCTCTTCCTCATTGCTTATCCACCCCAACCTCTAAGTCATAGTGACAGGAGTACAAACATGAGATAACGTGGCACTCATTTTCACTTTTACTTTCCTGTCAGAAACACGTGCAGATGAGAAATGTAGAAATACTAGTAGCATTTTTGGAATATTTACCCCATATTCTAGATGAGACATTATCAAGGGTTTGTATAAAGGTATTCCCAGCCTGTCCATCTATACCTCTCTTTACACGAGACAGTACCCTATTGACTCTTGCAGCTGCAGTTCACAAATCCTTATGTAGTTTAGTGTCATCAGCAGAAATTGAGACACTACCTTCATTGGCCACTTCAAGATCATTGTTAAATTTAAGAAGCACTGGGCCCAGGACTGAACCTTTTGTCACTCCACTTGCAACAGTAGACCAACTTGAAAAAGTTAATTTGCATTAACGCTCTTCAGTCTTTAATTTAAAGGGATAGTAATACTTTGTTCTAAAAGTTTCCCTACTGGTTTAGTGTTTTTTTTGTGTGCTAACATGTTCTAATGCTGTTTTCGGCATTTTAGAATTACACTCTGAATTTTGTAAAATTTGAGTTTGCTTTACCGCATAGACGCCATTGCTCCATTCACTTCTATGGAACTGTACGTTTTGGAACATATCTCTGCCACCGTTTAACCTAGCGACTTCAGAGATGGCTCATTTTACTTGTCTGCCCTTGCTCTATCATCCGGTTCATGTTTCTGGTGTGTTGGGGGGGCTCACGGGGCTTCGGGCACTGTTTGGGCTACTTTTCTGGGAAAACTACATTTCCCATGAGCGCTTGCTTCGCATGCTCATCTCTGTATCCCCCATTGTTCATTGCTCTTCCTGTCATTCAGGGATACTTAGAGAATTCTCAGGTCATTTATGTCCAGCATGTTCTGATGTCCCTGATAGTATTCCAGGGACCTCCAGCCATGCATTAGAGCCAGCTTGGGTACAAGAGTTGAAGGCTGCTACTAGGGACCTTAGGTCCACATTGCAACTCTTTCCATCCCAGTTACAGGGGGTCTTTCATTCTTGGCAGGCCCCCTCCTCAGTCAAGTCTTCCCTGCCCAAACCTCAGGGAGTACCTGACGTGTCAGATTCCTGTGAAGAGGAACTGCTGGTGGATTCAGATGTTGAGGAATGTTCTGTTCTGGGCTCCTCTCAGTTTTTTGGGGATCCTTTCGAGGCTGATCCTGAGCCCTAAGTTCAGGATGTTCCTTCTGACCCCTGTGATGTGTTTCAGGAGCCTAAAAAGCCCCTTACTTACTTTCCACCTAACCCCACTCTTGACCGCCTTGTGTCTGAGGAGTGGAAATCCCCGGACAGGAATCCCTCAGTTTCCAAGAAATTTGCCAGACTATATCCCTTTTCTGAGGCCTTGCTTACTCACTGGGTTCATCCTCCCAAAGTGGATGCTCCTATTTCTAGGTTATCTAAGTCTACTGCCTTACCAGTTGCTGATGCGTCTGCTCTGAAGGATTGGACTGACAAGAAACTTGAGGTCTCCCTCAAGTCCGTTTTTGCCACTGCTGGTTCTGCCATGCGTCCAGCATTTGCTGCTGCATAGGTGAACCGGGACATTGCGGTCTGGATTGAACATCTCACCCGGGTTGTCCGTCAGGATGTTCCTACTTCGGATATGTTGCACCTTCTCGCCAACATTTCTGAGGCACAGCACTGTGTTTCTGCTGCCTTATTTGATGCCATCTGTTTAGTGGCTAGGTTTTCCATCATGTTTGTGGTGGCCAAAAGAGCTCTTTGGCTCAATATCTGGTCTGCTGGCACTGATTCTAAGAAAGCATTGCTCTCCCTACCCTTTCGGGATACCTCCTTGTTTTGGGCCAGATCTTAAAGATCTGATCAGTGAAGTCACCGGGGGTAAGAGTACTCGTCTACCTTTGGTTCCCAAGAAGAAATTGCTGCTTAAATGTAATCAGTATTTTCGTTCCTTTCAGAATGAGACACGTCCGGCGAACCAGACGGATCCCTCAGCTCCACGTACCTCCTCCAAGCCCAAACAACAACCTTCTTCAGCATGACTCACCGAACCCGTGTCCACACTCTGCTGTGGGTGGTCATCTGCGACACTATCACAGCATTTGGGAGGGTTCAGTGACCAGACCCATGGGTTTTACAGGTGGTGACGGAAGGGTACAGGATCCCTTTCACTTTTGTCCTTCTCGCACGCCCCAGAGAGTAGAGAAACGCCATCTGTTCGGCGCTGCTCAGGCTCTTCTGGACAAGGACGTTCTAGAGCCGGTTCCAGTTCAGGACAGAGGTATGGGTTTTTACTCAAACCTCTTTGTGGTCTCCAAGAAGGATGGCGTCCCATGTCGTCCCATTTTGGACCTAAAGGATCTTAAAGGGATAGTAATACTTTGTTTTAACTTTATTTTATTTTGTAGGCATTAAAAAAACATGAATAATGATATAAGTCTTATCTCTCAAACCTTTATGGTTTAAGAGATATTCACAAGCAAAGTGTCCCCCTCCCGCCCCTTTTACTGATGTAACACTTTTCAGCCAGGGCAGAAGGGAGCTGCCCAGGTAGACTGCAGAGAGGGACAATCTTCAATTAAGATAACGGAAAAACCTGAAAAGCTTGTCAAGGGGGGCAGGGATTTCATTGTTTTCATAGGAATAAGAGTGTCCCCTTCTGTTATCTGTCCAGTCTATGGACTGCATTCCACATCTGAGAAGAGATTGTTTACAGTAGGTAAAAGGGGCGGGAGGGGGAAACTTTGCTTGTGAATATCTCTTAAACCATAAAGGTTTGAGAGATAAGACTTATATCATTCTTCATATTTTTTTAATGCCTACAAAATAAAATAAAGTTAAAACGAAGTATTACTATCCCTTTAATTCCTTTGTGACCCGGACTCATTATCGTCAGGAGTCTCTACGGACAGTGATTGTGTTGCGTTGCATACCCCTCTGGCACTCAAAGGGTTAAAGAGATTAGTAGTTTCACAAAAACAACAGCTCCAATTAATCGTCATAGTATTTGGGCCATGGAGAGTGTTATTTCAATACTGTCAGAGTTGTAGTTCAAGAGTAATTGAATGATAAAGTATCACCCTCCTGTCCCTTTTACCTAGTGTAAGTCTTCTCCCTTCAGATGTGGAATCGGGTCTTGAGACCAGACCGCTCACAGCAAGGGACAATCTTCTTACTGGAAGAACAGTGAAAACCCTGCCCCCTTGACAGATTCTTCAGGTTTTTCTCTTATCTTAATTGAAGATTGTCCCTCTCTGAGATCCATCTGGACAGTCTTGCTGCTCTGTGGTGAGCAGTGTTACATCCGTTAAAGGGGTGGGAGGGGGATACTTTATCATTCAATGACTCTTGAACTAAAACTCTGACAGTATTGAAATAATACTCTCCATGGCCCAAATACTATGAAGATTAATTGGAGCTACTTTTTATTGTGGAACATTACTATCCCTTTAAACACCATGTTACTGAGCTTTTTCTTGCTTTATGCAGAAATTAGATTTATGCAGTAGAAGCGTTAATAAACTTATCCTAATAAAAATGTAAATTTGATCCATTTGAGTTATTCGGATGAATCTTTTATACAAATATGATTTATACGCTCATTAAGTACATTGTGGCAATGTATCAGAGTCACTGTTATCAGTTCCAGATTATCCAAGGACCTGCAGGCCCAGAACAGAGTACAGTGCTTCTGAGGTGGATATCTCTGGGCACAGCCTTAACCCCTTAAGGACCAGTGGTCCCGGGGTGTGTGGTCCTTTAAGGACCAGATAGGGAATTTCAGCGTGCCGCCCCAGGTGACTGATCACGTGTGCCGGGACACCGAACAAGGGACTGAAAGAGATCGCTCCAATCTTGGAGCAATCAACTTCAGTCCCCGGTATTACTCACCGCGCTCCTGTAGGAGCCCGGTGAGTAAAAGTACGTGATATACCAGGACCGTCACTGGTCCTTAAAGGGATAGTAATACTTCGTTTTAACTTTATTTTATTTTGCAGGCATTAAAAAACATGAAGAATGATATAAGTCTTATCTCTCAAACCTTTATGGTTTAAGAGATATTCACAAACAAAGTATCCCCTCCCTGTTCAGCCAGATCAGAAGGGAGATACCCAGGTAGACTGCAGAGAGGGACAATCTTCAATTAAGATAAGGGAAAAAGCTGAAAAACTTGTCAAGGGGGGCAGGGATTTCATTGTTTTCATGCAAAGAAAATTGTCCCCTGCTGTTATCTGTCTGGTCTTACAACCAGATTCACATCTGAGAAGAGATTGTTTACACTAGGAAAAAGGGGCGGGAGGGGGAAACTTTGCTTGTGAATATCTCTTAAACCATAAAGGTTTGAGATATAAGACTTATATCATTCTTCATGTTTTTTTAATGCCTACAAAATAAAATAAAGTTAAAACGAAGTATTACTATCCCTTTAAGTGCCAGACCAGCATGACGGTCCGGGTACGTCAATGGTCCTTAAGGGGTTAAAGGTTTAGTAATGTCTTGTATAAATAAAAAGTAATATTGTAGGTAATCAAAAAATAAATCCATCAACGCCAGTCTATTGTATCAAACCTTTATGGTTTGAGAGATATACTGTGATAAAGTTCCCGCCTCGCTGACAGCAGGAGATTTGGCAGAGCCAAAATACCGCAGTCTAAACCGAAATACTTCATTGGAACGGTCTACAAAGTGTGCCTGGTTTGCAAGCACAGTTTGTAGACCGTTCCAATGAAGTTTCTCATTTTTAGATTGCGGTATTTATGCTCTGCTGGAGAGCCACCTGCATGTCCTGGGATCAGGATCTCCTGGGCTGAAGAGTTGCCTGCTGGTCCCGGGACCAGGATCTTCTTCTGTCAGCTAGACGCTGACATCGGGGAAAGGGGAGGGGGACATTTATCACTGTATATCTCTCAAACCATAACGGTTTGAGAGATCGGCCCGGCAGCAATGGATTTATTTTTTGATTATCTACAGTATTACTTTTTATGTATACAACACAATCCTAACCCTTTATTTTTTTTTATTTGGTGGGTTGTGGTAGTGGACTGTGTTCTTTCACATTCAGGAAAACCCTTTTTACTTTTCATAATTGTAATTGAATGTCAGAGATTGAGATTTAGGCTATATTCATATGGGAGGCTTCAACAAGCTGCAGTGTGCCTCCATTTCAAACCATCTGTACAATTACTCGCATTCTTCTGTGTTCTGATAGCTGGTTTATGTTTGCTTCAGTTGAATGATTTGCTGATGTATATGGTCAGATCAGGTGTTCAGAATACTCCTACTTAAAGGGGCAGTAATACTTAAAATGTATAAAAATGTGTTATAGGGTTTATCCCCCTGAGTAAAACAAGGGTACTTCCACTGCTGAGAGATATTTTATTAAAATATTCAAATTCAAATATTCAAATTCAAAAACTTGAATTTTTTTAGGTGCAATATCACAGTGGCCTGAAAATTTGCAGTGGTGCTGTTGCTACACCATCCTATGGACTGCTCTGGTCCGTAGACCATAAATCTCCATAGGATGGTGTAGCAACAGCGCCACTGTAAATTTTTCAGGCCATTGTGATATTGCACCTAAAAAATTAAAGTTTGAGCAGTTATAATTATTTAATAAACATATATTTTTTACATCTTAAGCATTACTATCCCTTTAAGCATCACAATTTCTGAGCTACTGATTACCCATTTGTGATCAAAAATTTCTTGAAAACGTGAACTGTTGGTGTGCCCTGTAGACTAACGTTGAGAATTTCTGAATCAAGGAGAGGAAAGAAGTCACTTACCTGTTATTTCTACAACATATTAAAACAGTCTCAAGAAGCTTACTAAAGGCAAAACTTCAATGTTTCCTCTTCTGTTGTCTGCTGGTCATGTCCCACCCAGCCTTTTCATCACTTACAACTTTAGTAAGGTTGGCTTTTCTTCATTAGTGGGTGACTTAGCACCTTAAGGATGCGTGACAGTTATGCATGTCATCAAATTTAGGGATCCCCGCTCGGCTGCATGCTGTTCGGGGACACCTGAATCTAATTGGAGCAAAAAAAAATAAAAATAATGCTCCGTGGCTCTTAACTGCTGGCCGCATGCTGGTTGTTAACCCCTTAAGGACTGGCCACGCATGTAATCCGATTCCGGACTTCCCGAATGGTGTGCACCCACGCGGATCCTGGAATTCCATGATGGTCCAGGACCGCCATGGGTCCTTAAGGGGTTAAGGGATTAAAAACTAGTAATGGAAGAGAAAACTACCCAAATTGTGTTGCAATGCATTGGATACTTCTCTGGTATTCTGCGGAGCAGTGTAACATCGGCACATTGGTGCAGGACTTCCCAGTCCTCAAATTCTCCTCCCACCTCCCTCTCAGCTCTCCTATGCAAGCTCAGTATAATCACAAATGGTGCTTGCTTTTACAATAGATGTGACTGTGCTCCCAGGGAGAGCTGGGAGGGAGGTGGGAGGAGAATTTGAGGACTGGAAAGTCCTGCAACGCTGCGCCGACGTTATCCTGTGCCGCTGAAGTGCCCAGCATGAATTCTACATTTAAAGGGATAGTAATGTTTCATAATAAAAGCAGCTCTAATTAATCTTCATAGTATTTGGGCCTTGGAGAGTGTTATTTCAATTCTGTCAGAGCTGTAGTTCAAGAGTAATTGAATTATAAAATATCCCCCTCCCGCCCCTTTTACTGATGTAAAACTGTTCAGCCAGAGCAGCAGGGAGTGTCCAGGTAGATTGCAGAGAGGGACAATCTTCAATTAAGATAAGGGAAAAACCTGAAAAACCTGTCAAGGGGGCAGAGCTTTCATTGTTCTCACAGTAAGAATATTGACCCTTGATGTGAGCGGTCTGATCTATGGACTGGATTCCACATCTGAGGAGTGGGGGGCTTACACTAGGTAAAAGGGGTGGGAGGGGGTCACTTTATCATTCAATTACTATTGAACTACAATGCTCACAATAATGAAATAACACTCTCTATGGCTCAAATACTATGAAGATTAATTGGAGCTGCTGTTTTTGTGAAACATTACTATCACTTTAAGAGCGAATATCTACTAAAGTATGTAGGTAGAAAAAAAGTCAATCCACATACCATTTTACTAACTCACGCATGTGACACACACAGTGTATTAGAGGTGAAAGATCTCTTAAAATTGAAATCAGAGGGCCACATGCATATCAGTAATGTTAGCATTTGAGCATTTCATACACATTAATCCCTTGAGTGCCAGAGGGGTATGGAATGCATTGCTTTGCGTGTGTGTGTGTGTGTGTGTGTGTGTGTGTATGTATATTTATATATATCTATAGGGCTTTTAATTTGAAGTCCTTTGCTACTAGCCAGACCTGAAAAGTTACTCACCACTGCAACCCAAAACATACCCACCAGGGCTGAATTTCTACTCGCCAGGGCAAAATTTTCACTAGCCATTGGCTACTGTAGAGTTGAAATTTTGAGCCCTGTATGTATATGTGTGTGTGTGTGTGTATATATATATATATATATATATATATATATATAATATATAATATTATATTATAATATGTGTATAGGGAGGTCTTCAGTGATTTATAGAAGTAAGATTAAGGTTCTGTTTTATTTAGGGGTCCAATGTGTTTCATTTGAAATCAAAGGTTCTGCTTCAACAGTTTGAGAATAGCTTCTATAGAGCATCTTACTTCATGCCCCATAAGGTTTACATTAAAAAATGTAAATCTTATTTTTTTTACCTACTTTTTTTTTTCATTTTTTTCTCACTTTATTTTTTAATTGATCTTTTTGTTTTCTAAAAAATGTGTAGGACATTATTCTGTAGCCCTGATAAAATGTCACTACAGATTAGGTCTAGATTATAGAAGCAGCTGAGAGTAGTAGAATTTAGAATTTTGATGGCAAGGTGGGAGTGTTTCTCTGATTACAGCTTCTTATTGGCTGATAGTTTTCAAAACAATATTCTAATGAATATATACTACATTCGGATCTGTTATTCTCCATCGCACGGTCTATATTTAACATAGTAACATAACAGTAATTTAGGTTGAAAAAAGACTTGCGTCCATCTAGTTCAACCCTTTTCCTATTCCTGTTTTATTTCAAGGCAATTCATTCAGAACAAACCAGGTGATGTAAAGTGTTCATGTGTTTGTGTCTAAAAACCACCAGTGTCTGAAAAGTCCTAACATAACGCGCTAGTGTAGAATGAAACAATAAAATGAAGTGAAGGAATGAAAAATATTTTTGGTATGTACTGTGCATTGTAAACAATGAAGTGAAACTTTTTTCCTTCAAATAATTGTCCGTAAATCTACTTGATGTGCTGAAGAATTTACAATAAAAACAGGTAATCTAGAGAATGAAACACGGTTAGAAAAATAAATCCTTGCATTAGTTGACAGATTATGGCTGCAACAAATTAATGATTTCCCTATTGCAAGATTTCATGCTGTCACAAAATTCTTATCAGGGATACATTGACAGGTACAGAATAGACACAACA
Source organism: Rhinophrynus dorsalis (assembly GCA_037306005.1). Classification (NCBI taxonomy): domain Eukaryota; kingdom Metazoa; phylum Chordata; class Amphibia; order Anura; family Rhinophrynidae; genus Rhinophrynus; species Rhinophrynus dorsalis. The sequence goes on from CM074728.1 coordinate 28,771,464, forward strand.
TTTCTCATTGAGATGGCTATTAACCCTTTGAGTGCCAGAGGGGTACGCAACTAATTGCTTAGCAATGCGTTGCGTACCCCTCTGGCACTCAGAGGGTTAAAGGGGATGTTTCACTTTCATATACCACATTTTAAAAAGGTGGCCCCATTCCTGAAATATTTTGTTTAATTGATATGGCTTTGTACATGTACAGTGTGTTTCACACACAATTCAATTAACCCTTTAAGGACCAGTAAAATCTGAGGTAGATTTCACTTAAAGGGATAGTAATACTTCATTTTAACTTTATTTTATTTTGTAAGCATTAAAAAAACATGAACAATATAAGTCTTATCTCTCAAACCTTTATGCTTTGAGAGATATTCACAAGCAAAGTTTCCCCTCCTGCCCCTTTTACCTAGTGTAAGCCATCTCTTCTCAGATGTGGAATGCAGTCCATAGACCAGACAGATAACAGCAGGGGGCAATCTTCTTTTCTTACTGTGAGAACAATTAAAGCCCTGCCCCCCTTGACAAGTTTTTTAGGTTTTTCCCTTATCTTAATTGAAGATTGTCCCTCTCTGCAATCTACCTGGGCACCTCCTTTCTGCTCTGGCTGAGCAGTGTTATATCAGTAAAAGGGGCGGGAGGGGAATACTTTGTCATTGAATTACTCTTGAACTACAACTCTGACAGAATTGAAATAACACTGTCCAAAGTCCAAATACTATGATGATTAATTAGAGCTGCTTTTATTATGAAACATTACTATCCCTTTAAGGACTGGAGAAATTTTACTTTTTTGACTATGTCTTTGTTCAACCATATTTTATCTTTAATTCCTTTAATACACCCACACAAATTATATACTGTTTTTTTAAGCATAAGTAGGGCTTTCTTTTGATACCACAATTATATGCATACCTCATCATTTAATTTGATTAAAATAGAAAAAAAAGAGGAAAAAAATGTTAAAAAAAATCATTTTGCTTACATTTTCCATTCAGTATTTGTATACTATTAGTTTATTACAAAAAAATACCCCTGAATATGAAAGTACCCCATATACCTAGTATTTCAATCCCTTTCTCACATTTACAAGGTAAATATTACAAGATGGACACCACTATTTCCAACCTGTCATTTTTCAACAATTGGCATGTGAGTATAATAGCTTAGTTGACGGTGCCAGAACCCAAAAATGTCCCACCAATGTATATGTTTCTGAAAAGTAGATAACATAAGATAAATAATCAGTAGAATTTTGGAGTTTTTTATGCAGCTATTTTTACAGAAATATCTTCCAAAATTGTGGAAAAATGTTTTTTTTGCAGTTTTCACACTTACATTTCAATATTACTGTTTACATCACGCACAAGATAGGTGAAGATTTTTAAAAATGCATTGTTTAGTGTTCAGCTCCTTCTTCTGAATACGGCAATACCCCATATGCATAGGTTTCTCAAGATTTGGGGGAGCTATGGGGCCCAAATTGTAACATACGCGTTTCCAGTTTCATACTTTGAATTTTCACAGCTTGCGTCACTGGTGCCATGTCTCATTTGGGGCTGTGTACCAATGCTCCACTTTAAAAAAAATTCCCCCAAAAGTGTATATTTTTGGAAAGTAGACACCCCAGGCTTTCATTTTTTGTATGTTTAAATTTTTTTTACGCAGCCATTTTACCAGCAATCCCTCATAAAACTTCATGTAAGTAAAAAAATTCTGCGTTTTTCACACTTTGACTTCAATTTTGATGTGAATTTCAAGCACAGGATAGGTGAAGATTTTTAAAAATGCATTGTTTAGTGTTCGGCTCCTTCTGCTGAGCAGTACTCCATAAGGATAGCCATATACATAGCTTTCTCATGGTTTGTGGGAGCTACGGGCCCAAATTGGAACATGCGTTTTTCCAATTTTCACAGCTTGTCACTGGTGCCACGTATCATTTGGGGCTGTGTAACAGTACTCCACTTGAAAATTTCCCCCCAAAAGTGTATATTTTTGTAAAGTAGACACCCCAGGCTTTCATTTTAGGTGTGTTTTCAAATGTTTTACACAGCCATTTTACCAAAAATCCCTCTGTAAAACTTGACGTAAGTTAAAACACAAATAACTATTTAGGGAACTCTATTCAAAGAGCTGGGCATAAAAAAGAGGTATTCCATTAAGGTAAGAGGAAAGTAGCATTCTACTTCAACAGAGGAAAAGCTTTTTTTAGTTTTTGTTTTTTTCTTAGTAGTAAGAATTGCTATTGGAGGTTGTGTTGGCAGATACTGTAGATCAGTGGTTCTCAAAGGATTTTACCTGGTGGCCGCCAGTGCGGCCACCACAACTTTCTGGTGGCCGCCACTGCGGCCACAGCCATGTCTGGATGGCCACACTGTTAAATTACATGCGCTAATGGTATAATGGGATTAAGACATACAAAAATTGCATAAATGTTCATCATATTACAATGTAAACATTCCAGAAACCACATAGGTTCTTAAAACTTTGTAGTTACTGGAGATATATATTTCAGAAATGGTTATTTTCTTCTTCCAGTCTTAAAGGTTCATGATTCATATAGGTGCCTAGTGGCTTGTTGGGCATGTGGCGGATTCTTCTGCACTCACTCATTGTTGGAAGTCTGAACAGCAACTTCCCCTTCCATTGGCATGCTCAGTCACATCTGAGTGAGTTGCAAAATGACAAAGAAAAGGAACTAATGGTGCACTTACCCATTAGGATAATTATATGGCTTAATGTATTCACCCTCGCTACATTACTGGCATGTTGGGCATACAACTATGGTCTCAGCCAGCACTTTAGAATTTGGACTCTGTAATTCTAAAATGTTGGCTCAAACTAGCGTTGTATGCCCATCATGCCAGTTATGTAATGAGGGTGAATACATTAAGCCATATAATTATCCTTGAGGTAATTCAGCATTGTTGAAGAACTAGTTGGTAAGTATACCATAGTTTTGTCTCTTTGTCATTCTGGAACTCACTCATATGTGACTGAGCATGCCAGTGGAAGGGGAAGCTGCTGTTCAAACTTCCAATGAGTGTGTGAGTACATAAGAATCCTCCACATGCCCAACAAGCCACTAAGCACATATGTGTCAAGGGGTAACCATCAAAAAGAGTGATTAGACAACTGGTCTTTACAGGTAATAAATGATAACCCCCATATTGTACACTCTGCCGTTGTTATGAATTTAGTTTGAGAAAGCCTGGAACACCAATCCTATAGCAAATGCACGAAAATACAGTACTGTTCCATCAGTCACCTCAGGTCTTTATAGAGGACAGCCAGGTCTGTACAGGGGGACAGCCAGGCCTGTATACAGGGCAGTTAAATAGGTAAAGGGTAGTTAAGTCAGTAGGGGGCAGTAAGATCTGGGCCTTTTGTAGAAGTTGTGATCATCTCCTACTTCGTTCAGTCTCAGACCTGCGCTAGGAGGCTCCCTGCGGTGAGTATCAACTCCCTGCCCCTGACAAACACCAGCCTTCTAGCCAACAGTGATAGGGGGCTGGGGCAATAAGATGGGCATCCAGATTAACAGAATTCCTTACCCCAGGGTGCTGATAAATTCATCGACTGATCCCTCTGTGTAGAGGGACACATGTCCCCAATGTACAGAAAGCTGGATGTTTTATCAAGCATTGTGTCTCATGTCCCCGAATATGGAACCCCCAGAGGGTATGGGAGGCATGTCCTGCACCCCCTCACCAGGACTTCCTCCACATGAGACTGAGGGTACCAGCAGTGCTGCAGGAGGCTCCGTGCCATGCTCTCTCTCCTCAACAGACAGCAGCTCCTCCGGTTTGCGCCCTGCACTTGCTCCTCCTCCTGCGTTGACGTTGTTTTGTCACTGCACTGCTCAATGCCAACCGCCATTCATGCGCAACTGCTCCACATTACACGCACAGCCAGTGAGAGAGGAGTATCCTATCAAAACACTCCTCTCTCGGTGGTTGCAGTGTATTTGAAACATGGCAAAAAGGTACCAGACGGCAGGGCACATCTAATGCCATCCGTACCTTTCTACATACTGTATGTTTTTTAGGACGGGACACTGAGGATAGCACACGGTTTGAGAATCTTAATGCTTCACTTATACACAACCACTGAAATCATAGAGCCCTAGCACAGGAGAATCACATTGCATTCCACATGGGCTGAGAAAGTGCAGGTACTTTTTAATATTCCTAATTTTTTTTTTTTTTTTTTTTTTTTTACTTGAACATCTTTTGAAAGTCCCAAACATCCCCAAAATGTGCCTCTGGCCCTTAAAGAGATTGTAACACACACACAAAAATATATTACAGTTACAATTCCTTTAAGGAATGCAGCTCGACACCTCCGAGCTAGCAGATTAGTGGTCCATAAGGAGAGGGTTGACAACTACTGCTATATAGTTGCACTGATTGGTCCAAATACAGTAAAAGATGTGCTTATTCCTTTAGTGCTGCAACACTTCCTATCCAGCATTTTTAATCTCACATTTCAGTTATTAACTATTTGAGTGCCAGAGGGATAAAAAAAAAAAAAAAAAAAATTCGAGCACTCAAAGGGTTAAGTATAAAGGAAGGCAAATAACACAAACGTTAGTGTTCCAGAAATGTGAGGCTAGGTAGACAAAAATGAAAAACTTGCAGCAAGGAAGGAAAAGACAAGCTTAAAAACAGGGAGGAAGTTATTCCTGGAAACCTGTCATGTTCTTATATAAGCACATCTAGCAAAAGTACTCTAAGCTCCGGGGCCTCTATTCCGGGTTGCTGCAACCTGTGGGCAACATCTCCCATCATACTCAGCAGGCAGAGGATGTTGGGATATATAGTTCAATGACCGCTAAAGAGTCACATATTTAGAATCATTACCCAGATAATTTCTGAAAGCATTTCTGCCAGTCTCCCCCTGATGCATCCACACCGCACACCCTACAGTCAACCCTCTCACAGCCTTATATCCCCGTCCAATCAAGTCTCTCGCTGTCACTCAAAACCATACCTGCTGTATTATAGGAATTTTCAGACAGATAGCAGCTCCTCCAGTTCGCACCCTGCACTTGCACCTCCTTCTGCTGTGAAATGCCAATCTCCATCCATGCGCAACAGTGCCACATTACACGCACAGCCAACGAGAGAGGAGTATCCTGTCAAAACACTCCTCTCTCATTGGCTGCAGTGTATTTGAAACATGGTGGAAAGGTACAGGACGGCAGGGCACATCTAATGCCGTCCGTACTTTTCTCTTTTTTTATGGAGGACAGTCAACTGAGGCCAGCACGGGGCTCGTGGCTGCATGCGGCCACCATTACAGCATTTGTCATGGTGGCCGCAAGAGAACACGCTGGTGGCCGCATGCAGCCACGGTGGCTGCACTTGAGAACCACTGGTCCCCACACATGCAATAAAAAAAGAAAAAGCAACTTTAGTATTGTTTTTAGAGTAATAACTTAGTATAAAAAAAATGTAGCAATAAGTGCATGGTATTTACTTACCGAATTAATTTTGTCATGTTTCATGTCATTGGCAAACATGTGGCTGGAGTTTAAGTTCAATGAAATATAATGCTTAGTCTTCACTTTTTATCTGTTAGATCGAGAACTATCATCTAAGGTTTTGCATTTTCAGTAATAACCTAATAATTAGTAGTAATAGTAATAATTCTCCTGCTGACCTGTGAACTGCTGTGATCTTTTTCTAAGCCCTACAGGCGTGTCCAGTCCTGTTTTTCAGGGATATATACAGGCCAAGAATTTAAGACTCTCCTTTTTCAGAACATATGGGTTAGTCAGAATGAATCAGACACTGGTTAAATTATTTATCTGGGATATCTTAAATCATGGCGTGTGTATGGACCCCAAGGACAGATTTGGATTGCTCTTTATAATGGCTTGCTGTAGTAGCAGTTAATATGGTTGGAAAAAAAGACATGCGTTCATTATGTTCAACCTTTTCCATATCACCATTGTTTTTATTGAATCAGGGAGCATGGTTGGCACATTACACAACTATATTGATACATTATTGCTCTATTACTCATTTTTTCCTGGTTCCAGTTCAGTGGAAATTACCATCTGTACGTTTATCTACTGCAAGCTGCTCACACTGTATATTTTAGAAGTTTGGCTCCTGTTGAATGGCTGCAGGTTTAGCATCTGGCATTTGGGGAAAGTTGTATAATCCTTCATTTTGCTGAGTAAGATGAATTCACACCAGTGTTTCTTTACTGATGACATTATGGATCTCTGATTTGGAATAGTCCTTCTACTCCATGCTTTCAGCTTGCTGCAGAGGTCTGCTTCCTTATCTGTTCGTAGGGGAACTGTGCCTGAATAAGTGGTTTGACTTGTGTAGGTAGGAGTACCAGTAATTCCTACAGAAATATGTTTTTTTTGGTGTAATTACAGTTGTCTGTATTTGATGATCCCTCTTTTAGTTCTTCATATAGTTCACCTTTTCTCACAATATGTACTGAACACAGTCTCAATGAGATTAGCCAATGACTGCCCTGCTTAAAGGGATAGTATTACTTCAAAATTACTATCCCTCATATTGTAGCCCTTAATAAACTGAGTTAAATGACACCAGCGGCATCTCTCAAACCTTTATAGGTTGAGATAGCCGCTTTCAAAGTTTCCTCTCCCCTGCTGTCAGCGTTCTGCTGCCAGCAAGGGAATCCGGTCCCGGGACAGGTGGAGGCTCTTAAACAGAGCCGATATCTCGTTATGGAAGGAAAAATGATTAATTGAAACAGTCTTCTACGTGTGCTTGGTTACCGTTTAGATGGATGTAAACATTGTTAGGATCGTAAACTGGGGAGCAGGTCTGCAGACTGCAGCAAAGGTAACTTCAAACAAAATATAAAGATATACTTGACTGTTGTGAGCCGGTGAGATAGCTCAGTGGTAAATTCCCTGACTGTGGAGCCTGTTCAAACCTCAAGGTTGCAGATTCGAATCCTGGCAGGGTCAACTTAGCCCTTCAGCCTTCTGAGGTCGATAAATGAGTACCATTGATTGGGTAATAATAACATCTATTTCAGCTGTCGGTTCGGTTAATTCCGAGAGCGTGCTCTGAAAACGCTTTGAGTCCCACTGGGCAAAAGGTGCTATATAAATACTGGTTATTATTATTATTGTTGTATAAAGGAAATGTACATAATTAGGTCCTTCCGTTCTACCAAGTGCCACTTATTCCAAAGTGTAGTTAAAATGACCAGGCTTCCACTTTAATAAACGAAGCTTATGGAAAACCAGTGCTGCAGGGTTGTCCTGATTCCTGTGCAGTCTTGCAGAATGATTTTTTTCATAGGTGTTCTGCATTAAAATATTGAGGAACAAAGAGTTTTGCAACTCTCGGGTCCGCAAACTCTTAAAGTAGAGGTCTGTCACCTTGGATAAAATTTTCGTTGAACTCTTTCAGAAGTGGCTAAAATGTATTTATTTATTTCTGTTTTTTTTTGCTATACAATTTTTGAAGAAAATCTTGCTGTTTCCATGTGAGAGAAACGTGGAAAGTATAACTGTCTTCATGTTGCCCATTTAAGGAAATGGTGTTTCAACCCTTTGAGCGTCAGAGGGGTGCACAATGCATCACATACCTCTCAGGCACTCAGTTGATGCTTTTGGATTTGTTTAGGCAACATGGGTAACTGACAGTTTGTATAAACAGTTAATTATGCCTCCGTGCTTTGCACAACCTTTTGTTATTCAGGGGTTAAATTAAAACTCTCTGCTTGTTGGACCCTGCTATTTTGAGATCTCTTGGTTTTCTCTCTGATGTTTCCAACATATTGCATTATTGTGTTGCATATGCATTCTGTGCTCTAAGGGTTAATCCTGGCAATTAAAGGGATAGTAATACTTCGTTTTAACTTTATTTTATTTTGTAGGCATTAAAAAAACATGAAGAATGATATAAGTCTTATCTCTGAAACCTTTATGGTTTAAGAGATATTCACAAACAAAGTATCCCTTCCCTGTTCAACCAGATCAGAAGGGAGATGCCCAGGTAGACTGCAGAGAGGGACAATCTTCAATTAAGATAAGGGAAAAACCTGAAAAACTTGTCAAGGGGGGCAGGGCTTTCATTGTTCTCACAGTAAGAAGATTGTCCTCTTCTGTTATCTGTCTGCTCTTACAACCAGATTCCACATCTGAGAAGAGATGGCTTACACTAGGTAAAAGGGGCGGGAGGGGGAAAGTTTGCTTGTGACTATCTCTTAAACCATAAAGGTTTGAGAGATAAGACTTATATCATTCTTCATGTTTTTTTAATGCCTACAAAATAAAATAAAGTTAAAACGAAGTATTACTATCCCTTTAAGCAATAAAATAAACGTGTGTTAAAGAGGAACTGTCACCTAAAACCAAAGTGCTTCCCGCTTACAACCTCAGTAGCATTGTAAAGGGAGTTTGCTGTAACGTTACATCACAGAAATCCAGCTTCGAAGGGGAGCGTGAACAGGAGTGCGGACGTCATTCTGGCAAGATGTCCGCACTCCATGTTACTGACAGCTGGGGAATAAAGCATATATCTATTAAATCAGGTAATAATTCTGACGATTAGCGCTACTAAGCAGCTAGTCACCAGAAGGGGACTTAGTTAAAGGGATAGTAATACTTTGTTTTATCTTTATTTTATTTTGTAGGCATTAAAAAAACATGAAGAACGATATAAGTCTTATCTCTCAAACCTTTATGGTTTAAGAGATATTCACAAGCAAAGTATCCCCCCCCTGTTCAGCCACATCAGAAGGGAGGTGCCCAGGTAGACTGCAGAGAGGGACAATCTTCAATTAAGATAAGGGAAAAAGCTGAAAAACTTGTTAAGGGGGGAAGGGCTTTCATTCTTTTCATACAAAGAAGATTATCCCCTTCTGTTATCTGTCTGGTCTTACAACCAGATTCACATCTGAGAAGAGATGGCTTACACTAGGAAAAAGGGGCGGGAGGGGGTAACTTTGCTTGTGAATATCTCTTAAACCATAAAGGTTTGAGACATAAGACTTATATCATTCTTCATGTTTTTTTAATGCCTACAAAATAAAATAAAGTTAAAACGTAGTATTACTATCCCTTTATGCTAAACATTTTGTGACATGGTAGTTCCGCTTTAAGGCACAGTGCAATGCCTCCTATAGGAGACCAGGAGGTACAGCGCAGGCATCTCTAAGCCAAGATGTCTGCGTGCAAGCCTGGCTTCTGGTCTCTGAAGAATAAGGATTACTTCAAAACCGGGTACTTATGAGAGATAATAGCAGTATTATGAAGCTAGTCACCATATACCTAATTATTGGAGGGCGACTTTATAGAGGGTGAAAGTTCCGCTTTAAATCTGCAGTTCACATTTTTGTTAGGTCCTGACCGAAAGGTGAACTGCACATTGAAACGTTGACAAAATATCTCTGCAATAAGTAATGAGCACAATGCAAAAAATCACATAAGAGAGATTGGGAAAGAAAAGCTCATTAAAACATAACTTTTATTGAAATGATTAAAATGGATAAATGAAAAATAAATTGCTAATGCCATAAGGATTTGGATGATATGTCTGTACCCTATCTACAGAATTGCCGGGACATTTTCTGACTTGCTACTATTTGGAAAACAAAGTTATAAAATACTCACTATATAAGGGCTAAATGAGGCTCAGTATAGAAACATCCAATCTGTGCTTTTACAGGCATATATTATGGATGTATACAATGCACATATGGCAATAGAAGCTACAGTTCATCCGGACAGTATTGCGAGCTTAAAGTGGATGTGTCACCTATGGACAACATCCCATAAATAGTTAGGAGACACATCCAATAACATGAAAATGATATTTATTTTTTATTTTAAGTTTTAATTTAGTTTAAATTTGTCTTACAAAGTGTGTGCTGCAGCCACTTCAGTGTTGACTGTGGTTCACTGGGGTTACAGAGCTCTGCCTCTGCTCTCCTCCTTCCACCGATGACAGAGGCTTCTGTCTGTAAGCTGGAGCGGTCTCATTGGCAGAGATCGGTATCTAGCCAATGAGATCGCTCCAGCTTACAGACAGAAGCTTCCATCGTCGGAGGAGGGAGGAGAGCAGAGGCAGAGCTCTGTAACCCCAGTGAACTTTGAAAGTTAAATTGAAATGAAATTAAAACCTAAAATAAATATCATTTTCAAGGTATTGGCTATGTCTCCTAACTATTTATGGGCTGTTGTCCATAGGTGACACATCCACTTTAAGTAGAATTAGAAGTTTATGCAGTGAGCTCTCTTCTAGGAAGCTATGTGCTAATGCTAGAAAAGATAAGCATCTCTATATGATCCCTGATAATTATGCAACATATTCCTGATTACCTAAATAAAATGTAGCAAATATATACTTTAGTGTTGCTTAAATTACATTAGGGCATATTCCAGCGTGTCATCTTAAATAGTGATATGGTAGCTATGTCTCATTAAGATCTCTTCAGATTTGGTGCATAAGGAGTTAATGTACAGTGATCATACGAGAATTTTCAACCCTCACAAGTCCTTTTAAAATCACTGTCAATTAGTCCTTAATAGCTAACAAATATTGAGTAACACTTACTGGAGAGATCATTAAAAGGGCATAGTAATGGAATTATAATTGGTGTTGATAATTACATTGTCAGTAAAGCATTCTGATGTGTATTTCATCTCTACGTGGCTTGTTCACAGAGAAGACAAACAACCAATTTGTCATGTATGTACAATTTAAAGTACACAACTTAGCTGCACGAATCCCCAAACTATCCCCAAAAACTGAACCTGCTCACATAATTTTTAGACATCTGTCATGGCTTCCTAGCAATTCATCACTTAGTAAGTCCTTCTTCTCACCTTTAAATGCTCTCCACACTGCTACCTCTCCTTACATCACTTCCCTCATCTCCTCTTATGTTCCTGGCTGCCTCCTTCACTCAGCACACAACGCCCTTATTGTTGCACCATCCAAACCACTGCCTTCTCCCGTCTCAGACCATTCTCACTTTCCACTCCCTACCTATGGAACTCCATACCCCTCTCCCTACATCTTGAACAATCCCCCTCTGTCTTTAAGTCTACCCTGAAATCTTATTTTCTGGAGCACTAGGACCATGCAGTACCTTTGGCCAAACTCTGCACTTGTAATCTCAGCACTTGACTATTATCCATTTAGACTGTAAGCTCCTTGGGGCAGGAACCTCTCTTCTGTTGTTTCTATGAACGTGACCCTTATTTTATCCCCTCTTATTATTGTAAAATACTTCAATTGTTAGGTGCTGCGTACACTGTGTGGCTCCATATAAATAAAAATATACATGCATGCATGCATACAGTGTCTTCCCAAACTGTGGTACCATCTCCAAAGATATGATACTCCTCAATACCAATGACTTTTGAACAGTTATCTATGTATCAACTCAATTTATCATTAAACGAATCAGTACCAGAGACCGTGTGCGTGCCTGCCAGACTTTCCAAGGACTTGTGAATCTTTGACAGATGATGCAAAAGGGTCATCATTAGTTGCTGTACCTTCTTAATTCCTGCCTCCCTAGGTGTGATGAAGCCTGATGAACATCCACAGTTCACCACGGTTTCTAACAGCCACTTGTCCTCCTTAATATGATCTGTAGATAAAACAGCGTGTGTTTATATAAGAGCGTTACCTCCTAGCTTCCTCAGCATATTACCCAGTACACACAACAAATCCTGAATAATGTCAATGCCTGACTTTGGTCATTAATGGGATAATATAGTGATTTAGCTGTCAGAAGGATCTTGGCCCTCGATGTCTACCTAGGCCATGTTGCTGGGAAGAAAGAAGTTAATTGTGTAATACAATACTGCTCTAGCAACTTGTGCAAAGTTATTAAACCCTCACCAATAAAAGATGACTGGCCCTCTGTAACCAGCAGACCCTGAAAGGATTATACATTCAAAGAAATGTTTCTAAATGTTTTTTTTAATTCTTCCTTTTTTTTTTTTTAGAAAACTTCTATAATAGTCGGAGACAGACAGAAATGTTTAGTAATGGTGAATTTATAGGGATAGTAATGTTTTACAAAAACAGCTGCTCCACTTAATCTTCATAGTATTTGGGCCATGGAGAGTTATTTCAATACTGTCAGAGTTGTAGTTCAAGAGTAATTTAATTATAAAGTGTCCCCCTCCCACCCTTTATACCTATTGTAACACTGCTCACCTCAGATGTGGAATCTGGTCCTGGGACCAGACCGCTCGCAGCAAGGGACAATCTTCTTACTGTGAGCATAAGGAAAACCCCGCCCCCTTGACAGGTTTTTCCTTATGCTCACTGAAAAATGTCCCTCTCTGCGATCCATCCAGTCTTGATGCTCTGAGCTAACCAGGATTACATCAGTAAAAGGGATGGAAGGGGGGTACTTTATCATTCAGTTACTCTTGAACTACAGCTCTGACAGTATTGGAATAACACTCTCCATGCCCAAATACTATGAAGATTATTTCAAGCTGATTTTATTGCCCTTTAAGTCACCTGTTGATGTGTAGGTGAATCAGTTAATTTCTGATGTGTCCCCTCTTTGTGGATATAGTTTAGTAGTTGGAGTATTCTTCAAATAGGCTTGCAAGGTGTGTAATTAAAAATTGCTTGTGAACATTAGATCCCCGTTTATATATCATTCCAGTATCATAGCCATATTAATCTCTGACCATCTTTTGTGGCTTTGACACCCTTATATTCTTTTTAGAAGTATCCAGTTTATCTTGCAAATTTATATCCCTGTTCTTGAAATGTCTCAAACTCATGGATACTTAAATAACACTTTGAAGCACAGTTACTACTTGCTTGACTTTCTGAAGTAAACCTTGCTTGTATTTCATAAGCAGGTCCATCAGGGAGAATGAGCAGTCCACCAGTATTTTATTCCATTGAGTCATGAAGTCATATTCTTCTTGGATAAAAGTGGGTTTCTTCTTTATATGTAGGCCATGCTGTATTATTTAGCACTTCACATATTGTATCTTTGTGACCTACTAACCTAAAGGTGTTTCGTTCAATAAGAGCTTCAAGATTCTTAAAGGGATAGTAATGTTTCATAATAAAAGCAGCACTAATTAATCATCAGAGTATTTGGACCTTGGAGAGTGTTATTTCAATTCCGTCAGAGTTCAAGAGTAATTCAGTGACAAAGTATCCCACTCCCACCCCTTTTACTGATGTAACACTGCTCAGCCAGATCAGAAGGGAGGTGCCCAGGTAGTTTGAAGAGAGGGACAATCTTCAGTTAAGATAAGGGAAAAAGCTGAAAAACTTGTCAAGAGGAGCAGGGGTTTCATTGTTCTCATAGGAAGAAGATTGTCCCCTTCTGTTATATGTCTGGTCTATGGACTGGATTCCACATCTGAGAAGAGATGGCTTACACTAGGTAATAGGGGCGCGAGGGGAAACTTTGCTTGTGAATATCTCTCAAACCATAAAGGATTGAGAGATAAGACTTATATCGTTCTTCATGTTTTTTTTAATGCCTGCAAAATAAAATAAAGTTAAAACGAAGTATTACTATCCCTTTATAGGTATCCTTCAGATTTATTGGTATATATCTAATTTATATAATAGTACAAAAAAAAAAAAACCTCATGTGGTTGTTGTTTATTGTGAAATTTTAACTCTGTTTATGAAATGATTAACCCCTTAAGGACCGGAACGCGCAGCCAGCACTTAAGGACACGGGGCATTTTTAAAGATTTTTTATTTACAATCCTATTCAAGGCTCCCCGTGCAGCCGCGCGGCGTGCCCTGAATTCCATGACATGCCAGGACCGTCACTGGTCCTTAAGTGCTGGACAGCCGTGACGGTCCTGGCACGGCAGTGAACTTTAAGGAGGAAATTTTAGTCGACTTGATAGCTTTATTTGTGAACCTTTCCAAACAAACCAAGCAGAGAGGAAGTATATGTACTTTCCAAAGGTTTGTAATTCTATCCCACTAATCCTGTGGGCAAAGTAACACTATGTAGTGACATGGAGGATTTTTTTTTAGAAACTAAAGGTATCGACTTGACTGTTTGCCTCCTGTATTTCTGTGGCTAACAAGGTGCCGACTATCATCTTTTATAAAATTAAGTCTCTATTAAATTCACACCTGTATCCATTGTTCCAGTTAGGTCCGCGAGTCTTTGGTGGTGTACAAAAATCCTAATATAAAACACAAGACACACGAGACACACACCACACACACACACACACACAAGACACACACACACACAAGACACACACACACACAGATGTATGTTTGTCCGATGCAGTCATGCACAGTTTAGACTGCCCGATCGCAGGCACTTTGGTCCGTGTACACGAGCTTTTACACTAGTAACACATAAGACTTTTATAGACTTTGGGATAAAAGACAGTAAGTCAAGCTGAAATATGTTTTGACGTACATTTTCCACTTCTCGTGAATGCACACTTTCAAAATATGAGTGTATCAAAGTAACACTGTGTGTGTGGCAGATAGGAACTGCAATTTTTAACCCTTTACTTTGCAGTGCATTTTGTACCCCTCTGTCACTCAAAGGCTTAAATCTACATGTACAGTTCCATAGAAGACTAGTATTTGTATCGGAACAAGTATAAAATGTTCTCTGTCTGATTGCATATTATATAAAAAAAAAAATACAGAGAAAAACAAAAAAATCTGCATATCTCCATGCATCCATGTGTTCATGAGCTGTAAATGTGCCATTAAGTTTGATGAGACAAAGCAAATACGGTATCTGCTGCTTAGCTGATTGAACATCTATACATCTACTCTAAAATCCTGTCCAATAAATATGCGTTATACTGTATTTAGTGCAGTTAGAAAGCACACCACAGCACTGACACACCAGAACGCATACACTTGCACTCCCCAGCACTGACACTCACCCCCTTCAGCATTGACACACGTGTGCACCCACTTCAGTGCTGACATGCACACGCATACCCACATTTCCCCACTGAGACATGCACACACACATACACACACAAGACAAACACACACACAAACCAGCAATGATGCATGCATACCCCAGCACTGACACACGCCCCCTTCAGTATTGACACACGTGTGCACCCACTTAATGCAGACCCACATTTCCTCACTGAGACGTACACACACAAACACACACAAACACACACAAGACACACACCCACACCAGACACACACCCACACCAGACACACACCCACACCAGACACACACCCACACCAGACACGACACACACAAGACACGACACACACAAGACACGACACACACAAGACACGACACACACAAGACACAACACACACACAAAAAAAACAGTGATGATACATGCAGACCCCAGCACTGATTTATTAAAAAAAAAAAAAAAAAGTACACATTCACACCAGTGTGTGTGTATGTTTTATATATTTAATTTTTTTAACAATTTCTGCCATGCTTGAGGCAGTCTAAGTGTGTTTGAATGCGTTCTTATTTCTTTTGTTATTTCCCTCCTCTTTCATTAACTGTGTTTTCAAGTGTCATTGCCAGAGACATTTGTTCTAGAATGAGCTTTGCCTTTGTTGTCACCTAAAACAGATGGATTACTCCTTACATAAGAATGTCAGATTGTCACCATTGTAAACTATTATCCTTACACACACAATCAAACCAGAGAATGACAGGACAGAAAAGTGACAGCGGGGCTGACCTCTTGTGACTGGACACACCGGTATGTGATTGTGTGTGGAGAGCCCTGTGATTCCCTTTCATTAGTCATTCTGACTTTACAGGGAATTCAAAACAGAGAGGAGGGGGTGGTAGGGAAGGCTGGTGGAATCATAGAAGTGCATACAGTGTCTCCAAACTATATTGTACTGCATGAGACAAAGAGTGAGGATTACATACAGGCAACAGGGGAACATAACTAGCAAGCTGCTTACACTACAGGAGGTTGCAGTTGTGTTGAAACCAATGCTCTGCCGTCAAACAGCAGTCACAGTGAGGCTGATGTAACTATGAACAGCCACTGATGGATGTAGCTGGCCTGTCCCCGCCTTTCATAATGATGTGTGTGTTCAAGTTGTTTCAGTCATGAAACACATCATCAGAAAATCATACCGACTGGGGCTTCATTCATTTTTTCTTAATTAATAATTTGGTGTGTGTGTGTTAGCCTGTCAGCTGTTAAAAATGTTTTTTTCTTTTTCTTTTTTACAGTAATAAAAAGCAGTCCCCCCCCCCGTCAAAAAAAAAAAAAAAAAAATGATTCAAATGTATTCGTACAAAAATGCATTGTCATAGGCCTAGTTCTAATCACTGATGAGTAGTGGCAGGCAGATGGTTAGGCCTTACTTGTTTACTAGTTTGTGTGCTAAGTAGGTAAAAGTTATTTTGCTAAAAATCTCAGGCTGGATGCATTTCTCGTGTCAGGTGGACCACATTTGGCCAGTTGGCTGCATATTGGACACCTATACAGAGCAGAGCCAATTGGAAAATGTGGTGTGCACGCACCACAGTTCAGGGGCAAGCAGGATTACATAGATTTCATGTCACAGAATCCCAAAGCTATCTGTGGAGACTGCCTGTGGCCCGTCCGACGTCACCCTGTGTCTCCTGATGTGAGTCATTGCGAGATTAGATCTGATTATTAGATTTGATTTTCTTAATTTTGTAATACATGGTATTTTATTGCTGAATTGTATGCAGACATATTCATCATGTCACACACAAGTCTGCATTCATAGAAAATAAGAGAGTTGTGAATATATATATATATATATATATATATATATATATATATATATATATATATATATATATACATACATACAGTGGATATCAAAAGTCTACACACCCCTGTTAGAATGCCAGGTTCTTGTCATGTTAAAGAATGAGACAAAGATAAATCATGTCAGAACTTTTTCCACCTTTAATGTGACCTATAATGTGAACAATTCAATTGCAAAACAAACTGAAATCGTTGAGGAGGGAAAAAATAAAAAACTCACAATAACCTGGTTGCATAGGTGTGCACACCCTCTTATAACTGTGGATGTTGTGTTCAGAATTAATCAATCACGTTCAGTCTCACGTTAAATAGAAGTCATTACACACCTGCCATCATTTAAAGTGACTCCGATTTATCACAAATAAAGTTCAGCTGTTCTAGTAGGATTTTCCTGACATTTGCTTAGTTGCATCATAGAGAAAAAGCCATGGTCCGCAGAGAGCTTCCAAAGCATTAGAGGGATCTCACTGTTGAAAGATATCAGTCAGGAGAAGGGTACAAAAGAATTTCCAAAGCATTAGATATACCATGGAACACAGTGAAGACAGTCATCATCAACTCATCATCAAGATGTGCCATGCTAATAAACTCCTACCCAAAAAGACTGATTGCTGTAATAAAATCAAAATGTGATTCAAAAAAGTATTAGTTTAAGGGTGTGCACTCCTAGGCAACCAGGTTATTGTGAGTTTTTTATTTTTCCCCCTCAACGATTTCAGTTTGTTTTGCAATTGAATTGTTCATGTTATAGGTCACATTAAAGGTGGAAAAAGTTCTGACATGATTTATCTTTGTCTCATTCTTTAAAGGGGATTGTATATTGCAAATGCCTATAAAAGAGCACCACAATGGTAGGGAAAATTGTATAAAAGTTCACCTTGACTAGTTTCATCTTCTTTTACAACTCCATAACGTTGTGTGTTAGCTCTGCCATCTTGCTGATGAAACTGATGATGGACAGCGCAACCCCTCCCTGTTATTTAAATTATCCTTGTCTGATGTCCCCCAAACTTGAGCGTGAGCGCGGCTCTTACCTTCATGTGAACGCGCATCATGTGATCAAGTCTGTGTGTGCGTGCTGAACGTCCTTCACTGAGTGTTCTGAAGGCTCAATCCACTTGCTCTTGATCTATTTTTAGCAAGGCAAGCGGACTGGCTATTTATATTGTGAGAGCGGATGCTGAGCATTGCATGCACGCACTCTCACAAGCGATAAGAAGCCTGAACGCGCATCTGGTAGAGCGCGCTTCAGGACTACGTCACCATGAGGGAGGGGTCGAGATTGAAGGGGTTGGTCACAGGACTAAGTTCGGCAATGATTTTGCCGAACTGAATGAGCCGATTACGTCACTAGAAGGAGAAACAATTGCTCTAATCTTCCACATTGCGAACAATTAATAAAACGGAGATACAGATAATGAATAAGTGGTACACAATAATGGATTTGAGACACAGTTTAATGGAGGTGAGAGATCCACTTTAACATCACAAGAACCTGGCATTTTCACAGGGGTGTGTAGACTTTTTATATCCACTGTAGGTCACGGCTCGAATAATCCATCGTACGAGTAAAAAAATGAAGCTGTTTAACAGTGGGTTTTAACTTTTTTACCTGGTGGCTATTGAACCTCACAAATATTTTTTCAGCCCGTGTATGTGTGTATAAATATAAAAATACTAGCATAATGGAACATGGCATTGTTCTTGTTTGGTATGGTATGTGCAGTTTAGATCACTGTGTGTGTGCTTTAATTCCCAGAATATGATGGTGGAATTTGTGTATGTAGTGTGTGATTTGTAATGTATGTAGATGGAAGTATGATTTCAGTTTTTTTGTGTCCCACGCAATATGTTCCACACTGGCTAAGCTACCTCCATTCAGGGCAATGAGGACACCATACTTCTTGTGGAGTCTGGGATGACGAGGTCACAATACTGTTCCAGCTGAAAGGGAGAGTGTGATGGGCAGGTACGGATGTGAAAGTAAGAGTGGGAGGCGGAGTAAAAAGGGAGGATGAGGCATAAGGTATGTGGCTCTATGCAAGCAGTGGGCTGTTAAAGAGATTAGTAATTCTTAAAATGTAACAAAAAAAAAATATATAATACATGTTGTAGAGTTTATCTCGCTAAGTGAAACAAGGGTATGTACTCCTACTGCTGAGCGGTATCGAAAGTTATTGCAGAGCAAACTTAAATTTTTTTAGGTGCAGTTTGGGCTGTAATAATTTTTTAACAAAACACCTCACAGCAGTGGGAATAACCTTGTTTTACTCGGGGCATGAACCCTACAACATAACTTTTTTGTATTACATTTTAAGTATTACTATCTCTTTAAGTGTAAAGAACAAAAAAGAAGAAGAAAGTACAAGGAGTGCCAATGGTGTAGTATTGCAACAAAATATCACCTCAAATGGTAGAATAAATCAGTGTACTCACATTTAAATGTTGCCGGTTACTTGTTATCAAGGAGACCGACTCATGCACTTACGGAGAGAATTAACCTGTCCCCGTTCAGGTACATGCCGTGTCGGCTACAGATGAAACGGCGGAGGCTTGAAACTTCAACTTCTGTGTAGTTTATTATCAAAAAATTAAAACAAACAGGTTTTTTAAAAGCTTACGCGTTTCGCGGCTAAAGAAAAACGCTGCTTTATCAAAGCTAAAATATAACCCAATATTCGCTAAAAAACAGCGAATAAGGGTGAGATGTGTGGAAGTAAGATAAGGAGACAGAAGGCTGGATCAGGAGGGGTTCTTAGCATGATGCATTACAGAGTTTAGTCCCATTATCAATGTTTCTGTTCATTGATCAATTTTCTGTTAACCCTTTGAATGTCAGAGGGGTTAACCATTTTTGTTCCCGATTTGGTGGTTGTCTGAATGCCATGATATTGGCTAACTGGGTGGTGATGGAGTGCAAGCATTCAAGACCATTGCAGAAGAGACCTACTTTGTCTGGAAGGCGCACAATCTAATACTGTCCAGTTAACAAAAAATTTGCCAGGAAGAGACAGCCTTCCTGTGAGGTGTGGAAATTGAAGGGCTAATCCAAATAAGACCTCTGGTTTACTTACGATTGTCCCCCTAGGACAGTGTTTCCTAACTTGTGCCCTCAGGGCCCACTAACAGGCCAGAATTTAAGTCTTTTCTTTTGAAGATCGCATGCGAGTTAATCAAACTCACTTAGCCTCTAATTAACTCACCTGTGTTCTAGTAAGGAAATCTTTAAAGGGATAGTAATGTTTCATAATAAAAGCAGCTCTAATTAATCATCATAGTATTTGGAGTTTGGAGAGTGTTATTTCAATTCTGTCAGAGTTGCAGTTCATGAGTAATTCAATTACAAAGTATCCCCCTCCTACCCCTTTTACTGATGTAACACTACTCAGCCAGAGCAGAAGGGAGGTGCCCAGGTAGATTGCAGAGAGGGACAATCTTCAATTAAGATAAGGGAAAAACCTGAGAAACTTGTCAAGGGGGGCATGGCTTTCATTGTTCTCATAGGAAGAAGATTGTCCCCTTCTGTTATCTGTCTGGTCTATGGACTGCATTCCACATCTGAGAAGAGATGGCTTACACTAGGTAAAAGGGGAGGGAGGGGAAACTTTGCTTGTGAATATCTCTCAAACCATAAAGGTTTGAGAGATAAGACTTATATCATTCTTCATGTTTTTTTAATGCCTACAAAATAAAATAAAGATAAAACGAAGTATTACTCTCCCTTTAACTCCTGGCCTGTTAATGGACCCTGAGGGCATGGGTTGGGAACCGCTGCGCTAGGGAGTGTGTGTGTGTGGGTCTGTATACGCGTTTCATTTTCTAGATGTAGGACTTTGCCAATCTCCATTATAGGTATTCATACTACTCCTGTGTGCCCCCTCTAAATATTATTATTCCTGGTGATGCAACTGACAAGAATGGAAGCAATTCTGAAACAAATTGGCAGCACCATGGGGGCAATTTAAAATCCCAATTGATTTAAAGTGGAATTTTAATGCTAGAGGTCTCCAAAACAATTCAGATAACTCGAGACCTCTCTCATCCCAGTGGTTAACAGCCCTGTTTAGAGCTGGTGAAATTTTTTTTGTCTTCTTAGGTGCACTTTGTACAATCCACTTCTTAGTACATCATCCTTGTTGTGTATATATTAAACGCCACATTGAAGTCTAATTGTTCTGCTCGATTTTTTTTGGCAGATCATTAATGCAGTAATTACATAGGTTATGTTTTGCTGCATGCTTTAGAAGATATTTCCTTTTTATGGATACAGTGTATATAATGGCTGTATTGGAAGAGAAAAATTAATCATTTGATCCATTGAATGTTAGCAGGGTATCTCAGTGTAACACCACACAGTACTTGGAGGATCTAGCTTGCTTCCAAGGCATTGATGTCAGAATTTAGTGCAGGTCCTTATGACTAAGTCATAAGTCAGATGTGTTTCTAGTTACAAACCAGGATGAGATATGTGAACGCTGGTTCAGATATCATCTGACACTATGACAGAGTTCCATGACACAGTCTGTGAGAGTTTGAGTCAAGGAGGGAGGCGGCCATTTTGGTTAGAGTGAGAAGCCTTTTTTAGGGATCTTTGCCAAAAGACAAACCAACTGTATATGTAAAATTTGTTTTACTTCCACTTTCATGTACTAAACTAGTGCATTGTGTATTTTCGTTTTCCTTAATTTGCAGACTATTGTTTTTAGAGTTTTTCTAGTAAATGTGTTTTTACAAGAGTAGTAATTTGAGGCTGCCTTTCTGAAGACATAATAGCCTAATGAAGTGTGCTTCCAAAACTCATAAGTTTGTCACTCTATAAGTCTTTAATTCTTTTTTAAGATCATTTAAAATTGTCTCTATGTTGTGCTACCAATTTGCTTGTAAAATAATGTTTATTGGACTCAAATTATAACATATTTCTCAAATTAATAAAAAAATGGTAGCCTAAGCTGGGGCCCAGGGCAAACTAAAGAACCATCGCACTAAGAAATACAGTAAAATAGTATGGTTTATTATACACGAGTAAAAAAATATATATATATTTTTGCAATTTCACCCCCGTGCAATGTGCTTCCCTTTGCCTGCCCTACTTCAGCTTACCCTCCTCCGGAGCCAACTTTGATCTCTGCACAGCAGGCAGCACTCTTGCATCTGCCGCCCGCTTCCAGCAAATCCCCATGAGGACCTCTTAACTTTAGCCAATGGTAATATCTCAAGGTCCTTGCAGAGCAATACAGTACATCCAGTGCGCAGAGATCTGTGCAAGAGTACTGCTCACTATGCAGTGATTAAAGCCATCTCTGGAGGGGTGAATTGAAGCAGATGAGAGGGAGGGAATGAATGAATTGGAAACAACAACAAAAAAAAAAAAAGCTAACCTTTTTGGTTAGTAGACTAGGAAGACAAGCATGCATATTATACATAGACACTCTCGTTTTGCACCTGTACCAGGTACTTGTATAGCTCAGATAGCTCAGATTTTACTGTAGGTTTTACCTTGAACATAACTAATTATCATTCTTTACTGTACACACTGCCATCAAAATGTAAAGGTTCATTTCTCAAGAACAATCTTCTAGAACAGTGGTTCTCAACCTTGTATTGCTCAAGGCACCCTTAACATGCATTCTGGAATTTTTGGGGCACACCTAACATTTTATGGGCTACTAGTTAAAGAGCCCGTTACATGGGCCACAGTGCCAATGGCAGCCGGTCGCTGTGCAGTAATGCTCAGTAGACTCTACCCGCGCAGAGGATGAGCCTCGTCACTGGCTGTGTCTACAGAGCATGATTGTGGCATTACATACGTTTTAGCAAATTATTATATAGGATTTGTCCAGCACATAATGGAGGATACAAATGGTCCCACAATCAAAATAACAGTAAGAAGCATATTGTGCAGAAACATTTCTAGAAATATACAACTGGAAGTCAGTATCCACGCTTTATCAAAGAATTTATAGAAAAGATGTGGCACTCTAAGTAGATGCCCATGGCGCACCCAAGTGCCACGGCATCCTTGTTGAGAAGCACTGTTCTAGAATATGGTTTATACAACATATTGGCAGATTACCAAACTTTACCCTCCTGTTCGCCTTGTCGCTCGTCTGTTTCCTCATCCTCTAGGTTATAAACTCTTACAGGCATGGCCATCACTACATTCTGTTTTGTATGACTTTGTATTATATTCTTATTTTTCTAATTTATATAGCTGTAGTTTATTTTACGGCACTGTACAATAGGGAATAGACATACAGACACATTAAAGGGATAATAATACTTTGTTTTATCTTTATTTTATTTTGTAGGCATTAAAAAAACATGAAGAACGATATAAGTCTTATTTCTCAAACCTTTATGGTTTGAGAGATATTCACAAACAAAGTTTCCCCTTCCGCCCCTTTTACCTAGTGTAAGCCATCTCTTCTCAGATGTGGAATGCAGTCCATAGACCAGATAGATAACAGAAGGGGACACTCTTATTCCTATGAGAACAATGAAATCCCTGCCCCCTTTGACAAGCTTTTCAGGTTTTTCCCTTATCTTAATTGAAGATTGTCCCTCTCTGCAATCTACCTGGGCACCTCCCTTCTGCTCTGGCTGAACAGTGTTACATCAGTAAAAGGGGCGGGAGGGGGACACTTTGTCATTGAATTTCTCTTGAACTACAACTCTGACAGAATTGAAATAACACTCTCCAAAGTCCAAATACTATGATAATTAATTAGAGCTGCTTTTATTATGAAACATTACTATCCCTTTAAAAAATTTAAATGGAACATAGGAAAGGATCAGAGGGCCCTGCTTGTGAGAGCTGTATGTTTTTTTTTACAGCTTTGTGAAATGTGTTTGTGCTCATTAAATAATAGATAACAATTTAAATTCTCTGTAAAACAAACTAAACTTGTCATATCGTAACAGATCTACTTTAATGGGTGTCATATCCTTTTCTTACCTCCGCTGCCATTAGTGTGCTGATTCACTTTTGAATTATTGTTGCATAAACTTTTTCCATCCTGTAGACCAGGAGTATTCTTGGATCTCCAGCTGTTGGTGACTACAACTCCCTTCTTTGTGGATTTTGCAGTCTCCAATATCTGGAAGTTCACAGATTAGCTACCCCCCCCCCTTAAACTAGGGAATCCATAATCGGATTTGTACAAGAGGTACACACTTATGTGTTTGATCAATATCAATCACCTCATTCTGTTAAAGTAGCCCTTTATTTTGACTTTCTGTATTATACACTTATACAATACCTAAAGTCAAATTGCCTATACTTTGTATGATGATTATTATTTTTCACAATTATGTCACTGGGTCCTTTGATATGTTTCCAGAGAGACCTCTGTAAGAGACTGTGGTGGAAGGTATACTGATATAATTTAGTAAAGATACAATATAAAAAAGCATACAGAAAACTCAGTGTCACAGGGAAAGTCTTAAAGGATATCACTCAGGGGTGGGAACCAGGGCTTTTAAATTGTAGTTCTGTTTTATATATACCTGCATAAATACATGTATGTAAAGACAAATTTTGACTATCCCTTTAATTTCCTTAGTCACTTGTTAACAGTAATTTCCATAGTCTGCTAGACCCTGATATATACCATAGGGATTTAGAGCTGAGCAGCTGCATAACTCCAGTTGTGTTAGTAAAAAAAAATAAATAAAATCGTATATTGGGTTGTTGTATTTGTACAGGCAATTTTGAGATGCAAATGAGAATACTTATTTATTTTTTTTTCTGTTTTTCAGGTACTTACAGTGATCGTTATGATTGAAAAGGAGTATTCTATCTTATTTTGAAAAAAAAAAAGCTTGTGGATCCTGTGTGGTGGCGTGCAGGTTTTAGGATGGATTCCACCCAAACGGGTTTCACAGGTCAAAGCTTTTTTAAGGACTTATCCTGTCAGGGAAGGATTCAAAGTGTGGGCAGAGGAATATTAAGCCAGGATTTACAAAGATCATACCCGCTACGTGGAAGGGTCTCTCCACCTGTGAATGAAAAGACCTGCACTGTTGTTCTCACCAGACTGGAGGATGTGGCTGGGTCTTGTATTAGGGAGGGTCAAGGTGGGACTTCACCAAGCATCTCTTGTTGGGTGGATGATTTTGGAACTCTAAAAGTCCATACTGGGCTTTCTTCAGAAACTAGAAGGATTAATTTGAAAAGGAATAGATTCTCTGGGATTGTGAGTGGTATGGATCCTATATGTACTTTCCCAGAACCCCGGAAAAGAAGATTAGCTTCTCTCAATGCAGAAGCTGTTAATAATTTGCTGTTTGAAAGAGGTGATAGTTTTTCTTCTCGAAAAGTTCGGAAGGATTGTAGAAAAGTTGATGAAACTTGTAAGTCTGGAGAGTGGATTTCCTTGAAAAAGCCAGAACGTCAACACCTTGACAAAAAGGGCAGACAGATATGCCTCACCTCAGAACAATCACATGATGATGTATTTGATGGTAATGTAAAGACAGAGGATAATGCAGTGTTGTATACCCCTGCTCCAAAGAGACTGGCAAGTTTGAATGCTGTGGCTTTCTTGAAACTGACAAGTGAAAAAGGCCATCCTCTTAAACCAAGGATCAAGTCAGATGGAGAGAGTAGCAGGTCTGTTCCCACCTGTTCAAAGACCAAGGTAAAGTCCAGTAGATCTCACAAGAAGAACTGTATCAAGTCCAAAAAGGAATTGTTGCATAGGAAGTTGGAGGACCATCATGGAAAGCATGGTGGAGCAGAGGGTGGATTTTTGAAACCTGAGCGTCGAGACTCTTCTAGGTCTTTGGGAAAAACGGAGGCAATTCATTTGGAACAGTCTTCCAACTACCATGATGGCTCAAAATCTTTGTACCACAGACTGCCTTTAATGGGTGGGCAAGCTTCCATGAAGCCAGAGTATGGAAGACCAGGTGAAAAGTCTCCCACTCCTAAGCAGGACTTTCAGCAGCCCTCTTTCCCAGTGCAGCAACTTCATCATTTACCTGTTCCAGGCAGTCCTACAGACTGTGTCTGTCTTTATGACTCCCCTGACCTAACTTCTTTAGATGAGACTTACATTTCTTATGGCCAAAGTGGATTATCGTACAGTGGGTACTCTGATTTCTCCATGTATCCAAAAGACCATTTATTTTCTCACCCAGTGCCCTGTGAGGAACTGTTGGTGTCACAGAGCTCTTTACCACCGAGTGCAACATTTGGGCATCTACCCTGGTGTAACTCTAGATATTCTTTTGGAGAAGATGCTGGGACAAACACTGACAGTCTTTGCGGGCTGATGAGGCTGCCTCTTACCAGGGTTAGTAACACCCACACGGGACACAGCCGCTATCCATACAAAAAGCCTTTTACTGCAGGTATGTACTCAGGCTAATTCCTATTTGTACCTTAATAGTTTGCATTGATTCAATTGTTGTGCAAGGTGGAATAGGCGTTTGCTAGAGAAATTTTACTTTTTTGTGTCACACTTCATATGTTGAGGTGTATCTATAATATACACCACTTTACACACTCAGTGGTACATATGTATACAGCTAAAGGTAGAGCAGGTTGGGGCAAAACAACCCTAATGTACATAAAATCAATTGCTTGGATGCCCGAAAGGTATTCAGTGCATTGTTCTGAAACACATTGGAGACCTTTATAGCACCCAAGGAATTTAAAAATCATAATGAAGTCTAAAGGGATTATTATTATGTGTTAGGTATATCAACGGCCATTGTAACAATAGGACAAAATTCTTGATTGCCATATAACACAGTTGAGAGTCCTCTCTTTCTAACAAGTGTTCTAAGGTGCACAGTATAGTCTGATCAATATGTTATGCCTCCATATCTCTGTTTTTATTCGCTATCGATAATCACATCAATGCATGATGCTTTGTTGAGATTCTAAACCATATGTAACCCCTTAAGGACAGCCAGCAAATGTGGCCGGCACTTAAGGAGCATGTACCTTTCATTTTTTTTTTTTTTGGCAGATTCGGTTAAAAAAAAAAGCTTGCAGCAGCGTGGAGAGCCCTCAAATCCATTATGGTCCTGGCATGGTCTGGGTCCTTATCGCATGTTGGACCCATGATGTGCCAGGACCGTAATTGGTCTTTAAGGGGTTATGTTTTGTCTAACTGTGAAAATGTTAGCCATGCATTGTGTTGTTTTTCTGTTACCATTTTGAGGCCCAAGAATATTATAGACGTGTACTTTTTCATTGTGGGTATCAGTGTCCTTAGGTGATGGATGTTTATCTTGTACGTTAAGATGTTGTTCTGTGCTGTCAAGTGTGATTTTAGTGTGGTTGTATTTAAAGAAAAAAAAAATCGAACTCCATTTTATTCAATGAAAATTCCTTTTACAGTTTCAGTTTTGTAAAATAAAAAAAAATAAAAAAATCGGGCAGTTTTAATTTTCTGTGAGTGCTTTCAGGAATTTTAACCATTTTAAATGGTTATTTTGAGATCATGTGGTAATTAAGCATTTTCAAGGGATGGTAATACTTCTTTTAAGGTGGCTATAATTTTGCAGGCATTAATTAAATAAACCAATCCATCTTTGTCTTTTTGTTATAACGTTTATAGTTTAAAAGGACACTAATGTCCCATGGAAAAAAAAAAAAATTTTTTTTTAGAGGTTAAAAAAATAAATTATGTAGCACAAATCCTATTTCTCAAACCTTTGTGGTTTGATAGATATTCGCCTGTAAAGTTTCCCATTTTCCGCTGTCATCTGTAGAGCTGACAGCAGGAGATTCGAGTCGGTAGACTCAAGAAGTCTCTTCAGCAGAGCTGAAATTGTGTTATTTAAAAAGAGTTACTTAATTGGAAAGGTCTACAAAGTGTGCCTGGTTTACAGGCACACTTTGTAGACCTTTCCAATGAAGTAGTTCATTTTAAGTAACGCGAATTCGGCTCTGCTGAAGAGCCTCCTTGAGTCGACCGACTCGAATCTCCTGCTGTTAGCTTTACAGCTGACAGAGGAAAATGGGAAACTTTACAGGTGAATATCTTTCAAAC
Organism: Rhinophrynus dorsalis; assembly: GCA_037306005.1. Lineage (NCBI taxonomy): Eukaryota > Metazoa > Chordata > Amphibia > Anura > Rhinophrynidae > Rhinophrynus > Rhinophrynus dorsalis. The sequence goes on from CM074728.1 coordinate 28,799,205, forward strand.
CATAAAGGTTTGAGAAATAGGATTTGTGCTACATAATTTATTTAACCTCTACAAAACAAGAATAATTTTTTATGGGACATTATGGTCCCTTTAAGAGTAATCTCTCTGTAAAGTTTTCCCCTCTCGTCCCTTTAAGCTACATCAGCGCTTTATCTGTCAGACTTGAATATCTGGTCCTCAGACCGGACGGCTTGCGTGGAGAGCCAAAATAGCAGTACATACAAAGGAAGTCTTTAGGACATCATCTGTCTACTCCCTCAAACTGTGCCCACTTTGTAGACCGTTGTCATGAAGATTTCCTTTGTATATGCTGCTATTTCGGCTCTCCAGATGAGCAGAATCCAAGTCTGACAGCTCTGACTTAGCTTAAAGGGGCGGAAGGGATAAACTTTACACAGCGATTACTCTTAAACTATAAAAATTATAACAAAAAGTGAAAGGTGGATTGGTTTAATTAATACCTACAATATTATGACCACCTTAAAGGAAGTATTACTATTTACTATTACTATTTAAACCAGGTTTTTGTGTGTACGGAATATTGGTTTACAAAGGAAATAGGTAGGTAGTTTATACTATTATCTGTTGGTTACACTATGCTGGATTGAGATGTTTAGCAGTTCATTGTGTGGTTAGTGTAACTTTCTCAAAACATTCCGGAAAATCCCAACTAGTTACAAAATGTCCTTGCTTTATCACCTTGCTTTTGAACATTTTGAAGACAGTTAAGAATATTCCGATTTATTTATTTTAAATAAAGTTGTGTGTTTTCCAGAAATATATGCCTTTTATATGGTTACTAGTAGTTTGGGTCAGCCTTGCCCGTCAGTTTTTTGGGGGGCTATCCTTGTATTCAGTTATGTTTGGTGGAATTGCGTAAATGCAAGTGTGTTGTGAAGGGCTTGTTAGTTGTACTGTAGAGTTCACACTTACATAGAGACAGACACACACATATATATTATTATACATACATGCATACACAGACACACATACGTTTATTATGACACATACGTAGAGATGCAGAGGTAGACACACATTGAAACGTACATATACACACACTTACATACACATGTACATATTATTATAGATAGGGACGCACACATACATGTAGATATTATTTTTAATATCTATATTGAAAATAACAATGACCTTGACAGATAATGGTTAGCCCTTTGAGTAGCAGAGAGATATGAAACCATGGCCAAGTAATGTGTTGGATAGCCCTTTTGGCAGTGAAAGGGTTAAGAAGTGAAAAGTGAGTAACTTCTCCTATGAATGGTAAACAGAGAACAGCAGCCTCTCTTTTGAGTGTAGTTTTTTTAAGAAAGTATACACATACCAGGGAACTTTACATTTAGCTCTCCCCGGAGGGGGACTTCTTTGGTGCCGCTGGGGGGAAATCTGTGACGCGATTTGCGGCAAAAATGGGATGGGGCTTAATCATGAGTGGGGGCGGGGCTTCTCAGACCTGAAAAATCACCTGGGGTCTGGAGTTATGTGCCTTTCAAGATAGTACATAGCCAAGTGTTACTCAGTGGGTAAATACAATAGTTGGAGACACTGTATGGCAATGACTATGGGCAGCATGTTGCAGAAGTGGTTTAACCCCTTAAGGACTGGAGGTCATGGGACATTTCCGTCCCATAATGACCGCATAGGGGCACTTTGACGCGCCGGTACACGTGACCTGTCATGTGTATCGGCGCGTCACTATGGGTCTTGAAAGAGATCGCTCCGATTTTGGAGCGGTCTATTTCAGGCCCTATTTTTACTTACAGCGCTCCCGGTAGAGCGCTGTAAGTAAAAAGTACGTGACGTACCATGACCGTCATCGGTCCTTGAGTAGTTCAAGGACCTTGACAGTCCTGGTATGTCAAGGGTCCTTAAGGGGTTAAAGCTTTGACTGTAAGAGTGTTAAACAACTTGTACAGCACTATAGCACTGAAGGGGTTAATAAAAGACGTACAGCGGATTCAAAGTATTCAACCCAGTCAGTGATATTAACCCTCGGAGTGGCAGCATAGAGTCCATGTCCTTGCACACCCCTGACACTGAAGGGTTAGTACACGGCAAACACACAGGAGAGCTGAGTTAGGTGAGGAGGCCCTGTAGTGTGGAAATAATAGAGTGTAGAGGCATGTCGGCGGTACAGCTGAGTAGCGAAAGTGTTTGAATCACCTCCCCTCTTCCTCCCATGTTGTGGCTTATTCCATGTTGGTTGAAACAGAAAAAAATGTATGTGCAGCATTACTTAATGTGTGATGGAGGAGGTTTAGGGCTGAACGTGAGAGGAATAGAGGAGGTGATTGATATAATTTCAGTAAGGTTTTAATCCCTTCAATGGTACAATTTTCTCCTTATGTCAGTTGTGCACAGCAGAAAAGTTGAAACATTGCATGCAACGGCAACCTTCTTCTGCCGCTCAGAACACACTTCAATCCGCACTGTATTACTTCTCTTGAGTTTTTGTGCCACCGCTGCCTGCTCATGGTGTGTGGCAATATATATATGGACATATATACACCCGCACGGCTTCATGAATGCTGGGAGGAAGTGATCTGTCATCACTTCCTCCTCAGACTGCCGCACAGCAGTGAAGGGAGATTAGAACTGTCTCCTGAAACACAGGGGGGGGGGGCTGTCGGTCTGGCTCTGCTTGCCTGAAGCAGGGCTAACCGTGAGAAAAATTTACCAGCCTGGCGCCCCGGAACTACATGTCCTTGCTCCACAGATTTTCGACCATTTTTTTTTTATTTCGGATTCTTGCTGAGAATGCCATTTTTGGCCAAAATATTTCTGCTACCAACATTTCGGTGCACCCCTATTGTTTTTTAATTGTTTCTGCAGTTGCCTGTATTTGCTTATTCCCATTTTATGGCTGTGTTTGTTTTCATAACTGATCTCAGCAGGCAATAGGCTTAATCAGTCTGAGATTAGCCGTATAAAAAAAAAGCCACACACATGTCCCTTTAGAACCACATAAACATTTTCTGATTGTTAAATATGCTACAGCATAGTTCAAGTACATAAAGGACAACTATCTAAGTAAGTTCTTCTGTTGAAGCGGAGCGGTTTCTTTAACTCCTTAAAGACCCATGATGTGCCAGGACCGTCATGGAATTCAGGGGTCCCTGCAAACCGCACATGGACCCCTAAATTGTATTTGCTTAAAACTTAATGTAAGAAAAAAAAAACAAAAAGAAAAATGGGCGTTTTTCACACTTTGACTTCAGCGTTGATGTGAATTTCAAGCACAGGATCGGTATAGATTTTAAAAAATGCATCGATTAATGTTTAGCTCCTTCTTCTGAGAAAGACAATACCCCACATGCATAGGTTTGTCGGGGTTTGGGGGAGCTACTGGGCCCAGTTGGAACATGTTAGTTTCCCTTTACAGACATGCCATTTTTACAGCTGGTGCCTTGTCTCATTTCAGGCTTTTTGGCAATGCTGGAATGAATTTTACCCCCAAAAGTATATGTAGTAGAAGAGTAGACAATCCTGGCTTTCATTCTATTTGCATTTTATACATTTTCACCAGTCCCTCCCAAAACCTGCAGTAAGGAAGAGAAACACCATTTTTTCACACTTATAGCAGCTCAAACTTGAATTTTTTTTTTTAGGTGCAATATCTCAGTGGCCTGAAATTGTACAGTGGTGCTGTTGCTACATCATCTTATGGAAAGCTCTGGTCAATTGACCATAAACTTCCATAGGCTGGTGTAACAACAGCGCCACTGTAACATTTCAGGCCATTGAGATATTGCACCTAACACAATTCAAGTTTCAGCTGCTATAACTTTTGAATAGCACCCCTCTCAGTAGTAGGAGTGCCCTTGTACTCAAGAGGACAAGCCTTAAAATATAAAAATTTTACTATATATTGTGTTACTATACCTTTAAAGGGACTCCCACCATCAACATTCTTTTAGAAATTTGTAGATAGATTTTAAAAAGGAAATATAATGAAAGAGGATTCATTTTACTATATATTAACTGGTCCTGTCCCTTTAACCCTTTGAGAGCCAGAGAGGAGTGCAAAGCTATGAATGTTACCACAGGCTTTTTTTTAATAAAAGTACCCAGGGTATTTTAGCATTATGATTATCAACTTGTGGCTCTCCAGTTTTGAAGACTACAACCCCGGCAACCCCAACCAGACTTTGGCTAATCGGGGATAATTAGTTGAAGAGCCACTTGTTGCCAAAACCTGCTTTTCAAGCTGCATGGTCATCACAATCATAGTTTTGTGAGCTTCCGTAGCAACACATGAATTAATGGGCTTTATTTTCTTGTACTCATTTATCACAACCATGTAACTGCCTCAGAAGCTCTTCACTGTTCTACTCACAAATACTCCTGTGCAAGGCTAAGTGGCGAGAGATAAGCTTCCAATTACAATACAGCTTGTATGTACTTCACTTTAGCTCCAGATGGACTGCAAGCACTTCTCACTGCGATGCCGCTTATTTAAGAATCACACACACACCCTGCCTGTAACAATTAGTATTTTAGGTCAGATGGGTTGTTCAGGATGAATAATTCAGTCTGCGGCAGGGCTGTGTTAATGATAGACTGTAAGTGCAGGTCTGTGCAGGATCAATGGATGCTTCTGTCACATGCAAACCTAGGAATTAGGAAGCACTAGCTGACCTAACTACTGTGCTAATGTTCTGCTATTAAACCTTGTATAGTCTATGACCCTTTGGCTGTCTTTTACATTCAGAATAACCAAGCTCTGTGTGCAGAAAGCAAGAGGCGTAATTCTGGGGCAAACCAATTGCACCATACGGACAAATGAAAATTCCCATTGATTTTAACCCCATGAATGCCAGAGAGGACTCTGGTATTGCTTCAAAATGTGTTGGCTACAGGGCAGTTTTAATAGCCCCTGACCCTCCTCAAATATAGACAGACATTTAGGATCATCAGTTTATTTGTAACAGTCACTTTGTTCTTGTTCAGTTTTATGTCCTGCGAGCACAGAGGGGGTGATATTTACTGTCATCACTTGTATATGTAAGTTGCTATTCAATAAATCTTCTGAAACTTTTGAATCTGGAAAACCTATGGTATTGTTCTTCTGAAGACTCGGTTGGAACCAAAGATGGATACATTGAGAGATCGAGTATTTGATGAGCCATCTAATTATTAATATCCGGTGAGCCTATTATATGGGGACCTGGAAATATATATACACACACACACACACACACACAGGTGTCCTCTTAGAAGGGTCTGCACCCTTTCTTTGTGTTTTTTTTTGGTCTCTGGGGGCTGCACAGTTTCTTGTGGATTGTGATCCAGCTGAGGAAGCCATTTTGACAGAAGCCATTTTGGGGCTGCACAGTGCATCCCCAGGCTTTTTACCAAGTCTGTTCTCACAGGAGCAGTCTTAGTAGAATGTTATAATTGCCCTTTAACCCCTGGAATGCTAGAGATGTGTCCAGCAGTCAAGGGGTTAACCTTTTTAAGTGCCAGAGGGTTGTGCAACATGTTGTATACCCCTCCGACACTCAAAAAAGGTTAAATTAATGTGCATTTTAAATGTTTGTACTGTATGTACCGTTCAGGGAGCTGCCAGAATAATTTTTCTATCTGTACTTTAACAATAACCCTTAGCTACCCATCCACCTTTTTAACCCACTCTGTACTATAGTCTCCAGTGTATTTAAGTGAAAGTTCATATTTAAACTCTTTGAGTAGCAGAGGGGTACTTAACACATTGCAAAACAATGCACTGTATATCCCTCTGGCTCTCAAAGAGTTAACATCTAAATCCTATATAATAATTCACTAAATGTTTGTTTGTCAGAAGCCGTCATGTGCGGTAGAGACGGCTGCATGCGCTGCAGTCATGCGTACTACAGACTGCCCGTGCTGCGGCTGATAATGGAGTGGGGCTCCGAATTCAGATCATAGTCCTCTCTGCGCACTGAAGGTACGCAGAGAGGACTACGATCTGAATTCGGAGCGACCCGCTCCGTAGCGGCCGCAGCACGAGCAGTCTCTACTGTGCATGACTGCACTGCTGCTGTTGCTGGGTGGCACTATGACCCGTGTACACGGGCTCTTCCGCTAGTATACATATAAAAATGTGTATACCTTTCTAAAAGCTCAGTGATTCCCCAATATGGCACTATGCTCTTTCGTAGTGATTTTTTTTTTTTTTTTGGGTGGGCGTGGGGAGTGAGACTTTGTTCCAGCCAATTGCAATCAGAAGTTTGGAAAAATGTTGGTTCAAAGAACAGTTAACAGCACAGTCTGCCATGTTTGTACTCGTGTGTAAAATTGTCAGAGGGTCATTTGTTATAGAAATATCATCAGCAAAGAAAAGGATGCATAATTAATTGTGTTTTTGCGTTTAAAAAAAGTATGAATATAATTGTGTGCAGGGAGTTGTGCACCTATGCACAACATCCTCTAAATAGTTAGGTGATGCATCCAACAGCATTAAAACTTTATTATTTGTTTTTAAGATTCTGTTTGGTTTAAAACTAACTTACAAAAGTCTGTGCTGCAGCCACTTCCGTATAGACTGCAGCCCGAAGTTCTGCCTCTGCTCTTCTCCTTCCTCTGTTGATGGAGACTTCTGTCTGTAAGCTGGAGCACTCTCATTGGCTAAATATCGATCTCTTCCAATGAGACCGCTCTAGTTTACTGACAGACGCCTCTGTCATCGGAGGAGGGAGGAGAGCAGAGGCAGGGCTCTGTAACCGTGGAGAACCGCAGTCACCCGGAATTGGCTGTAGTAGATACTTTTGTAAGTTTAGTTTTATACCAATCGGAAACTTAAAGGGATAGTAATACTTTGTTTTAACTTTATTTTATTTTCTAGGCATTAAAAAAACATGAATAACGATATAAGTCTTATCTCTCAAACCTTTATGGTTTATGAGATATTCACAAGCAAAGTTTCCCCCTCTCGCCCCTTTTACCTAGTGTAAGTCATCTCTTCTCAGATGTGGAATGCAGTCCATAGACCAGACAGATAACAGCAGGGGACAATCTTCTTCCTATGAGAACAATGAAGGCACTGACCCCTTGACAAGCTTTTCAGGTTTTTCCCTTATCTTAATTGAAGATTGTCCCTCTCTGCAGTCTACCTGGGCACCTCCCTTCTGATCTGGCTGAACAGTGTTACATCAGTAAAAGGGGCGGGAGGGTGATACTTTGTCATTGAATTACTCTTGAACTACAACTCTGACAGAATTGAAATAACACTCTCCAAAGTCCAAATACTATGGTGATTAATTAGAGCTGTTTTTATTATGAAACATTACTATCCCTTTAAATGTCAGTAAATGTGTGTGGGGGTTGATGTAGGGCTAAGACAGGAATTTCCTGCACAGCATGCAGTAATTAGTGCCATATATCAATCTATATAACTCAAAAAATTAGTTAACATAAAAAAAAGTGTAATACAACATATAAGCGATTTTAACCCCTTAACCCTTTGAGTGCCAGAGGGGTACACAACACATTACTTTGCAGTGCATTGCCTACCCATCTGGCACTCAGAGTCAACAACTAGCTGTGCCGCCGGTAGTTAAGGTCTACTCAGTTTTTGCAAAATGGATTCAGGGGTCCCCGAGCAGAAGGTAACCTCTTAATTCAATGACTTTCCAGGACCATCATGGGTCCTTAAAGGGATAATAATAGCAGCTCCAATGAAATTTCATAGTATGTGGACCATGAAGAGTGTTATTTCAGTACTGTCAGAGTTGTAGTTAAAGAGTAATTGAATGATAAAGTATAGCCCTCCCGCCCCTTTTACCTAGTGTAAGTCACCTCCCCTCAGATGTGGAATCTGGTCCTGGGACCAGCTGAGCTAAATGCAAAAAAAGTATCTCTCAAACCGCTATGGTTTGAGAGATACGGCCATTTAAAGTTCGATGTCTCCTACTGACAGCTGTAAAGCGATCAGCAAGAGATCCGTGTCGACCAACACGGAGGCGCTTGAGCAGAGCCACAATCTCGTTAGTTACCACAAATCTCTTCATTGGAATGGTCTAAAACGTGTGCCTGGTTTGCAAGCCCAAGTTTTAGACCATTCCAATGAAGGGATTCATTGTAACTAACGAGATTGTGGATCTGCTCAAGCGCCTCCGTGTTGGTTGACACGGATCTCTTGCTGATCGCTTTACAGCTGTCAGTAGGAGACATCGAACTTTAAATGCTCGTATCTCTTAAACCATAGCGTTTTGAGAGATACTTTTTTTTTTGCATTTAGCTCAGCTTTTAAGCTCTTCTAAATGCAAAAAAACTTTTTTTGGACATTACTAACACTTTAAATGCACATCACACTGCCCTGACTGCACTATGCATTCCTCATCCCATTTTACCATTAGTCTCACTAAAAAGCAACTGGTATTGTATCGCTTTGAGAATGTGACCCTTCAGTTAGAATGAACACCCATAGGCTTTTCTTTTTGTTGTGTTGTGATTATTATATGGCTATAGTGTGTGCAGAAAGTTTCCCTTTGTCTTGCAGTTGAGACTGGCTTTGAGAAATCTATTAATTTGCTCCAGGGTGGACACTTAAATGGGAAATATACCTGTAGGAATAAGTGGCTCTTACATTGTTTAACATAAGGGCTCAGTAGGAGCCACAAAACAATTTGTATGTTTTATTACTTCTATTATATTTTGTATTGCAACTGCAGTTACCTGTACATACATATTTTTAAAGTCTATAACTTTCTTCTTATTCCCTCATACTAGACAATAGTATTGCTTAAAGGGATAGTAAAGTTTCACAATAAATCAGCTCCAATTAATCATCATAGTATTTGGACTTTGGAGAGTGTTATTTCAATTCTGTCAGAGGTGTAGTTCAAGAGTAATTGAATGATAAAGTATCCCCCTCCCGCCCCTTTTACTGATGTAACACTGCTCACCTCAGAGCAGCAAGACTGTCTGGAGGGATCAGAGAGGGACAATCTTAAGTGAGCATAAGGAAAAACATGACAAAATTATCAAGGAGGCAGGGTTTTTCTTATGCTCACAGTAAGAAGATTGTCCCTTGCTGTGATCTGTTTGGTCTCAAGACCAGATTCCACATTTGAGGGGAGGTGGCTTACATTAGGTAAAAGGGGAGGGAGGGGGATACTTTATCATTCAATTACTCTTGAACTACAACTCTGACAATTGAAATAACTCTCTCTAAGGCCCAAATACTATGATGATTAATTAGAGTTGCTTTTATTATGAAACATCACTATCCCTTTAATCCCTTCCACTACAGGGATGTGTGCATTGTGTTGCTTTGTAATTTGTTGTACACCCCTCTAGGCCTTGAAGTGGACAGTTCACCATAAGATAAGTTAGCTATTTTGTCCCCTAAATGCATTTGGTTATTTATTTTGTTCCTTAAAGGTGCAGTTGGTTTGCTCCGGAAATGTTCCTCTCTAGCTCCATTAACACAACTTACATGGCTTAGCCATTTGTTTACAACATAAATGTTTTTTGAGAAGTTAATTTTTATTTGTTGGTGGCCCAGTCTGGCACTTTATGCTAATTTGTTTCTCATGACCAGTACAGTCTTATATAACATGCCTGAGGAAGAGACCTAAGAAGTCTTGAAAGCTTGGATTTTTAATCTGTTTAGTTAGCCAACAAAGGTATCAACTTTACTAAATGTTTGCCTCCTATAAATGAATCTAGGCAGAGCCCACACTGTGGGGGCTTATCTAATAGCATAGTGAGTGATACATTTGGCCTTGAACAGAACTAATTGGCATTCTATGCAGGGATCGGCATAAAGCGACACACTGTGTCATCCAAACATAAAGGATCATTTCTCAAAACCCATTTATTTTACAGAAGAATGGCTAGTACAACAGATGGGTAGATTTTAATTCTCCGTGGAACAACTTATTTTGTTAGGCTGACAGGCCATCTTTAACCCTTTGCATGCCAGAGGGTGTTTGCAATGCATTGCAAACCCTTCTGGCACTCAAAGCGTTAAAGTGTTAAATACACACACTCCAGTTTAGAGTAGAGAAAAATATATTTGCTACGGGGGACACTGTGCATGTGTGCTTAGCTTGCTACTTGCTGTGAATTGGACAATAGGAAAACAAGTACAAATCACAGGGAAATAAAAAGAACGTGTACAGATATTGTCAGGAGAAAGCAACCTCTGTGTCTGCTGACGTATTCCATGCCCTGGATGATGGATTTTTGTGATAATAGAGCGAATGGTTCAAGAGAACAAGTTTGCTAGTTGAAGTGGATTGTGAGGAGCGGAGTAGAAATTTAATAGCACACCTAATACGTAGTGTGTGATTCATGGCATTCCTTCCCTGGCGAAAAATGTATAGGACAGTCCTGTAAATGAGAGAAGACAAAATGCTAATTATATATGCGTGTGTGTGTATATATATGTATATATATATATATATATGTATATAAATTTGAAGACCTTTACTACTAGCCAGACCTGAAAAGTTATTTGCCACAAGCCATAACATACCCACCAGGACTGAATTTCTACTCGCCAGGGCTAAATTTTCAATCACCTTTGGCTAGTGGTGAGTGGAAATTTTAATCCCTGTATGTATATATATGTGTGTGTATATATATATATATATATATATATATATATATATAATCTCAAAATTTCCACTCTCCTGGTGAGTAGAAATTCAGCCCTGGTGGGTATGTTATGTGTTGCAGTGGTGAGTAACTTTTCAGGTCTGGCTAGTAGCAAAGGACTTAAAATTATAAGCCTTGTGTGTGTGTGTGTGTATTATTATTATTTATTCTTTATTTATATAGCGACAACTAATTCCGCAGAGCTGTACAATTGGGAATAGACATACAAAGGTATTAAATAGTACAATCAGATGTATGTGTGTATGTATATATATATATATATATATATATATATATATATATATATATACATACACACACATGGAATTGTTTAACCCTTGGAGTGCCAGAGCAGTGAGCATTGCATTGATCTGCCACTGAGTTAATAATGGACAGAAAAATGGGTATACATTTAACTTGTACATTTATTATACTAGGGGCATTATACATCACAGTAAAGAGGTGCAATTCTCTTGCAAATCAAATTTCATAATATTTGGTTTTAAAACAATGAAAAATGGGAATACGGGGTAGGAATTATTTTGTTTATTAATACATGCAAAAAGGAAGTAGACAAGCAAAAAATAACTGGGTCACATAATTGTCTGCATTGGAATCTGACTGGGTTGGTTATGGCAGTATGCGTGTGGGAGAGGTTTATAGGTTTGGGAGACAACAAGGAAACGGATTTAAAGCAGGGATGGACTAGACGTTTAAGAACTTTGGAGTTAGTCACATTTATATATCGGCCAGTGAGGGGGCATAGGTGTATATAAATTTTACAGGTGTTTGTATTACATTATTCATTTCTGTTTATACATACCGTAAAATCTCAGGTATAATACGCACCTGTGTATAATACGCAGGTGTATATTATACCCAAGATTTTAGGGCAAAACAAGACTGCCTATGTCTAATACACACCCTTGTTTTCCCTCTTATGAAAAAAAAAATGAAGCAGGCCAGAACCCTTCCCTCCCTCCCCTGGCGCTATCCAGTATAATACGCACAATTTTACCCCACTTCACCTTAGGTGAAGTGGGGGGTGCGTATTATACTAGAGAGTTTTTTCATTTAAAAAAAAATTAAGCCTGCCAGAACCCTTCCCTCCCTCCCTCCCTCCCCCGGCGCTATCCGATTCTAAAATGCCACTTTCTTAAAAAGACAAGTCCCTGCATTTTCATCATTATCAGGAAACATGTAAACAATGTGAATCTTACCCTGCGGGCGACACGCTTCCATTCGCCCCCCGCTTCCTTCCGACTATGGTACTTCCCTGTGAGGACCTTCAGATTCTTACGGGGCATTACCATTGGCTGGAGCTGGTAGGTCCTGAAAGCCAATTGAAGGAATCGGGCGGCGAATGGAAGCGTGCCGCCCGCAGGGGAAGATTCACATTGTTTACATGTTTCCTGATAATGTTGAAAATGCGGGGACTTGTCTTTTTAAGAAAGTAAGTGGCATTTTAGAATCTGATAGCGCCGGGGGAGGGAGGGAAGGGTTCTGGACGGCTTAATTTTTTTAAAAATAAACTCTCGGGTATAATACGCACCCCCTACTTCACGTAAAGTGAAGTGGGGTAAAATTGTGCGCATTATACTCGAGATTTTACGGTACATTTTGTCTGCTTCCTTCATCATCAAAACCTGAAGCCCATTGTGCACTTGCTCCATTGACCCTTCCTTATTGGATCATGATGGGAAAGTCTCAGGAATGTTTTCTCAGTTTGAGCACAGAAGAGTATGGGTAGATGCAAGAAAGTGGAGCATTCACTAATTTTTGAAAGCCATACATTTATGCGCTATTTGACATTTCTTATGTTCTGATGCAAGAAACCTACTAAAGCCTTCATGCCGAATAGCTCATGCTCCTATACTAACAGCAAATTTATCTCATGCAGCTAAATTAATGGCAGATTTAGGCAGATGTATGAAAATGTGTGCTAATTGCTTTGCTGAATTAGGCACAATCGTTAATCCTCTCCCAAAATGGTGAACATTTTAGCAACGCCCACCTTTTCAACCTTATTCGCTAATTCAGAAAAAAAACTTGCACAATTCTGGTTCTAATCATTTTGTCGTAAAAGGCATAGTAATATGTTTAAAAATTTCTAAAATTGTAGAGATTTACAATAAAAGTAGAATAAGCTACTTCCCATCTCTCAAAACGTTGTAGTTTGCAAGTTCGTAGCATTTAAAGTCTCCTCTCCCTCCCCTTTCCCTGACGTCAGCGCTCTATGGGACAGAAGCGGATCCTGGCTCTGCTGAAGAGCTGACTGCCATGAACTCACAACATTTTGAGACATGGGAGGTAGATTCTACTTATATTGGTAATCTCTACCATTTTAGAAATGTTTAAACATAATTATAACTATCCCTTTAAAAGTACACTGTAAATGGCAATTGCTCACATTTCTTGCCCTCAACCTTTGGCTCTGTCTTTTTGATTCACTCACTTGTGTTCAAGTACTTAAAGGGATAGTAATACTTTATTATTTCTATCCCCCATATTGTAGATTTTTGCAAAATAATTTAATAGCTCCCAGGTTCATCTCTCAAACTTTTATGGTTTGAGAGATAACCGAAGGCAAAGTTCCCCCCTCCCTCACTTTTCCCTGAAGTCAGCGTTGTACTGACTACAGGGGAAGTCTGTCATACGACAGGCTTGCAGCTCTGCAGCAGAGCTGAGATCACGTTAGTGACAAAGAATTATTTCACCGAAACGGTCTTCTACATATGCTTGGTTTGCAAGCACATGTAGAAGACTGTTTCAGTGAGATAAATCTTTTTCACTAACGCGATCGCTGCTCTGCTGCAGAGGCTCCTGATGAAAGTCAGACCGGATATCCCTGCAGTCAGCACAACGCTGACTTCAGGGAAGGGGGAGGGAGGGGGGAACTTTGCCTTCGGTTATCTCTCAAACCATAAAGGTTTGAGAGATGAACCTGGGGGCTATTAAATTATTTTGTAAATATCTACAATATGGGGGATAGTAATAATAAAGTATTACTATCCCTTGAGGGATGTGCATTGTAGAACAGTGTGTTGTAGCACTCTGTGGGGATTTTAACATAGTAAATTAACATAGTAAATTAGGTTGAAAAAAGACACAAGTCCATCAAGTTCAACCTTCGCTTCATACCTCAGTAACTAAGAATTTTATAGCTTTCCTGCTACCAATTAAATTAGTCTTTATCAGACCTTCCTGATCTGCCTACTGATAAACAGTATAACTCTGTATGTTCCCTTTTGAAAGAAATGTATCTAATCTTCTCTTAAATGTGTCCATTGTATCTGCCATAACTACCTCCCTGGGCAATGTATTCCACAATTTGACAGACCTTACCGTAAAAAAACCCTTCCTCTGCTGAAGTTTAAACCTCCTTTCCTCTAATCTCAAGAGGTGTCCCCTGGTCATTGGATAAATAATTTGCCTGAGTTGGTTACTCCTCTGACACGCAAAGGGTTAATGCAGTGGATCATCTTCTTTTTATTTCCAATGTACCCAGAATATGCAGTTTGGAATTTTCAAGTTATTTGTCAAGGACAGAATGAAGAGGATACATTTATAACGATGGTTATTCTTGGTTCTCACACGCAGAATGAAAAAAAGAATATATTGTACATAACAATTTCCATACAAATGCATTTGAAATTCAACATTCATTCTTTTGTCATAGACAAAAGTGACACTCCAAGGACTGTAAGCGACACACTAAAGTGCCACTGCAGCCTGGTTGAGAAGCACTACATTAAATGGATAGTAATACATCTTTTAAAGGGACAGTATTGCTTGAAAATAATTTTATTTTATATTGTAGCCCTTAAAAAAACATTAAAAATGATATAAGTCTTATCTCCCAATCCTTTATGGCTTGGGAGATATTAGCAAGTAAAGTTTCCCATGGAGTGACTTCACTGCTCTAGCTGTCGGATTTGAAACCGCGGCTCTTCAGAAGTGCCGAGATCAAGATCTTTAAAAAGAATTTCTTCATTGGAATTGTCTACAAAGTGTGCTTGCAAGCCAGGCACACTTTGTAGACAGTTCCAATTAAGAAGGTCTTTTTAAAGGGATAGTAATATTTCATAATAAAAGTGGCTGTAATTAATCATCATAGTATTTGGACTTTGGAGAGTGTTATTTCAATTCTGTATGAGTTGTAGTTCAAGAGTAATTCAATGATAAAGTATCCCCCTTCCACCCCTTTTACTGATATAACACTGTTCAGCCAGAGCAGAACGGAGGTGCCCAGGTAGACTGCAGTGAGGGACAATCTTCAATTAAGATGAGGGAAAAACCTGAAAAACTTGTCAAGGCGGGCAGGGCTTTCATTATTCTCATAGGAAGAAGACTGTCCCCTGCTATTATCTGTCTGATCTATGGACTGCATTCCACATCTGAAAAGAGATGGCTTACACTAGGTAAAAGGGGCGGGAGGGGAAACTTTGCTTGTGAATATCTCTCAAACCATAAAGGTTTGAGAGATAAGACTTATATCGTTCTTCATGTTTTTTTAATGCCTACAAAATAAAATAAAGATAAAATGAAGTATTACTATCCCTTTAAAGATCGTGATCTCGGCACTGCTAAAGAGCTGCCGGCTGATCTGTGGACCGGATTCCAAATCTGTCCACTAGATGGTAGACTTGGCTTTAACAGCCAGGAAAAGGGAACTTTACTTAACTTGACTTGCTAATATCTCCCAAACCATAAAGGTTCGGGAGAGAAGACATATATAATTTTTAATGTTTTTTTAAGGGCTACAATATAAAATAAAAGTGTTTTCAAGCAGTACTATCCCCTTAAAGTGATGGTCCGCGTCGTCTTTATTAATTTTTGAACATGTAGTGTTATGTTTCATTACTTACAGTTTTGTAGGAAATGATCCCCCTCCAACCAGTTCTGGCCGCCTCCCATCAGATCTGGAATCCGGTCGTGGGACCGGATGGATGAAGCAATGGAAGTCTTAACTCAATAAGTATAAGGAAAACCCTGCCCCCTTTGACAGAGGAGGACAGGATTTTCCTTTTGCTTACTGAAGATTGTCCTTCACCGCACTCCATCCACACCAGACTGAGAGGCAGAATGACGCAGGGAAAGGGGAGAGAGGGGGATCATTTTGGATTAAATAGCGCTTGAACTGCAGAACTGTGAGTATTAAAGTACCTCTCTACATGTTCAAAAAATAATAAAGAAAACTTGGACCATCACTTTAATAGATATATTACTATCCCTTTAAAGGGATAGTAATACTTAATATGAAAAAATATACATATTGTAGTGTTTATCCCCCTGAGTAAAAAAAAATGGAACCCCCACTGCTGAAAGATGTTTTATTCAAAAGTTATTACTGCTCAAATTTGAATTTTTAGGTGCAATATCACAGTGGCCTGAAATTGTACAGTGGTGCTGTTGTTACCTCATTCTATGGACAGCTCTGATCCGTAGACCATAAATGTCCATAGGCTGGTGTAGCAACAGCGCCACTGTACAATTTCAGGCCGCTGTGATATTGCACCTAAATAATTCAACTTTGAGCTGTAATAACATTTGAATAAAATATCTCTCAGCAGTGGGAGTACCCTTGTTTTACTCAGGGGGATAAACCCTACAACATATATTTGTTTTACATTTTAAGTATTACTATCCCTTTAAGTATCTCCCTGCTGGAGCAGGGTGAATTAAAATGATTGAAACTGATTAAGGGCTGGATTCAAATGCAGGAGATAAATGTTACCTCTCATTTTATCAAAAATGTTCCTATTGAAGTCTATGGGGATACCTGGAGATAAAAGCAGAGAAAGAATTAGCACCTGCATTTGAATCCAGCCCTAAATATATGGTTCCAGATCTGGGAACGAATGTCTGTGTATCTCATTCCCAGCAGTGATGTATGGGGAAGTGTCTGCATTTCAGTTAATGGGGAACTAACACAACCTAATAATACCCCCTCACACACACTTTACTAGGCCTAGAAAATACTAATGACCCTTATGAATTTGACCCTTGTGCCATTGTTGGAGAGAGAACATCTTCAATCAGTCCTGGATGTCCTCTTCTTCATGGAGGATGACATAACAGTTGCTGACAGTTTTTTCCAAACTGATGCAGGCAGATCGTATGAGCCTTCTTAACCCTTTAAAGGGATAGTATTGTTTAAAAATAAAAGCATCTCCAATTAATCTTCATAGTATTTGGGCCATGGAGATTGTTATCAGAGTTGTAGTTCAAGAGTAATTGAATGATAAAGTATCCCCCTCCTGCCCGTTTAACTGATATAACACTGCTCACTTCAGAGCAGCAAAGTGGTGTCCAGATGGCTTGCAGAGAGGGACAATCTTCAATTAGCATAAGGGAAAAACCTAACAAACCTGTCATGGGGGGCAGGGTTTTCATTGTTCTCACAGTAAGAAGATTGTCCCTTGCTGTGATCTGTCTGGTCTCAAGACCAAATTCCACATCTGAGGGGAGGTGGCTTTCACTAGGTAAAAGGGACGGAAGGGGGAAACTTTATCATTCAGTTACACTTGAACTACAACTCTGACAGTATTGAAATAACACTCTCCATGGTCCAAATACTATGATGATTAATTGGAGCTGCTGTTTTTGTGAAACATTACTATCCCTTTAAGGACCAGAATAGTGGGCAGCATATTGCAGCGTATTGTGTTGCACTCTCCTCTGGACCTTAAAGGGATAGTAATATTTCAAAATAAATGCAGCTCCGATTATTCATTATAGTTTTTGGGCCATGTAGAGCGTTCTTATCATTACCTGCAATTTGTAGTTCAGAGTAATTGAATCATAAAGTGTACCTCTCCTGCCCCTTTACCCATGTAAAGCTGCACAGCAGAACTGTCCATATGGATCACAGCAAGGGGCAATCTTCTGTTAGCATAATAAAAACCTGCCCTCCTCCCTCAAGGGGGCAGTGTTTTCCTTATGTTCACAGTCAAAAGATTGTTCCTCACTGTGAGCTGTCCGGTCAAGCAACCAGATTTGACATCTGAGGAAAGGTGGCTTACACTAGGTAAAAGGGGCGGGAGGGGTATACTTTATCATTCAGTTACTCTGGAACTACACATCGTAGAGAATAAGTCTCTACATGGCCCAAAAACTATAAAGAATAATCGGAGCTGCATTTAATTTGAAACATTACTATCCCTTTAAGACTATTATGTTTGTTGTTCTGCTAGCAACTGTCATGTCCATCTCCATGGACATGATACCCAGGACTGATTGAAGAGGGTACCTTTTGGACCAAAGAACAAGGGAAAAAATCATTGGGGCAATTAGAATTTTCTGGCACTAGTAAGATAAGTGGAGGATATTGTGGTGGTACTTCTTTAAATAGGGTGCAAGCAGAGAGTAGTAGTAGATCTTCAAAAAATGTATTTTTACACAAAATATATTTAAAGTCTATTTCATTTTAGATAGTAATGTTTCACAATAAAAGCAGCTTCAATTGATCTTCATAGTATTTGGGCCATGGAGAGTGTTGTTTCAACACTGTCCAAGTTGTAATTTAAGAGTAATTGAATTATAAAGTATCCCCCTCCTTCCCCTTTTAAGGATATAACACTACTCACCTCAGAGCAGCAAGACTGTCCGGAAGGATTGGAGAGAGGGACAATCTTCAGTGAGCATAAGGAAAAACATGAAAAAACTATCAATGGGGCAGGGTTTTCCTTATGCTCACAGTAAGAAGATTGTCCCTTGCTGTGATCTGTCTGGTCTCAAGACCAGATTCCACATCTGAGGGGAGGTGACTTACACTAGGTAAAAGGGGCGGGAGGGGGATACTTTATCATTCAATTACTCTTGAACTACAACTCTGACAGAACTGAAATAACACTCATCATGGCCCAAATACTATGAAGATGAACTGGAGCTGCTTTTATTATGAAACATTACTATTTCTTTAAATGGAGACTGGTATTAATATTAGGAGATAAAGACACCATTCCAGTGCAAACCAACTGCACCATACAGGACAAATTGGAAATTGCCCTTGATTTAAATGGTACTTAACCATTTGATTGTCAGAAGTTATTCATTTGAATGCTAGCAGCAGTGCATTGGAGACTTGCGTTGAGGTGGGTTAACCCTTCGTGTGCCAGAGAGTTATGCAACACATTGCAGATAGAGAACTATGGAAGCGGATAATACAGGAAAATACAGTATTTTCATGAGTATAAGACTCACTTTTTTCTTGATCAATATTTCTTAATTTTTCCCTTCACAATGCATCGAAGTCTACTAGCATTCAAGGAGTTAAAATCTCCATTTACATCAATGGGCATGTTCAATGAAAAAAATGCATATCTTTAGCTTCCTGAATATGGCCCTCTGTCTTTTATTTTAGATTTCATTTTGAGAGTTATGTAGGATTTCTTGCAGTGATATGAACAATTACCTTCTGGCTTCTGAAAATAACTTCTTATTTTAACACTTATCCTCTGTGTAAGATGTTGCCCTCTTGGGTTTTGCACACAAGGCTAATCAACTCATGGCTGGCTGGCTTTCGTGTGGCTTACCACCACACAGTAGGAAAGATTTAACAAGAACTAAATGCTGGAGAGAAACTCTTGAGGCTGTGTTCCAATTATTCACAGGCTCTGCAGGCAATGAACTCTCATGAGCCATGCCAGCAACCAATCAAAGTGCTGATCTAGCATTTTCACGAGAAGTCCAAATCTGAAATCTACGCTTGTCTTCATAGAAGACGAGAGTGAGATCCTGGGCATTTCTATGGAAACTCAATAGGAAAGAGGGAATTAGCCGATCTGATTGTGCGTGTATAGGGAGCAGAATGGTGAAAGTGCTTGTGTAGGGGAGGCAGAGGGAAGGACCTGGGGGGCTGATTCGGGAATCTAAAGTGTAGAAATTCTGTGGCAAACCAACTGCTCAAATGAAAATTCCCACTTATCTATAATGAGGCTCTCTAGCATTAAGGGTTAACACTTTGAAAGCCAGAGGGGTACACACCTCTGGCACTCAAAGGGTTAAAGGCCCCATTCCATGAGAGATTTGGCATCATCTGTTGAGCAGCTGGTTTGTCACAGAATTTGCACTAGCTGTCTTCCACAATACTGCCCCTGGTGTTAGGGGATTGGTATTGCAGTGGTTCCCGTGATTATTATTATTTTTTTTTGTCCACCAAAGAGTTGACTTTTCCATAGAATATTTTGTTCCCAGGTAAAATAAAGATGCAAGTTTGCCCTTTTCAAAGGTAAACTCAATAGTTTTAAGTATCGGAATCTGTATGAGAGATACCCAATGCGTTTGATAGCTCTCTGGCAATCCATTTACCTTACAATGGCCAGAATAAAACAAATTAATTTTGCCCTTTTGCCTTCAATGAGTCCTGGATGTACTGTCTATGGAAGCAGACATGTCTGTTGCTGGCAGTTTGTGTGGTGGGTGGAGCTCTTTTTCCTAGGGATGCACCAATACCATTTTTTAAGACTGAGTACGAGTACCAATACTTTCCCCAAGTACCTACCAATACCAGTTACCGATACTTTTTTTGCAATGCTATTTGACAGTTTTCCAAGGGGTGGTGAGAGGGTGCAGTGGAACTGAGTGGGAGATGGGGGGCTGAGGGGAAGCAGGGGAACTGAATGGGAGAAGTGGGGGGGCTGAGGGGAACTGAACTGGGTAAGTGGGGGGGCTGGGGAGAACTGATTGGAGAAGTGGGGGGCTGGGGAGAACTAAATTGGAGAAGTGGGGGGCTGGGGAGAACTGAGTGAGAGAGGTAGGGGGGCTGAGTGGGAGAAGTGGGGAGGCTGCGTGGGAGATGGGGGGGCTGTCAATGGGGCTGATGCATGGCAATGGGGCTGAAGGACAGTGAGATTGTGCCAGGGTCTCCCTGGAAAGCTGCAAAGAAGTTTACAGCTTGTCCAGTCTGTGCCAAGCTGCAGCTTCTGCCTGCCTTACCCTCCAGCTACCCACTGTAATTTCCTCCTCTGCCGGTTGCTTGCTGTTCTCTCGCGAGCCCCGGCAGAGGTCAGCTTCGGAGCGTTGCCATGGTAACCTGACGCTGCAGGAGGGAGAGAGGAGCCCGGGGAGCATTGTGAGAAGCTCCCTGGGCTCCCTCTCTGCAGCACCGACCCTGACACAGGGTATCGGTGCTGGCATTGGCCGCATTTGTGCGAGTACAAGTACTCGCGCAAATGCCGGTATCGGCATCACCCTACTTTTTCCACTTTGTCTCTTTTGCTCTTTCTCTGAAAATTACCATTATTATTTCTTAAACAAACTGATAGCAACAGCATCAGCTGTTGTCCAAAAATGCATTTTTAAATTGTTACAAAACCCTTTATTTTGACTTTATATACTTTGCAGGTACATACTATGTATAGTCAGACTACCTACATTTTTTTCAGCTTGACTCATTTGTAACACTTGTATGTCCCTTACAGAGAGCCCATTGAATGTGTCCATAGCGTTTCCTAGTCAGTAGACAGTCAAAGCAAGCCAGCGATACAGTGTAACACTATCCTTATATGCCATCTTGTTTACATTATATCACTATACCTGCTTTCATGTTCTCCAACAGAAAGCTGTCTGTAAAAGGTCTGGGATCTAATTGACGGGGACATAAGTGTAAAAAGATTGCTGAATGTGAAAAAAAAAATTAGAGGCAAACTGACTTTACATATTATGCAATTGGTGAATATGTAAAGTCAAAATAAAGGGTTACTATAACTTTCATACACAGTATGGGAGAACTCGATTCATCAACTACAGTTATTTGTAGTGTTAAAGGACCAGCACCACCTGGTGACCGCAACAGAGAATTGCAGTATAATAAAAAATTGCTGTAATGACTTTAAATGAAAGACTTCAAAGTGTCGCTTTATATCTTCCTTCTAGCTATGAAACTACGTAGTAAAAGTGCAATTCTAGTCCAAATCAACTGCAACATGGGAAGAGATGAAAAATCTCATAGTTATAAAGGAGGCTTTTAAAGGGATAGTAATACTTGAAAATAATTTTATTTTATATTGTAGCCCTTAAAAAAAACATTAAAAATGATATGTCTTATCTCCCAAACCCTTATGGTTTAGGAGATATTAGCAAGTAAAGTAAAGTTCCCTTTTCCTGGCTATTTTAGCCAAGTCTGCCATCTAGTGGACAGATTTGGAATCTGGTCCACAGATCAGCCTGCAGCTCTTTAGCAGTGCCGAAATCACAATCTTTAAAAAGATCTACTTCATTGGAACTGTCTACAAAGTGTGCCTGGCTTGCAAGCACACTTTGTAGACCATTCCAATGAAGAAATTATTTTTAAAGATCGTGATCTCAGCACTGCTGAAGAGCCGCGGCTGGTCTGCGGACCAGATTTCAAATCTGACAGCTAGAGCAGTGATGTCACTCCAGGGGAAACTTTAATTGCTAATATCTCCCAAACCACAAAGGGTTGGGAGATAAGACTTATATCATTTTTAATGTTTTTTTTTAAGAACTACAATATAAAATGAAATTATTTTCAAGTATTACTACCCCTTTAATCCTTTACATGCTAGAGAGCTATATTGCCCTAAAGTGAGAAACACAGCCCAGAAAGAGTTAGTTATTTATGCAGGGATGCATTGGCATGATAGATGCACCTTTCAACCCTGCCCAGTTTTAATTCCTTTCAACTAATTCAGCGCTCAGTCACTTACTCCTACTAGCCTTATAGGGAACACTACTAGTGCAATGCTTCAGAGACCTCTCTACCAATCAGGTGGCTACGTTTAAATGAAAGGATTAGGGCATTAGACTCTTTCAGCACTAGAAAGTATTGTTACTGTGTTGATTGTGCTGGTTATCTCAGACAATAAAATTAACACTTTGAATGCTAGAGACACCTCCAACTCATTGCTTTGCAATGCCTTGGAGATTTCTCATGCATTGTAGGGGTTAAGATATTTATTTTACTGAAGGGATAGGGCAGAGGTAGGCAATTGTTGACCACCAGGCATTGGGGGCTACAACTCCATTCGTCCCCAACCAGCCAACA
Organism: Rhinophrynus dorsalis; assembly: GCA_037306005.1. Classification (NCBI taxonomy): domain Eukaryota; kingdom Metazoa; phylum Chordata; class Amphibia; order Anura; family Rhinophrynidae; genus Rhinophrynus; species Rhinophrynus dorsalis. Next base: position 28,821,814 of record CM074728.1, read on the forward strand.
GTTGAAAAATATAAATTTAAATGTTATCCCTTTGGATGCAAGACACATCTCCCAAAGCATTGAGAAGCCTTGGAGATGTCTGTAGCATCCACGGGGTTAATCTTTCTGTTTGGGAGTTGCAGGAAAAAATATCAGCACCAACACAATTGTTGTATTCAAGTGGTTAAAAGCCCCATTTCAATCAGTAAGCAGTTTCGCCCCCTCCTCCAATGAACCTCTTTATCTTGATGAATAAGGCCCAAAATGTTTATGCTGAACTAAAGATTTTCTTTTTCCTTTTTGCCACACAGAAGGGTACAAATCTCTAGACCAGCTCAGCCTAGCGATCCCCACAGCAGGTCACCCAGTGTCTCCCGCGCACCCACTCTCAGGATGTCCAGTACCCAGTGTCCCGCCCGCTGCCGAGCCGGTTCCTTACTTGCAAACCCCCAACTCAGAACCTCAGACGTTGGCCATGCTGAAGACTGCTCGAGAATGCCCGCAAAGCTCCAAACCACCCAGCGGCTCCAAGTCAGGTGTCCGAAACACATCCAGCTGCTTCCACACAGCTGACAACAAGACAAGCAAGAGCCACAACCATCCCAAACAGCAGCGAATCAGCAGGAGGCGAGCCACAAATGGCTGGATGCCCCTCGGGACGCCGTGTGAGAAGGCGGTTTATGTGGTGGTACGTATACACTCTTGCTACTCTGTGAGGCATATGTATACAGTAACAAATATGCAATTTGTGGACAAAACGGCACCTTATGGGAGGAATAATTATTTGCATTAATTTAAAGGGATAGTAATATTTCGTTTTATCTTTATTTTATTTTGTGTGCATTAAAAAAAACATGAAGAACTATGTAAGTCTTATCTCTCAAACCTTTATGGTTTGAGAGATATTCACAAGCAAAGTTTCCCCCTCCCTCCCCTTTTACCTAGTGTAAGCCATCTCTTCTCAGATGTGGAATGCAGTCCATAGACCAGACAGATAACAGAAGGGGACAATCTTCTTCCTATGAGAACAATGAAAGCCCTGCCCCCCTTGACAAGTTTTTCCCTTATTTTAATTGAAGATTGTCCTTCTCTGCAGTCTACCAGGGCACCTCCCTTCTGATCTGGCTGAGCAGTGTTATATCAGTATAAGGGGCGGGAGGGGGATACTTTGTCATTGAATTACTCTTGAACTACAACTCTGACAGAATTGAAATAACACTCTCGAAGGTCCAAATACTATGATGATTAATTAGAGCTGCTTTTATTATGAAACATTACTATCCCTGTAAGTGAGGCTTTTAACCATTTGAGTGATAGAGGGATGACCATGCATTGTGAAATAATGTGTTGCACACCCCTCTGACCCTCAAATAGTTAAACTCCTTGGATCCTACAGACTTTCCCACATTAGTTTGCATTTCAGGAGTTAATTTTTTTACAAATAATTGCTCCATGTTTTCTTTATACAAAAGCCCCTGTATCATAAACATATGAGGGGCTGTTGTATCATGTGAGGAACTGGAACAGTTCTGTGGCAAACCAACAGCACCACAGAGGGAAAAAATGACATAATCTAGTAATTCACATTGATTTAAGTAGGGTTTTTAACTCCTTGAATGCTAGATAGGTCTCAATGTGTGTAAATCAATACATTGGAGACCCGCCTAGCATTCAAGGGGTTAGAAACACCATTTAATTTGTAGGGGGAATTTTATTTGTCATCTGAGGTGGTTGGTTTTCCCCAAAATTGAGCAACTTTTGTCTTTATAGCTATGCCCATCTTAATAATAGTCTGTTATACTGAGAATTGAAACAATTCTGGAACAAACCAACTGCACCCATTTATAAATACAAATTCTCACTTAATTAATTGGGGGTGTTTACCCCCTTGAATGCGTGTAGGGCTGAGATGCATATTCCAGAGTTATTACCGTTTAACCCCATCGCGACAATGGACTTACCAGGTACGTCACGCAAAAATGTCACTTAGTGACAGAGGACGTACCTGGTAAGTCCCGGAAGTAATTTGCCATAATGGGAGGAAAAAAAAACCCGTTGTTAAGTGCTGGCCGCGTGTACGCGTGGCCGGTCACTAAGGGGTTAAACTCTTGTATTTTTTTTTTTCTAGTGGTCAAATTTAATTTAATCTGTTACATTTTGTTTGAGAGGAAAGTCACCGACAAACAATTCTCCTAGAATGTGACAGAAACAGCTGAGTCATGCTGTCATTTTGATCTTTCAGGAAGTAATCATGCAGTCATCCACTACCTACAGTAACAACTAAAACTTCCAGCAATGGGAGTATTCTTGTTGGAGAGTGTTATTTCAATACTGTCCGAGTTGTAATTGAATGATAAAGTATCCCCCTCCCGCCCCTTTTACTGATGTAACACTGCTCACCTCAGAGCAACAAGACTGTGTGGATGGATTGCAGTAAAGGACAATCTTCAGTGAGCATAAGGAAAAACCTGTGAAGGGGGGGCAGGGTTTTCATTGTTCTCACAGTAAGAAGATTGAGTCTTGCTGTGCGCTGTCTGGTCAAGACCAGATTCCACATCTGAGGGGAGGTGGCTTACACTAGGTAAAAGGGGCGGGAGGGGGATACTTTATGATTCAATTACTCTTGAACTACAACTCTGACTGTATTGAAGTAACATTCTCCATGGCCCAAATACTATGAAGATTCATTGGAGCTGCTGTTTTTGTGAAACTACTATCTCTTTAAAGGGATAGTAACACTTCGTTTTAACTTTATTTTATTTTGTAGGCATTAAAAAAACATGAAGAATGATATAAGTCTTATCTCTCAAACCTTTATGGTTTATGATATATTCACAAGCAAAGTTCCCCTTCCCGCCCCTTTTACCTAGTGTAAGCCATCTCTTCTCAGATGTGGATCAGGTTGTATGACAGTACAGATAACAGAAGGGGACAATTTTCTTTGTATGAAAACAATGAAAGCCCTTCCCCCCTTGACAAGTTTTTCAGCTTTTTCCATTATCTTAATTGAAGATTGTCCCTCTCTGCAGTCTACCTGGGCATCTCCCTTCTGATCTAGTTGAATAGGGGGGGGATACTTTGTTTGTGAATATCTCTTAAACCATAAAGGTTTCAGAGATAAGACTTATATCATTCTTCATGTTTTTGTTAATGCCTACAAAATAAAATAAAGTTAAAATGAAGTATTACTATCCCTTTAACATAAGTTTTCACTTTTTTTTTTTTCAAAAATATCAATATATCCTATAGTTTGATGACAGTCCATTTGTCCTTATTCCTGCCTGTTTCCTTTTACTCTTCAAGTTCCGAAGAGGTATGAAATGCCTTACTTCACAATTCGTTGCACACTCCATCTGGTCCTTAACCCTTTGAGTGTCAAAGGGGGGGTGCAACGCATTGTTGCTTACCCTTGTGGCATTCAAAAGGATAGTGATGCTCTGCTGAAAGGCTGGAGAGGCTGTCCTGCTTTTCATATTCATTTTTATCACCCTATAGAACGAACCAGAACCAGCGCTCCGGAGAAGTTACCAGGCGGTGGAGAGGAATGGCGAAATTATCCGGGTTCGAGATACTGTTCTTCTAAAATCTGGACCCAGAAAAAAATCCATGCCCTATGTGGCCAAGATATCTGCACTGTGGGAAGAACCTAAAACTGGTACTGAAGGAAGAAATCCATTCCTCTTTTATTTGTTAGGAAATGTAAATATGGGAAGTTATAGTGAGAAATGTCAGCAATGTATTGTACCCTTTCCCACAGCCAAAAGGGGTTATTCAAGATAAAAGGAAAATATTTTCAACTTTTAGGTAAGAAATTAAAATTCAGGGGTTTAAAACCCAATTTCAGATTAGTGGAGATTTGAGTACCGTAAAATCTCATGTATAATATGCACCTGTGTGTAATACGCAGGCATATATTATACAGGGCCGGATTTACATCTCAGGAGACTGTAGGCACAGAAATCTGAAGCCCCACCCCCCATTGGCCATCTCCACGACACCTCCACAATGCTTCTAATCTCCACATTGCCCCCCATCAGCTCCAACTTGACCTCACATTGCCCCATCAGCTCCAACTTGCCCCCATCGTTTCCAACTTGCCCTCACATTGCCCCCATCCTCTTCACATTGCTCCCATCGTCTCCATATTGGCAATTTGCCATCATCTCCATATTCCCCCCATCAGCTCCCTATTGCCCTCACATTGCCCCCCCATCAGCTCCACATTGCCAATTTGCTATCATCTCCATATTGCCCCCCATCAGCTCCAATCCGCTCCATATTGCCCCATCATTTCCACATTGCCCCCCCCCCTCCCGTGTCTGTTTCCTACCTCCTCCCTGGTGGTCCAGCTGTAGGAGAGGTCTGTGCTGCCTCCTTCTGCACAGACCTGTCGTTGCTGGAGCTCCCGCTTGGTCTTCTCTTCAGTAATGCAGAGCGCTGGAAGATGATATCATGGAGATGATGTCATCTCCCAGAGTCTGTATTACTAAAGAGCCGGTGAGGGAGCAACTACAGGTCTGTGTCGAAGGAGGCACAGACCTCACCGGACGGTGGCGGGTTAGTGTGGGCGGCGAGGCTGTTTTTTTTTTTTTTTTTTTTAAATGGTCCCAATGACAGGCGCCCCTCTGTGGGGTGCGTCTGTAGGCAGATGCCTACTCTGCCTTATGGTAAATCCGGCCCTGATATTATACCCAAGATTTTAGGGGAAAACAAGAGTGCCTATATATAATACACAGCCTTCTTTTCCCTCTTACTAAAAAAATAAAACAATTTTAAGGCTGGCAAATACCTTCCCTCCCTCCCCCCAGCGCAATCCACTTTAAAATAACTTACTTTGTTCAGTTTAAGTTCCCGCCAAAGTCCCCATTTTTTCCACAGAAGAGAAGGCAAAATACAAACTATGTAAACCTTCCCTACGGGCGGCATGCTTCCGTTTGCTGCCCTCTTCCTTCAGTGGCCTTTCAGGACCTTCCACATCCAACCAATGGTAATGCCCTGTGAGGACCTTGAGATCCTCTTGTATATAATATGCACCTCCCACTTCACATAAGGTGAAGTGGGGTAAAATTGTGCGTATTATACCTGAGATTTTACAGAAATTTGTGGTGGAATATTGTCGCATTGTTTCACTTTAAAAAAAAATATAAAAAAATATTTATACTAATACATTAAAGGGGTGTGGGGAAATAGTATTCCTAAATAAATGCTTTACTCTTTATGGGGTCCCAGTGGTGTGCAGTGCATTGCTTAACAGTGGTCCTTAAGGGTGAAAAACGGGAACTGTGCGATATTTTCCTTGGATTCTGGTAATTATTGATGAAAATGCACCATCATTTCCTCGTGTAAATATATGTAAAAATCCATTTCATGATCATCACGGCAGCATTCACCAAAGGGTTAAGCTACCTCTTCAGCTTATGGGAAACGCTTCCCTAAATGTATATATTGCTCCTTCCCCCAATACCATCAGTCTCGGATGTTAGACTAGTCCTAAAAACAAGAGGTTGGTGACTGCTGCCATGAAATCTGATCAGGAAAGGAAAATAACTAAGCTAATGTAATAATAATTTTCTAATATTTCCCTTCCTTGCTGATGAGTGTAAAGTAACTTGGTGCTATTTTGGAGCCAACCACAGTTGATAAATAAAAATTCCCCAAACACTGTACTCAATGAAACGGTCACTTTGTAACAAATGTGTTTTGGAAAAACCTTTCAAAATCACCTACATTATTTGCCAGCAATTTTTGTTTATATGTCTTTTTTTTATTTCAGACACGCTTATGAGAGACTTAGCTTTATTTGTCAGTTTATGCAAAGTAGCTGGTACTGGTCAGCAGGAAGTGACAGTTGGGATGGGAAGTAGTGCAAAATGTTGGTTTGTTGCTGGCATGCTTAAAAATACTGACTAATGTGCACGAACATACAAACTAAGCTAAATAAAATTAAAAAGGTTAATATATATGAGATTTTGAATGCTCTTTGAAATGCCTTATGTATTTGTTACAAAGTGCCAAGTCTACTTTAAAAGGTTAACTCTTTAAGTGCCAGTGGGGTATCTGTTTTGGATACCCCTCTGGCAGTCAATGGGTAATCAATTTTATGGCTCCGAGGAGACAGTGCTTCCAAATCAGAAGCAGAACCTTCAGATAGAAGCTTGAGTTCTAATGACTATTTTGGGATGACTTTTAAAGTCCCTAAATGTACACCATTTTATATAAATAAATAATCAAGGCTTTTGAGTTCTTAGACTATGGACCCACTGGGACCATAATCTGTCCTCAGCCAGCCACTTGCCTTAGTAGAGTTGAACCTAACCTCTGACCCCTTTATACTCGGGGGAGATATATAGATATACATATACCCAGCATTTTATATTTTATGCTAATACTGACATCAGTGGCCTCTACTACTCTCTCTGTGCAATAAAATATCATCTAATTGACCTAGGATATGTCATTATGCGGCTTCAGAGCATGTCGTCTCATTACAACACTTTTTTATTTCTGAAACATAATTCTCTTCTGTTCATTGCATTGATGTAGTCCATCTTTGATTGTTCTGCTGTTAAAGACTACAGCTCCCATCAACCCCAGCCAGCTGTTGACTGGTTATAGAGAGTGGGAGTTGTAGTCACCAATAGCTGGCATTTCTGAAATTGACTATTCTTGCTTTAACCCCTTGGATAAGTACTCATCGATACTTGGATTTGTTGGCACACAATTTACTAAGGTTTGCTAAAGAGATGATAAAGCAGAGATGACTTCTCCAGTGATATCACTTATCCAAGTCCTATGTTATTCTGTGGAGCCTATGCACTAAGATCACCTAAGCTGGAGAAATCTTAGTGCATTGGCTCCATCAAATAACATAGGAACTGGAGAAGTGATAAAGTGGAAGATAACTTCCCCAATCATCTCACAGCTTAGTGCATATCTCCCGTTGTTTGAGTCAAGGCAATAATATTTGTATGTAAGACTAGGTGCAAACAGGCTATTTGGCAGCACTGTGTTTTAGTGGCAATCTACTCTTCTGTAATGTGTCAGCATTCCTCCAGTGATCCTATTAGGGGTTTTTCGAGGTATGTTTGATGGGCAGCCCACGCAAGCCTCATTGGCTGACACCCATGTGTTCGGGCCATTGGTTGGATTGTGGTAGAAAGCAACACAACAATCTGATCATACATGAGAACTATCTACAGTGTGTCCCCATAGCCCGCCATGGAGATAATCTTTGCAGAAAGTTTCAGCAAGCTTCGCTTGTGCTATCTGTAATCTGATGCAGAATCGTCCATGTGAAGACTGAACCTGAATAATAGATTATAAAATCATAGAGCAGTTTAAGGAACACAGATTAAAAAACACACATGTTATCTTAGTCAATTTAAAGTCTTTCCAATTCATTTTTTTACCTGCATAAGAAATTCTTGATCTTTTCTTCAGACACCCATTTTGGCGAGTATAGCCTGCATGGCTATTATAGCTATATATTAACTTTTTATACCTCTTCTAACAGGTGAGCTGATGATGAGTCTCTTCTGGTACTACAGGCCGGAGCACACTCAGGGAGGACGCAATCCCAGCATGCACCAAGTGAGTGACAAATGTTAACCTGGAAAGTTTGTTCCAAGAGAAGAGCTGGTAGTTCTGCAGCTCCATCTAGCAGTTTAAATTGTAATTGCACGCCATTTACATTTCTCAGATTTAATGCAGCTGTTTCACAACATCACATCTGTACACCAGTTTTTAAATTGCAAATATTTTCACATAAATGTTTTGCTTCTGATTCCATATGGGGATGTGAAGCTTTAATACAGTTGTTAAATGTATTGGTGGGCAGCAGCATAACCCACATTTTCTCTATCACAGGAGTCATCAAAAGTTTTTACGACAGAGCACCCCCTTTTTAATGTCAAATGCTTTGGAACCCCTTTGTATTTATACTTGCATACACGATGCACATTCTTTTTCAGGGCAGTCTGCCTGATGTATCAGATTGCAAGCCTCTCTCTGTGTGCAGCAGAGTTATTTGGCATTCTGTTCTGAACGTTTCTATAAACCCCACTGCGTAATGCAGACCAACGCATTTCTTATCACCAGACAGTAAAGAAGGCATGTTGTAATAATACTCTTAACCCTTTGCATTGCAGTGCTTTGGTAACCTCTCTGGCAATCAAAGGGTTAAAGGGGAGCAGTCACTTTATAAACAATAGGTACAGGTAACATAGCAATCAGGTTCCGATTCACAATCAGTCCGTCTAAAGTGACCTCACAAAACAGCGTCATAAACAAAAACGATGTACGTGATAACTAAGCGCAAGCGTAAGACAGCACCTAACAGTATGGAATAAATGCGCAACAAGCATTAATCTTGCAAGTAGAAGCGCAGGGTAGAATAACAAAAGAATATCCTACCTATTATATATATCCACAAGAGGGAATCCTATTCCCTCACCATGGCAAAGGTGCACCTTCCTGACTAATATACGGACAATTAGACAATACAGTCTGATCGTGAGAGGGAACCCGATAATGGTATCCATTAATATCATCCAAATAGACAAGTAATTGGCAAAATGAAAAAATAAAAAACATAACAAAATATAAGAGATACTATAAGCAGATAAATAACAATTTGTATATTGTGCCACCAGTGGCACAATGCTATAGCTGTAAGCTGGAGCAATCTCATTGGCAGAGATCGATTTCTGGCCAATTAGAGCTCTCCAGCTTACAGACAGAAAGCATCCGTCATTGGAGCAGGCTGGATAGAGGGAGGGGCAGAATGACAGACTGTGGAACAGATCAGATAACCACAGTCTGCCCGGAAGTAGGTAAAGAGCTGTGTTTATTCTCTTAACCCCTTAGTGACCGACCGCATGTACATGCGGCCATCACTTAACGCCCGGCTAGGAATTTTTTATTTTTTTTTGCTAAAGTAATCCGTTGTCCACACACGGTGTGCAGCCGCATGGGGACCCGGACTTCCAGGACGTACATGTACACAGTTTCTGCGGTATGTAAATGTACTTCCATTTTCGGGAAGGGGTTAATTTTTCCAAACAAGCACTTTTTTTATTATTATTTATTTATTTATTATGTATACACTTTTCATTATCTATAATATATGACAAAACTATTTAGCAAAGTTGTAAAGGGGTGAAAAATCCCCTTTAAAAGCCCCACTGAAGGCAATATGTATTTTTATTTACCTATAGTGAGTGAGCTTGGTTTGGCCCAGAATTGCACCACTTTTGATTATTACATCAGCTTTCATCCTCCCCAAAACAAACTGAGCCTTATTCATCAATGTAAAGATGAGCAATTCTGGAGCAAACCAATTGCACTGTAGTGGGCGGAGGGGAGAGAGGACAGGTCTTCAGATTCCAGTTAATAGAATGGATCATTTAACCCCCAGAATCCTAGGCTAGTCTCCAAGGCACACAGTGCATTCAGTACAGCAGTGACTGTAACATTGTATCACATACCTCTTTGATGGCATGTCAACCAGGAAGACGTCTGCAAGTTGAGATCCAGGTAGTTCATGGTCACGGACGTAAAAGTGTAAGATGAAAAAAAACAATATAATAAAAAGTATGGGAAATTTGATTTTACATATTGTGTGCTAGAAGAAAATGTAAAGCCGGACTAAAGGGTGGTTATTCCTTTAAAGGGATAGTAATACCTAATTTTGTAGGTATTTCAAAAGAAATTAAATTCCTCCAGTCCCATCTCTCAAACCTTTATGGTTTGAGAGATATTCTCTGTGAAGGTCCCACCCTCCACTCACATCAGGGTCTAGCTGACTGCAGGGGAATCCTGTCCTGACACCAGCTGGCAGCTCTGCAGCAGAGCCAAGATCGACATATTGAAAATTAAATCCTTCACTGGAACGGTCTTCTAAGTGTGCTTGCAAACCAAGCAAACTTTGCAGACCGTTCCAGTGAAGGATTTATTTTTCAATAACGCGACCTTGGCTCTGCTGCAGAGCCACCACTGGTCCTGGAACCAGATTCCCTTGCCGTCAGCTAGATGCTGATGTCAGGGGAGGGTGGAACTTTCACAGAGATGGGACTGGGGGCATTTAATTTCCTTTTTAAATACATACAAGATGAACATTTGTTTAAATGATGTATTAATATCCCTTTAAGGGCCACTGTGTATGTGTGTTCATGTGTCTGTATATGTTCTAAATGAATTACGGCCACTGAGAAAATATTTGTCTGTGTTTGTATATGGTCACATATAACTTAGGTTTAACCTTTTGAGTGCCAGAGGGGTGTGCAACACATGTAACCCTCTGACATTAAAGGTCTAAAGTTAAAAAATGTGACAAACAGAAGTGTGGATTATATTGATGTAAATGACTGAAGTCTCTTCAGTGAGGAGGCATTAACCCTTTTGAGTGCCAGATGGGTACACAATGCATTCCTTTGAAACTGTTGGCCTAACTCATTAACCCTCCTTGTGTTCTCTGCAGAATGAGATCTTCGCCTCACGCCATCAAGATGAGAACAGTATTGCCTGCATCGAGGAGAAGTGCTATGTACTGACATTTGCAGAGTACTGCAGGCAGGTGGCACTCTTGTGACATGCTTCTTTCCTTGTCTATGTTATGCAGCAGCGTGCATAGGCTGTTCAACTCATGACCTGTGCAGACTTACTATAAATAATCTAAATATATAAAATTGCTCTTGTTTTTTTCTTTGTGTAAGGCCAATATGATGATTAGTATAGCTATACTTCTCTTGAAACAACAGGGTAAATGTACAAAGTAACTGGAACAGTTCTGGTGCACAATAACCATACAATGGGCCTCATTAAAGTGGATCTTTCACCACTTTACAAGTTATTCTCGTTCGGTAGCTAACTTAGACAATAAGCTTAAAAGTTATTTATTTATTTAAAAAAAAAAAACATTATTTGCCCAAAAATTAAAGTTTAAAGTGTGCCCTGAATGCTACTTCTAGCCAAAATGCTCTTGCCACAGTTTGCCGCTCTGCCTCCGCCCTTGTCTCTCTACCCACCATCCTTCGATGACAGAGTCTTTCTGTTAGTAAGCTGGAGAGATCTCATTGGCGGAGATCGATATCTAGCCAATGAGATCTCTCCAGATTAATAACAGAACGCCTCTGTCATCGGAGGATGCTGGGTAGAGAGACGGGGGCGGAGGCAGAGCGATATCTAGCCAATGAGATCTCTCCAGCTTAATAACAGAACGCCTCCGTCATCGGATGATGCTGGGTAGAGAGACGGGGGCGGAGGCAGAGCGATATCTAGCCAATGAGATCTCTCCAGCTTAATAACAGAACGCCTCCGTCATCGGGGGATGCTGGGTAGAGAGACGGGGGTGGAGGCAGAGCGATATCTAGCCAATGAGATCTCTCCAGCTTAATAACAGAACGCCTCCGTCATCGGGGGATGCTGGGTAGAGAGATGGGGGTGGAGGCAGAGAGGCAAAAGCAGTTTACCCGGAAGTAGCATTCAGGGCACACTTTAAACTTTCATTTTCAGACAAATTATGTTTATTTTTTTAAAACTGAATAACTTTTAAACTTATTCGCCAAGTTATCTACCTTAAAAGAATAACTTGTAAAGTGGTGATAGATCCACTTTAATCAAGCAGAAGATATGTTATTCTGGAACAAGCCACTTGCACCAGAAGTGACAAATATAAGTTCTCTGTTGCACTGGAGACATCTCTCATATTCAGGAGGTTAAAAAGCCCACTCCAAACAATGGGTATTATTTACCACCCTATGGCACAGTTGTATTGCCTCAGAATAGCGCCACTTTTGCTTAATAAATAAGGCGCAATATCTATAAAACGAACCCACTCTGCTGTTTATCTGCTGTCCCCACTCACTGTATTTGTAATCTCTTCTAGATTTTGTGCCTTGGTAAAGCGTCGTGGAGAGGGCTGTCCGAACAAGAAAGCCTTGATTGTCCCTCCTTCTGAAGAGTATTGCACCCCTTTACACCGCAGGGTGCCAGACAGCACTGATCCAGAGTTGGTCTTTCTTTGCCGGCACGTGTATGACTTCAGACACGGTCGCATCCTCAAGAACCCTCAGTAACTTGCCCGTTCAGATGGAGACATCGAGCAGCATAAGACTGTTTCAATATATCTTCCCAGCAGCGCTTCCAAGTGCGACAAGGAGCCTGGGAACCTTTTGCAGTAGCCTTTGGGCACTGAATTCAGGAACAGACACTGGTTAAAGTACTCAGCAGTTGAAAGCACAGCACTTCGTTAGAGATGAGCATAAATTAAGAAAAAAAAAAGTTGAAAAAAAATATTAAGAAAAAAATATATAACATATAAATATATTATAAATATATAAATATATCTATATATTGGGGAAAAATAAGCCAGTACATCAGGAACCATGGTTGCAAAGTTTGTGTCGGGATGTGTTCGTGCATGATTGGGCCAAGATAGGTTCAAATGCCTTAATATGTCACACAGGTCCCTGTCACACTCACGCAGAAGTGACCATACTTCTGCCAATTTTATTTGCTTTACAGTTTGTGTCCTCCCCCTTTCTTTGTGCTGACGATTGCCTGTTCCTGTTGGAACATACTTGTTCCTTAATTTTAAAATAACATATTATTTTAACCCGTTGGGTGCCAGATAGGTGTCCAACACATTGCAGTGCAATGTGCTGGACATTTTTCAGACACTCAGATGGTTAAGCGGTACCCCAACAAATGAGTCTTCATCAATTTTGTCAGAAAACTATCCTCTACCAGGGGGTTATGAGGTGATACCTTTGGTTCTCATTAACCCCCCCTTGTTTCTCAGGAGGAGCACAATATATTTTTCTGATCCATGAAAGAATTGATGTCCCAAAGTAGATGCGACAAGTAGCTGTGGACTTCCCCTGCGTTGTTAAACCTGACTATTTGCTATTTCTTAAACTGTACCCAGCTGATTTTAATGAGTGGATTGGTTTATGAGAAATACTTATATTCTTGGCTGCAAGAGAGGTCTGCAGGGATTTGACAACCATTTATTCTAGGCCCCTCTCCCAGTGGAAGAAGTAGTGACACACACAAACATATTGTACTGTGTATTACAAGGTAAATGGCCACACTCCACTGTATAGAGGTGGTATGAAGCAAGAGGGTATATCCAGAGCAGGGTTAACATATTTTAAACAGTTTCGGCTTGTTTACTGCTGTAAAAACAAAAAAAAAAATGATTTTAAATATTTAATCAAGTTTGGTAGTTAGTCACAGTTTCACTGCACAATTTTCCATCAACTGCCCACATTTTCACCCACCAAAAGTGACCAATAACAAGCTTGCGTTCTGAGAAACTGCTACCTGATTGCTTATCATAATATTGCCATTTGCCTTATGTGTACAAAGTCTAGTTATTTGTTTATGAGAAGACCGACTATACAGATGGATTTTAAGACGGGGGAACAAATTCTGACCGTAAAAAAAAAACAAAAATAAACAAAAAAAAAAAATCATAACCAAAGGACATTATACTAGAATATATGGATTTGGAACTGAAAAAACTGTTAGATGAATTCTGTAGCTTGCACTAATTCAGTTGAATTTTCACACTGTATCAGTACTCTCGACTGCTGTAAATCACTAATTTAAACTAGGATTCTGCATTTTCAGTTTTCTGACCACCTGACATTCTAGAGCAGAAAAGATTGCTTTGGAGAAAGAATTAATGTGTGTGTATATATATATGTATATATATATAATATTATATACATATACACACATACTAGAGAATGGTGCATGGCGTTGCCTGTACAATTGAGCGCGCCATACACTTCTGGGACCCACTGGACCTCTGCAGTGAGGAGTCTTGCTGCAGAGATTTTCAAAGGAGTGGGCACTCCTATGAAAATCGCCACCCCTGATTCGTTGCCTGCCGTGATCTCCGCCCCCCCTGCATCCTGGGGGTGGGGCACACAACAAACCAGAAACAGGATTATATATATACACACACACACATATATATATATATATATATATATATATATATATATATATATATATATGATATTACAGTGTGTGATATGACAATTAAATTTAACCAGAGAGAGAATTTGAAATTTTCATTTCTGTGTTTATACCAAAGAGGTACTGAGGCTGATATACTAAGAAGAACTGGAGCGAAAGGGCCTTTTAACCCCTTGAATGCTAGAGATGTTTCCAACACACTACGAAGCAAAGAATTGGGGACTTCATAAACATTCAAGGTTTTAATAAAAGCCCCATTGAAATCAATGGGAATTATTATTTGTCGCCTATGGTTCAGTCGGTTTTCTTCAGAGTTGTACTTTTTAGTACGCCAGCTTCGCTGTGTTCAGGGGTTAAAAATGTAGGTACAAAGCATTATGAAAGACTGATGCTGTTTATACTAATTGACTCATTTCAGTTTTAACCTGTTCTGAGGTCCTGTGTAGCCATAGATATTTGTTGACAGGAAAGAGGCGAGGCTGTGTGATTGCATCCTGGTGCCAAAAGGTTGAAGTACTGTATAATCCAATGTTGGTTCACATCCGTAATGAACCATTACAAGCTAAACTATCTGTTCCAAACACTTTCCAATGAAGCAAGAAATTCCACAAATAGCTAGCTATATTGTAGAGGTTCAGCTGTTTGAGTGGGAAAAAGCATATACTTTCCCTGCTGACTAAAACGATGGTTCTGCTAGTGCTGGCAGCTGCTTTATTAAAAAATTCTAATAGCTCAAAGTGTGACAAAGTGGTGGCATTGTTACTGTCACTTTCTGTGGAAAACTGTAGTTGGTAACTCATCTGAATGCTGGAGAATAGCTGTCTGGACACCAAGTGGGCTGGAGTTGAACTGTGTGCACACCCGATGGCACTGTTAATTAAAAAATAAACTTTAACTGTAATTAATCTTGCAGCAGTAAGAGTACCCTTGTTCAACTCATCATGAAAAAAAACATTAGATATATTTTTACATAATAAAGGTTTACTATTATTCTGACAGATGATTTGTATGCTTAAAGGGGATGTATCACCTTTATAGAACTTAGGCTAAATAGGTTATATAGCAAATCTGACTAAAATTGTGTTAATATGTATATATTTTTTTAAAGCTTTATTTTGTCAAAATTTAAGTTATAAAGTCTGGGCTGCAGCTACTAACGCATGGATTGTGGTTAACTGTTCTGTAACCGAAGTCCGTCGCTCTTCCTCTGCTGTCCTCCCTCTGTGCAGCCTCCTCCAATGATGGAGGCTTTTGTCTGTAAGCTGGAGCGGTCTCATTGGCAGATATCAGTATCTAGCCAATGAGACTGCTCCAGCTTACAGGCAGAAGCCTCCATCATAGAAGGAGGCTAGATAGAGGAGAGCAGAGGCGGAGCGACGAATTGCAGTCTGTGCGGAAGTAGCTGCAGTCCAGACTTTGTAACTTATATTTTGACGAAATAAAGCTTTAAAAATATATATTTTGACACAATTTTAGTCAGATTCACTATATAACCTAACTATTTAGCCCTAAGTTCTATAGAGGTGATACATCCCCTTTAAAATCGATTTGCTGTTTTGTTGCACGACAAATTATTATTTTACCCCTTGTATGCTTGAGAGGTCTCCAACGCATTGATCTCTCTATCATCCAGTGCTTTAAAATCAAAGATCATGTTGGTTTTTAGCTGTGGTATAGGTAAAAGGTGGTACTGTGTTAGCTATAGAAAAAGCAGGGTACTGGTAGAGTAAAGGTGATCCCTTTCTTAGCTAAGTGGCTCTAGGATGCAACCTTTCAAGATAACTAATGTCACTTCTCGAAAACTTGCATCTTAGAGCCAATTAGTTAGCTAAAAAAGGAATCACATTTACTCTACTGCTTTATCTGTGGTGTCACAATACTAGATTTGGGATTTTTTTTCCTGATGTTGCCAGTTGTGTAAAAGGTTTTGATTTGAGCCAAGAAGTATTTATGTGCACAGCGTAACAGCTTAAAAGTGTGTTTACTAGAAAGGTAGTGGGTTTTTTTTTTTACTGATTAATAGGGTGCTTTTGGGATGGGAATTTGTTTGCGCAAACTAAATTGTAAGCCGCTGTTATTGACACTTCAGAACCCCCTAACAAACATGTTACAAAGAATGTCATTGTTTTTCATAGAATCCTACCTTTTTAACCCTTTGAGTGCTAGTGGGGTATCCAACACATTTCTTTGCAATGCTTTGGTTAGCTCGCTGGTACTCAAAGGCTTAACCCTTTAAATGTTAGTGAGCTCTCCAAGTTGGTGGCCCCGTAGAACAGTGCAGCCGTACCGGGAGCCCTGAACTCCATGCCGTGCCAGGACCATCACTGGTCCTTAAGTGCCGGACTGCCTTGAAAGTCCTGGCACGTCAATGGTCCTTAAGGGGTTAAAGGAGAAATATACCGTAAGAATAAATAGATCAGGGATGTCCAAGTTCAATTCTCAAGTGCCACCAACAAGGCAGGATTTAAGGATTTCCCTGATTAAGCACAGGTGAGTTAATCGATGGCTCATTTACTTTGAATGGGTCATCTGTGCTTAAGCAAAGGAATCCTTAAATCCTGTCCAGTTAGTGGCCCTTGAGGACTGAACTTGGACAGCCCGGAAACAGATAAAGCTGACTGCTGCATCGGGCTAGTCAGTCTTTTAACCCCTTCGCGACACAGGACGTACATGTACGTCCTGTGTGGCTGTCACTTAGTGACAGAGGACGTACATGTACGTCCCGGAAATCCGGCTCCCCGCGCGGCTGCACGCCGTTCGGGGATGCCGGATTCTTTTAGAAAAAAAAAAAAAAAAAGTTAGACGGACGTTAAGTGACGGCCGCGTCTGCACGCGGCCGTCTAAAGTAAGAGCCACTAATTCTTTGGGTACAGTTCACCTTTAAGTGCAGTGATCTGTCCCCACAATGAATTTCTGAGGTGTTACATTAATGAACTGTTAGAGGAACAGAAAAGGCTTACATTAAAACGTTATAATTTTATTATTTTTATATTATATGTCCTTTAAAGGTATAGTATTGTATAATTAAAAAAAAAATCAGTCTTGTGGCCATTCAAAAAATAAACTGAAAGATCCTAGTCCCATCACTCCAACTTTTATTGTTTGAGACCTATTTGCAGCTAAAGTTGCCCCCTCCCTCCCCTTTCCGTGACATCAGAGCTCTAGCTGACTGCAGGGGAATCCGGTCCTGGGACCAGCAGAGGCTCTTCAGCAGAGCCAAGATTACGAGATGTAAAAATAACTTATTCATTGGAATGGTCTACAAAGTGTGCCTGGTTTGCAGGCAGACTTTGTAGACCATTCCAATGAAGTAGTTATTTTTATATCTCGCAAACTTGGCTCTGCTGAAGAGCCTCCAACGGTCCCAGGACTGCTTTCTCCTACAGTCAGCTAGAGCGCTGATGTCAGGAAAAGGGGAGAAGGGGGGAACTTAAGCTGCAAATAGCTCTTAAACCATAAAGGACTGAGATATGGGACTGGGATCGTTTAGT
This sequence comes from Rhinophrynus dorsalis, assembly GCA_037306005.1. Classification (NCBI taxonomy): domain Eukaryota; kingdom Metazoa; phylum Chordata; class Amphibia; order Anura; family Rhinophrynidae; genus Rhinophrynus; species Rhinophrynus dorsalis. Next base: position 28,839,270 of record CM074728.1, read on the forward strand.
TTATTTTTTGAATGGCCACAAGACTGAATTTTTTTAAAATTAGACAATACTATACCTTTTAAAGGAGCCGTAAACGTTTCTAGGAACAAATATGTATTGTAATGTAGGGCTTTTCCTTTTGCATAAAGTAAGGGTACTTCCACTGTTGAGAGATGCATATTTCTAGAATTATTACAGTTTAAAGTTGTGTTTTTACATTAACACTGCCCTCTTGTGGCCACATTCTAAATAGTTATTCTGTTGCATTCGCTGGGTGAGATGAGTCACTGACAAACAGTTCTCACTGACAAACCATCAGGAAATAAATGCACAGTAATCAATTTCCTGATTATTTGGACTTTTATAATATACCAGTTGAACAGCCCGTGTACACGGGCCACAGTGCCAGGCAGGAACGGCCGCGGTGCAGTCATTCACAGTAGAGACTGCCCGCGCAGCAGCTGATAACGGAGCAGGGCACTTGAATTCAACCGTAGTCAGGTGCGCGCAGAGAGGACTGCGGTCTGAATTCAGAGCGTCCCGCTTCTTTATCAGCCGCAGCACGGGCAGTCTGTACTGCGCATGACTTCAGCGCGTGCAGCCATCTGTACTGCGCATGACAGCTTCTGACAAACATGCATTAGCAAATTATTATATAGGATGAATAAAACAACTGACAGCAGTGAAAGTACCCTTGTTATACCCCGCAGGAAAAGCTCTATAAAATATGTTTTCATAAGAAAAAAGTTTACAGCTCCTTTAAATCATGGCAATATGTTCTTTAACCCTTTGAGTGCCAGAGGGGTAGGGAACGCATTGCAAAGCAATGCGTTCCGTACCCCTCTGTCACTCAGAGGTTTAGTATAAAGACAGATTTATTGTAAGTTTTAACACCACCTCTTTTAACATCTTGGTTCTTTGGATATGTACATTGCGTTGCTTTGCTGCATGCTTGAGACCTCTCTGTCAGCCAGGATCCTTTAACTCCTTAATAGACAACCTGTAGCTCTTCAGTTGTTGAAGTTAATGCCCACCAAGCTTTAAAGTTGAAGTGACACAACTTAACCCCCCCCCCATGTATTTTACCAATGCGTTAGACCAGGGCTCAAAATTTCCACTAGCCAATGGCGAGTGAAAATTTAGCCCTGGCGAGTAGAAATTCAGCCCTGGTGGTTATGTTATGGCTTGCAGTGGCAATAACTTTTCAGGTCTGGCTAGTAGCAACGGACTTCAACTTTTAAGCCCTGCGTTACACTCTCTGCTGGTCCTTAAACAGTTTAGTAGGCTCATGCACTGTCCTGCTTCCTTTTGAATAAACTGTTAGCAACAGTCATGTCAGCCTCCATGGATAGGACTGACTTATCTGTTGTTTAAAGAGCAATATTCATAGGGTCCATCAGAATTTTCTGGCAATAGTGAAGTAAGAGGTAGGTCATTATTAAGAGTTATTTCCCCTTTAAGCCTCCCCTTTAGGTTCTTATATAGGACAAGGGTGGCCAGCTTGCAGCCCTCCAGCTGGAGCTGGACTTCAACTCCCATCATCCTCGGCCAGCCACTGGCTGACTGAGGATGGTGGGAATTGTAGTCCAGCAACAGATGGAGGGCTGCAGGTTGCCCACCCCTGATTTAGTACTTCCAATGAAACTGCGCTCCCCGGTAATTCTTAGGCAACGTTTAGTGTCTGGTTCTTACAGTATCGAAAGTTGGCAACTGAACTAATACCAGTCGGCATAGATCAGGAGTTGGGATGCCTCTCTCTAGCTGCTGTGGTCTGACAACAGCTTAAAGGCCACAAGATGTCAACTTCTGGTACAGGATTATTTTCTTTGAAGTTCCAGCTTTGGCAGTTGGGTAGAATATATCAGGGGATTTAAAGAAAATGAAATGCTTTGGAATAGCTATATTCAGGTTATGGCTTTTTAAATACATTGGCTTTTTAACCCTAGTATCTATTTTTTTTTTCTATCCATACAGCAGACTTTTTTCTCCGCTTGCTGTATGTAATACTGAACACTCGGCTCCTGCACTTGCGCCTGTCCATGTGGTGATGTCACTCACAAGTGTAAACAAGACTCCTTATGCAGAAAGATAAACCAAAAGAAAACAGCTGCCAGTGTTGGCTTATTGACCTGCTCACCAAAGCCATTTTTTTTAAAGGCCTTTTTCTTTGATCTAGCTGTCTGTATGAGACATTGAGCTCTGTGAGAGTGGCATAACCACAGGAGAGAGCTTTTTATTGCGGATTCCATTAGCACTACTATGGTGACAACCTGCTGTGCAGAGAGAAACAGACAGCATGTCTGAGAGGGGACGGAGAACCAAGAATTAGCATGGGGTTATTATTGAAGTTTGCTTTTTTAATGATTGATGCATATAAGATTTCTTCCTTTAAAGGGATAGTAATACTTATTACTAATCCCTATATTAAAGTCCTATTAAAAATAAATGTATTGCCCCCAGTGTCATCTCTCAAACCTTTATGGTTTGAGAGATAATTGCTCCTAAAGTTTCCCTCCCCCTTCCCTGAAGTCAGCATTATAGCTGACTGCAGGGAAGCCAGTCGTACGAATTGCAGGCGGCTCTGCAGCACAGCCGGATCACATTAATAAAAGAGAAATCTTTCACTGAAATGGTCTTCTACGTATGCTTGGTTTGCAAGCACACACAGAAGTCAGTTTTAGTGAAAGATTTAACGGGATCGTGGCTCTGCTGCAGAGCCGCCTGATGATCTAAGACCGGATTTCCCTTCAGTCAGCTACAACGCTGACTTCGGGAAAGGGGGAGGGAGAGGGCAACTTTAGGAAAGATAATCTCTCAAACCATAAAGGTTTGAGAGATGACACTAGGGGCAATACATTTATTTTTAATAGGACTTTAATATAGGGATTAGTAATAATTAAGTATTACTATCCCTTTAATGTAAGATCGAAGGTATTTTAAACCCGCTGGGTTCTAGGACATCTCCAACACATTATTTTGCAATGCTTTTGCGATACCGGTAGCACAGGGTGTTATGGGCTTCCTTTAAAGCAGGAAACCCTGATAGTCTGGAGATAATGGAAGTTATAGACCCAACTGCTGGTGGTCCCACAGTTGACTACCCCATCTTTCAACAAATGCTAATAGCAAACTGCAAGTTTCATTTAATTGAGTAGTGCATTGTGTACATCACAGATTAACTATGTAAGGTTTTCACTATAGGATGGTCTTTTATATTATTGCCATAGAGCTTGGTTGAACTTATAGGGTTAGTAATGCCCAAAATAAAGTTTATTTTATATGGTAGATTTTATAAAAAATAAAGTATTTGGAGAGTCTCCTATCTCTCAAACCTTTATGGTTTGAGAGATATCCTCTGCTAAAGTTCCCCCCTCCCCTTCTCCTGAAGTCAGCACTCTAGCTTGACAGCAGGAGATCCCGGTCCGGGGACCAGCCAACTGCTCTGCAGAAGAGCTGAAATCATGTTATTTAAAACAAATTTCTTCATTGGAAAGGTCTACAAAGAGTGCCTGGTTTGCAAGCACACTTTGTAGACCGTGCCAATGAAGTATTTCTTTATAAATAAAGCGAATTTGGCTCTCCTGAAGAGTCTCCTCGAGTCGGCCGACTCGAATCTCCTGCTGTCAGCTTTACAGCTGACATCAGGAGAAGGGGAACTTTAGCAGAGGATATCTCTCAAACCATAAAGGTTTGAGAGATAGGACTTTCTTCAAATACTTTATTTTTGTAAAATCTACCATATAAAATAAACTTTATTTTGGGCATTACTAAAACTTTAAGAAAGACAATTTTGCATGTGTTGCTTTTCGGCTGGGAAAAGAAATGTTCTTCATACCTCTCTTCCCTCTGTTTTGCAGTAGATTTTCTCAGTTCTGGTCTTCCAGTACCCCTAACATTGCAGGTTTTCTGGATTTCCCTAGCTGAGCACAGATAAAATAAATAGAATTAATGATTAACTAATTATCTATCTGTGTTCAGGCAGTGAAATCCAGAAAACCTGCACTGTTAAAGGTACTTGAGGGTGGTGGTTGAGAAACTTTATTGTACGGGAATTTTACAGCCTCAAGTTCAGGAAGTGAGGCAGAAAGCCTCTCGTGCAGGAAGTGAGGCAGAAAGCCTCTCGTGCAGGAAGTGAGGCAGAAAGCCTCTCGTGCAGGAAGTGATGAGTATAGCTCCATGCATAGGAACTGAAGAATGCAATGGAAACTTTGTTCCATTTGCAGTCTAAAAATGCACATGCAATTGAGCAAGTGAAAATTAGATGTGCATTTTTATTGCCAACATTTCAGCCTTTTATATGAGCTAACCTTTCTTACTGTATTTCTGCACTTACCCTGTACCATCAAGACATAGCCACACAGATCACCCACTCATTAAGTATAAGTTCTTCCCATCTATTCTAGAGTCAACAGTGAAGAAGCACACTCACAGGTCTTGAATAGGTGCAAAATTGCTGTCTGAAAATTGTCTAATGTTCAGACTAAATTATTGACACAATTTATATGTATTCAAGACCTATTATGGGTACTTTTTCATTATTTTCTCTTAACCTGTATCTTCCCAAACAATGAGAGCAACCAGGTATCTGGACCCCTTCAAGGGTGAGTTTTTCCCATCCTACTTTATTGTAAATTGCTTGTTCATATAAAGCAACTTGTATTTTTAGCAGTGTTCCTTCAAGTGAGATGTTGATATAACATTTCCTGTCTCCTCTTTGCCCCATCTTTCAATATAAATGACACATGAATGCAAATTAAACCTCCATTTCTTCACCCCACACTTACGTTGCCTTAAAGGAGCAGTAAACTTTTTTTATGAAAAAATATATATTGTAGGAATTTTCCTATTGAGTAAAATAAGGATACTCCCACTGCCGAGAGATTTATATTTCCAGAGTTATTACAGTTTAAACCCATGTTTTTTGACATTAGTAGTGCCCTCTAGTGGTCAAATTCTAATTAGAGAAAAGTCAGAGACGTACAGTTTTTCATAGAATGTGATAGAAACTGCCTGTCACTTCCTGTCAGTTAGAACTATCAGGAAGTAAACACAGTAAATTCACTTCCTGATTATTTAAACTGCTATAAATTTTGAATAAAACGTCTGGCAGCGATGGGAGTACCCCTGTTTTATTCTGCTCTATAAAATGTGTTTTCATAAAAAAAACTTTACTGCTCCTTTAAGAAAGAGATGAAAGCAGCTGAGAAGATTTAAGCCTTTTTCCTAGTTGGCAAGCACAGGTCCGCATAGATGAGACACTGCTGTTTATTCAAATTGACTTAACCCATTAACTTTTGTAAATTTTTAGCAAATTATAGAGTAGTAACGTGCTTTAAGGATATATTATTGAAATGAATTTCTAGTTCATTAAATTGATTTAATGAGGAGCATTTCCATGGTTACAAATATCAAATCTGAATGCTGGTCCAAATTCATTATTCATTCTGTATTGATTTTTGTTTAATACAAATATATTTATTCATTTGGAGTCCCACATATGTATGTATGTGTGTGTGTAGATATATATATATATTTATATATAAGATTCACACTGAATACCTGGAGGCTTAACCTGTTGAGTGACTGCACTCAAAGGGTTAACACCATTACCTTGTAATGTGTTAGTCATACCCCAGGCAAACTAGATTTAATCAGAATGTTGCAATGTAAATTAATAACAAAGTGTAACCCTTTGAGTGCCACAGGGGTATCCAGTGCATTGCTTTGCAATGCCTTTCATACCCCCTGGCACTTGAAAGAGGGTTAAGATTAATCACTAGCCCAAAATATTGGTGAACCTTGCAGCCCTTGAGTGCTAGATACTTTTCATATGGCACTGTAAAGTCTGTTCTGCTAATCCCTACTCTTCCTTTTAACATTGTCCTCTGTTTCAAAGGCCACCCCAATTTACAATTGAACACTGCATCCAGTCTTGTAGGTTTTTGAAAAAAGTCATAATTACACCAACCCACCTCACCCATAGTTCAACAAAACAAATGAAAGGGTAGATTTTTGATTTGCAAGTTTCTTATGCTTGTTGGGGGTGAGAAAGACATTGGAACCCAACATGGAGCGGTTCTTCAGACATCCAAATACAGCATAGAGAACAAATAAATAATACATTTAGTGTAAATGGGGGCTTTTAAACACTTGAATATTAGACTTTTCCCAAAGAATTGCAAAGCAATTCTCTGCCAAACTATATATCTAATATTATCTAATATCTCTCTATCTCTCTCTCTCTCTCTCTCTCTCTGTGTATATATATATATATATATATGAGAGAGAGAGAGAGAACGCGCATTGAAGGGGTTACAACCAAATTATTGGGAATTTTTATTTTGTCTCCATGGTGAAATTAGTTTGAGCTGGAAAGTATCTGTTTTTATTGTTATACTTTTACCCCATTGTGTAGTGTATACACTTTCTGCATTCATTTTTACCAGTAAAGCAGTCGGGATATACGGTATCACAATGGCTTTCACTGCCAGAGGGGTGTCTTTTGTAGGTTCACGTTGCACCATAAGGGTTAATGAAATATGAATAATTTTTTTCACTATCACTAGCAATTTCTTGAAGATCAGTGGTTTAACAAAGGCCCCTGAGCTTTTCTGGAATGACCAGTATGAACATTTGAATATTAAATGGTGCAGTTAATAAAGAGACATGATTTTATTTGAACAACCCCATCCGTTTTTAATAATCCGATACAGAGAATGCACTACAAATTAACTCCCAGGGGACAGTAGTAGACTAAAAGTAAGGTCTAATGACAGAAAACCAGCAATTTCCTATGAACCAGTGTTACAGCTGCACAGATCAACTCTTCCCTTCTGCAGGCCAAATATTTTCACTTGAATGAGCCATTTTAATCTTGAGACCTGTTTCTACTGAATTTCATTAGCTTTCTCGAATTTCATGAGGCATATGAAACATTTCTAAACAGCAACCATTCTGTTTTTTTGGGATTGTTTTATGTAACTGAAAAAGTAAGGTCCTCTGTAGCGAAACCAAGTTATTTAACCCTTTGAATGCTGGAAAGGTGTCCAATGCATTGCACAGCAATGCACTAGATATCTCTCTGGCACTCAAAAAGTGTTAAAGCTGCAGTTGACCTGCTATATGTCAGAACATTTTAAATTAGTAAACCTTTATTTAAAAAATATATATATAGCTTTCCCTGCTGAGAAGGACATGTTTAATTCCAAAAGTATTACTTTAAATTGTTGCTTTTTTACATTGTGCCAGTCTTGGGGGAGATTCACTAAGAGGTGATAAAGTGGAGATGACTTCTCCAATGATATCACTTTTCCAATTCCTATATTATTCTATGGAGCCTATGCACTGAGATTTCTTTAAAGGGATAGTAAAGTCCCATAAAAAGTATGTTCTAAATTGTAGCTGCACTAAAAAAACATTCAATGTGCTTAATCCTTTCTCTCAAACCGTTATGGTTTGAGAGAAATAAGAAAATAAAGTCCTCCATTCCCTCCCCTTTCTGCCTGACGAGCTGTAAAGCTGTCAGAGGCAGAATCCGGTCGCCCGGCTGTAGGCGGCTCTTCAGGAGCACTGTCATCTAGATATCTAATTATAATTACTTCATCAGTATGGTCTACATGTGCCTGGCTTGCAAGCACATGTTGTGGACCATTCCAATGAAGTAATTATACTTAGACATCTAGATGACAGCTCTCCCGAAGAGCAGCCATCTGGTCCCGGAAGCAGTATTTCATGACGTCCACTGAGAAGGGGGAGAGAGAGGAGGTCTTTATTTTCTTACATCTCTCAAACCATAACGGTTTGAGAGAGAGGATTAAGCACATTGAATGTTTTTTTAGTGCAGCTACGATTTAGGACATACTTTTTATGGGACTATACTATCCCTTTAACTTTGGAGAGCTTCGTGAATAGACTCCATAGAATAACATGGGAAAAGGAGAAGTGATAAACTGGACAAGTCATCTCTTTATCACCAGTTAATGAATCTCCCCCCTTGGTGTTCAGTCATGCAGTTCATCTGGTGTCCAGACAGTTATTCTATTGCATTATGTGGGAGAGGAGAGTGATTGGCTATTTTTTTCCATAGAAAGTGGTAGTAAGAGTTTCATCACTTCCTGACAGTTTGAACAGTTACAGCTTTTGAATAAAGCAACTGCAGGCAGTGAGATTACCCTTGTTTTACTCAACAGGAAAAACCTGTAGGATACGATATTTTGTTTTTCTCAAGAATTCTTAACTGATCCTTTAAGAGTTTGTGAGAACATGTATGATTCCTGTTTTGATCTAGGAGGTTTACATTTTAAAAAATGATCTCCATGTTGGTCATTGAGAAGGGCAATACATCTTTATAGACCGATTACAGTTTGCAGCTTTTAAGAAACAACATATTAAAACATGTATGGGGTTTCAAAAGGCTCTACATTGTTTGTTCTTCTAAAATAGTATTGTCCGCCATTTTGATAATACTGGATACTATGTGATTGTCTACAGTGGGAATGTCCCAAACTGTACTTAAAGGGGAACTACCACCTGACACAATCTTAAGCTTCACTAAGTCCCCATCCGGCGACTAGCTGCTTAGTAGCAGTAGTCGCCAGAATAATTACCTTATTTAATAGATTTCTGCTCTCTTCCATGGGTGACAGGCAGGACGGAGCGCGGACATCTTTCCATTGTGACGTCCACGCTCCCAGCTGGAGCAAAATGGCTCCTAGCAGCGCCTCCTAGATCCTGCTGGGACTGACAGAGCAGGCACGTGGACATCACAATGGCAAGATGTCTACACCCCGTCCTGCCTGTCACCCATGGAAGAGAGCAGAAATCTATTAAATAAGGTAATTATTCTGGCGACTAGCGCTACTAAGCAGCTAGTTGCCAGATGGGGACTTAGTTAAGCTAAAGATTGTGTCGGTAGTTCCGCTTTAAGGGCTTTCCAGAATTTAAGGATTTCTCTTCCTGAGCACAGGTGTATTTCTCAAATTGACTAGGCCCCTGATTTTGGAATACAGATTGCTAATCATTGTAATTAATAACTTGAATGGTAGAAAAATCCAAAACACATTGCTTCACAAGTCATTGAAAACCTCTAGCATCTAGTATGGAAGGGTTTGCACCCATTTTACCTGCATGTTCAAACTTGATATGATTCAGATCTTTCCTGCCACAGCTCTATACTCTACACTCTGACATGCCAGAAGTTTTAAAGGAGCAGTAAACTTTTTTCATGAAAAATATGTTACCGAGAATTTTGCTACTGTGTAAAACAAAGGTATTCCCATTGCTGGGAAATTTTTCGTAAGTTTGAGCTGTAATAATTTTTGCATGAAAACTGTATCTGACAGTGGGAGGAGTTCACTTGTTTTACTCTGCAGGAAAACTACCATTGCAGTTCTTTTCTTTAGAAAAAGTGTACTGCTCCTTTAAAAACAAGTTGTTATGGGTGAAGAAGAAAAAAAAAAAGTGGGCTAAACTTTAATTTCAGTGTGAGATGTAGGACCGAGACATTGACAGTATATGCTAACATTATGAGCAAAGGTCAAGCTTCAGCCCAAAAACTATACAACTATAAAAGCGGGTTAATCTAATCTACGTGGCCCATTTGAGTTTACTGCCTCTATACATTGACATTTAGTTTACTTTAATTGCCCTACCTTAAATAAATTAACATAACGTTTCCATTGCATAATGTATACATTATCTTATCTACACCTGTTATAAGCCAATATCACTGCTAACTCTTTGACTTCTTTGGCTGTAATTTAGTGCAGCATGTCGTGGGTCGTTTAAAATTTGTTCTTGTTTTATGAAAGTATTTGCTTTTTTTTCCTAATCTATTAGATAAGAACATATTTTTGAAACTGAAAATGCAGTTAGTAGAATTTAAATTGAAAACGTGATAAAACATGTAAAATCTATTTTAGTTGACGATTTTGTAAAATGCACTTTTGTGTCTTTTATTTTTTTTTTTCTTCCTCCTTGGTCTCCCAGATCTGTATTTCAATGTTTACAGATGGAATGGAAAAAAAACATTCCCTATAATCTTCTGTGAAAAAAATATATTAGAAGTAATTCTTAAAACAGAAATACAATAAATTTGAAGAATTGTATTGATTTAGAAAATGTATGTTTTTGATGCCTTTTTATTGGTTCTGGTTTGAAATGAAAATATATTATCTTTCCTGCTTTACATGCCGCTATGACAATCATGTCCTCGTTTTAGTTAAGGTGGACCCCTCACAGTAAATGTAATAACATTTTATAGAGCGTTAAAACTGACCATATGTTGTGCTAGTCATTTGTTTTTAATTGTCTTCGTGAAATGCACCTATTTTCTGTGGCATGGTATGGCGCTATATGCTAATTAGTTTGTGTTAGTATTGCCACACATTATTCTATAAATGTATTTAGACAGAACCAACACACTGAGTGCATTTCTGATAGCACAGCAAACTTTCAGTTTGGTTACAAATAAAACTAGCATACTGTTTAGGGAATTACCATAGAGTGAACAATATGCCACCAGAATATAAAGGTTAATTTCTCTTATGGCCTATATGGAACACAGGTACCATGGGGTTGAGGTCCCACCTTTTGAGGGCAGGGCACATCTCAGATAGAGTTTTGTGGGTGGAGACTTCCTACTCCTCCTCCAGTTCAACCCTTCCCCTGCCCTGCAAGTACCCAGAATGAATGTGTCCTTCTAAATGTTCGAATGGCAGGGAACACTCTTAGTTTTTAGTGATTTATTATTTTTCTGATGTATATGGGGCGTTACAATTCCCTCATTAGGTGGGTTAAAATTACTGGGCTCCCCCTGGAGTGGATTGACCAGTGTGCAGGTGCTGTGTGGACCCGACCCTTGCAGCCCTATAGAGGGAATCTTGCATGTCAAGTTTTCCCTCCCATCAGAGTCTCTTGGGGCTGTTTGCATTCACCTACATTGGTAACCTGAAGACAGAAAACTGGTGAGTAACCCCTTGAGTGCCTTGATCCACATTTGTCCCAATTCTTTCTCTCTCCATATAGAGGTGTCCTGAGCCTTTGCTTTTTGGTATTTTCATCTTCTGTATTATTCCTTCCTGAATGCTTTGGAGTAAGGATTGCTGCTGTTTTGGGTGGGGCTTAATCCTTTCTATGCTGTTTTAACTTCTTTGGTATGTCTTTTTTTTTTTTAGTCCCCCTTGATGTTCCCTGGGCTTTTTGGGTATCTGGGTCACCTTATTAAATTTTACTGAATTTGTTGTTGTGACCCCTTTAAGAACGGGAGCCCACCTGCTGCCGTCTTTGCTCCATTGACTTCTATGGGAATTTTGTATTGGGACATATTTCTGCAACTGTTTGTAAGATGAAAATCGTAGAGGGCTCCATCTTCTTGTCTTTCTTGTCTTCTCATGCTCTTTCATGCGGTTAACATCCTGAGTGTCCAGGGAGCTCATGGAGATTCCATGAACGGAGTTGTTGGCATTGCTAGGTGACAGAGAAGACTATGTTTCCCAGAATGCCCTTTTCACAGATTGTTTCAAATTGGCCGCCTGTTTTGCAGCAACCGTTTTACTTCTCTTGTGCTTATTCTATGCAGAGGCAGACTCTCGTTCTCCAGAGTAACCCTTCACTGGCCAGATAATTGCATTTTCTGAGCTTTTAAGAGTGATTTGTCATTCTGGGAGTAGTTTCTAGTGTTTTGTACTAGTGTGGGACTTTTACTATCGGGATGTCGAACTCTAAAGGGCATGGGGGTAAATCTAAGGCTAAGGACTCGGGGGCCAGCCCTTTTCCCCTCACTTGCTGTTCCTCATGCCAAACTGGGCTCCCTTGGAAGTTTTCAAGATCTCTTTGCCCTTTTGTTCTGTGGCCCCTACTACTCCACCGGAGCCCTCCAGCACTGAACAGGAGCCAGCATGGGTTAATGCAGTTCTGTTTTCAGTGACCCAAATTCCCTTTTCTCTTCAGAGGGTTCTTCGGTCATTGAGACCCACCACTATCTTCAAATATGTGGCCCCAGTATCTTGGAGTATTCCTCAGATCCTAGGGGCTTCCTCAGAGGAGGATTTGTGAGAAGAGGGGAAATGAGTAAGAGGAAAAGGAGGATACGGATTCTTCCTACTCATATTGGGACTCTTATGAGGCTGACCCCTTCCCTCAGCTGAGGGGCTCATTAGAGATGTCTTGGAGACCCTTCAGGTCTCTGACACCTCTGTTGAGGGGTCTTCTTCTATTGATGTCTTCCAGAGACATCCATAGATGTCTTCCAGCTCCTTCTGAAAGAGTGGAAGAACCCAGACAAACAGCAGTCAATCCCCAAGAGTACTAAGCAGTACCTTTTTTCAAAGGCAGCTTTGGAGCAGTGAGCCTCTCCTCCAGCCGTGGACCCCCTGTTTCCTGATTGGCTAAGACTACTGCCTTTGGCAGATGCAGACAGCTCTAGTGTGCCCCTCAACCGACAAGAGGATCCAGCCGACAAGAAGCTGGGCTGTGTCCTCCAGGACAGTTTTGAGGCTACTGGAGCGGTACTTAGACCTATTTTTGCCTCAGCGTGGGTTAACAGGGCTGTTGCTGTGTGGGATGAACAGCTAATGGAGGTTGTCCATGCAAAGGTTTCCAAGAAGGATTTTTTGACTCTTTTGACCAACATTAACCCCTTAAGGAACCGGCCGCGCATGGTGCAGTCACTTAAAGGGGAACTACCACCCCACCACTTAGCTCAAAAAGGGACTGACAGCGCATGGACGTCACTATGACGAGATGTCCGTGCTTCCTGATCCTGTGACCATCGGAAAAATGCAAAACTCTTTGGAACCGGGTAATATTGCTGGCGGCTAGCGCTACTAAGCAGATAGTCGCCAGATGAAGACTCATTTCAGGTTAAGTTATTGCGGGGTGGTAGTTCCCCTTTAAGTACCATGGAGCATTTTTTTTTCTTTTAACCATTCGATTGGGGAGCCCAGAATTCCATGACGTACATGTATGTCCTTGGTCCTTTAGGGACCGCAACTTCATGACGTAAATGTACGTCATGCTCCAGGGGTTAAGGAAGCTAACAATTATGTGTCTGAGGCTCTTTTTGAGGTGGTCAGGTTCTTAGCTAAGGCCTCGGCCTTCTCTCTTGCTGAGTAGAGCACTCCTTGGCTTTAGATTTGATCTGCGGACCAATCTTGTAAGAAGTCACTGTTTTGTTTTTTTTTTACCTTTTTGGGGCAAGTCCCTGTTTGGACCTGAACTGAAGCAGATTGTTAGTGATGCTACTGTGGGCAAGAGCACTTTGTTGCCTCAATTGGTCACAAAATGTCTTTTTCACTCCCCCTCTGCCAAACGGAAGCACAGAGACTGCAAGGTTCACAGGCAAGCCACCTTTCTTGTTTTTTCAAAAGGACAAGGCAGTTCTTCAAACTTCTTGGGAATTTTTTCCCAAGGTAGTTTCTGATTTCCACATCAATCAGGAGATTTTTGTGCCTTCCTTCTGTCCTGATCCTAAATCTGACAAGGAGAGTGATCTCCACTTGCTGGATGTAGTGCAGTGTCTTAGGTTATATGTGCACTGGATGGAATCTTTCCTTAAAGGGACAGTAATGTCCCATAAAAAATAAAACTTCTACTTTTGGAGAGCTTTAAAAAATAAATTATGTGCCACAAACCCTGTCTCTCAAAAACGTTATGGTTTGAGAGATATTCGCACTGAAAGTTCCCCTCTCCTTCCCCTTCTCCTGATGTTAGCAGTAAAGCTGACAGCAGGAGATTCGAGTAGTGCAACTGAAGGAGGCTCTTCAGCAGAGCCCAAATCACGTTATTTCAAAAGAATTACTTTGTTGGAAAGGTCTACAAAGTGTGCTTGCAAACCAGGCACACTTTGTAGACCTTTCCATTGAAGTAATTCTTTTGAAATAACATGATTTCAGCTCTGCTGCCGAGTCACCGGCTGGTCCCCAGACCAGGAACTCCTGCTGTCAGCTAGACACTGACGTCTGGAGAAGGAGAGGGGAACTTTCAGTGCTAATATCTCTCATATGGGACTTAGTTTATTTTTTTTAAGCTCTGTAAAAGTATAAGATTTTTTTTATGGGACATTAGTATCCCTTTAAGATGGACTCCTTACTGGTCATTCCTGAGAGTCCTAGGACAGGTCAGGCTGCTTCCAAGGTCACCATGGCCTCTTGGATCAAGTCTAATATACAGCATGCGTGGGCGTCGGTGTTTAGAGTATTTATTCTGAAAGGAGCTTCCTTCTTCTCTTGCTGTCCCTTTTGGGGTGGCTTTGCTCACATCATACCTGGAGGTGGGGCAAGGGTTGAGCTGGAGGAGAGGCTGGGGGTTTCCTCTCACAAGACTGTCTTTTTTTGAGAATGTTTTCTGCCCTCCAAAGAGGATCTCAACCCCATGGTACCTGTGTTCCATATGGACTAAGAGAAAGGGATTTAACAGGTAAGACTAAAATCCTTTTTTTACAGTAATGCAACATACGGGTACACTTGAATTCTATGTAAACAGTGCCAGATTTCCCAATAGGTAGAGTAGGCATCTTTCTACAGTTCCAAATTTTGAGAGGTGCCTCAGCAGTGCTGGCCACACCCACTTTCTGAATTGAGGTTGTGGCCAGAGCAATCTCGATGTCCATGCATTAGTCTTATAACAGAGAATGTTATTTACCCCCTTGGATGCTGGAAAGATCTCAAACGCGTTGCTTAGCATGGCGTTGAAGAGCTTTCTAGCATTCAAGGGGTTAAAGCATTTTTATGTCTTTACTGGATATAGCCAAGGATATTTTCTGTTCCAGGATGAGAGTGGGTGTGGGATAATGGAGGTGTGGCCATGGGTGTATCTAAGAGCGCCCAGAGTGCCTTGCCTAGGGGGCGCCTGGCATGTAAATCCGGCCCTATCTGTAATACAAATTAAACGTCTTGGAGTGACAGTTCAGCTTCAAAGGAGCAGCATTTTATTTATTTTTTTATGCCTTTGAATGTGTTACATACCTCTCTGGCATTCAAATGGTTAAATGTAGTACAGTGTATTGTAGAGTTTTTCCTGTTGAGTAAAACAAGGGTGCTTCACTCCTGGAAATGCATCTTTAGAGAATTGCTGCAGTTACTTCCGAATATTTTACACTGACAGTGCCATTTAAAGGGATAGTAATACTTCGTTTTATCTTAATTTTATTTTGTAGGCATTAAAAATTATGAAGAACGATATAAGTCTCATCTCTCAAACCTTTATGGTTTGAGAGATATTCACAAGCAAAGTTTCCTTCCTGCCTCTTTTACCTAGTGTAAGCCATCTCTTCTCAGATGTGGAATCCAGTCTATAGACCAGAGAGATAACAGGGGACAATCTTCTTCCTATGAGAACAATGAAAACCCTGCCCCCCTTGACAAGTTTTTCAGGTTTTTCCCTTATCTTAATTGAAGATTGTCCCTCTCTGCAGTCTACCTGGGCACCTCCCTTCTGCTCTGGCTGAGCAGTGTTTCATCAGTAAAATGGACAGGAGGGGAATACTTTATCATTCAGTTACTCTTGAACTACAACTCTGACAGAATTGAAATAACACTCTCCAAAGTCCAAATACTATGATGATTAATTAGAGCTGCTTTTATTATGAAACATTACTATCCCTTTAATGGCCACAAAGTTATATTGTTCACTTGGTGGTTATACACTAAGGTTTGATAAAGAGGCGATAATGCGGAGATCACTTCTCCAGTGTTATAAACTCTCCATAGTCTTGTGTCATTCTATGGAGCCTATACAATAAGATCTCTCAAGATAAAGAAATCTTACTGCATTGGCTCTGTAAGAAAAAAAAAAACAGGAACAGGAGAGGAGTTCTCTCCTCTTCATTATCTCAATCACACTTTGGTGCATCTCTCCCCTGGTTTTCAGTTGTTCTGTTGAATTCTATGGGAGAGGTGAATCATTGTTTTCCATAGAATGTATAAAAACTGTTAGTGGCCGAACTGTCAGGTGATTAAGCTGTTAGTCACTTCCTAACAATCTGAGTGGTTGTTACTTTTGAATAAAACTGATGGCAGTGGATGTGACCCTATTTTACTCAGCAGGAAAAGCAATATAACATAGCATTTCATTAAAAATGTATTCTGGTCACTTAAGTACTGTAGTTGTCAGTGTGCAACCAAATGCTTTGGAAAGATCTCTGGAATCCAAGAGTGGTGAAAGGAAGAGTAATAGACAATTGTCCTATATAATAATTTGCTAGGATGTTTGTCAGAAGCCATCATGAGCAGTAGAGACTGCTTATGCTGCAGTCATGTGCAGTACAGAGTGCACGAACGCACCGCGGCTGAAACGGAGCAGGACACTCCGAATTCGGACCGGAGTCCTCTATGCACACCGTCATGAGACCGCTTGTTCCCAGGAAGGTGTGCAGAGAGGACTACTGTCCGAATTCGAAGGGCCCCGCTCCGTTTCAGTGCAGTGCAAATGGAGCGGGGCACTCCGAATTCAGACCAGAGTCCTCTATGAAGTCCCATGAAGGTGCGCAGAGAGGTTGCAGCACAGGCAGTGAGCAGAGAGGCTCCGGGCACCAACCGAGACTGCTGGGTGGCACTGAAAACTGTGGTGCAGTAAGAGCAAAAGTGGGAGGGAATGGCCCATGTCCCTGCTCCCTTCGTAGTACTGATGCTCTGTGAGTGAACACTGGGCATGAGCATGCATTCTTACTCCTCTGTCCCCTCCTCCACCCAGAGGGTTTCTGTTTATGACCACAAACTGGTAACCAAGAAAAGCAGAAAGTGAGAATAAAGACTAAGATAAAATGTGCTTTTATTATTAGTGCCGCAAGAGAAGGAGTAACATGAGTTTTTCATTGAACTGGGGTCCTAGTTCACAATGCCCAGCTGATGCTATGGGCACCTTGGGAAAGCACATAAAGGAGCAGTAAACATTTTTTTTAACCCATGGTATAGAGCTGCTCCTGCTGAGTAAAACAAGCCCCCCCCCACTGTAGTTCAGTTCATAAGGAAGTGAATTGCTGTGCATTTACTTCCTGAACATTCTAACCAAGGGCATGACCCTATCAAATTCTATGGAGAACTGTTTGTCATTGACTTTCCCCCCCAAATAGAATATAACAGAATAACTAATTAGCAGTAGCGTTAAAGGGATAGTAATGCTTCACAAAAACATCAGCTCCAATTAATCTTCATAGTATAGAGTGTTATTTCAATACTGTTAGAGTTGTGGTTCAAGAGTAATTGAATGATAAAGTTCCCCTCCCGCCCCTTTTACCTACTGTAAACCATCTCTTCTCAGATGTGGAATCTGGTTGCTAGACGAGACAGATAACAGCAGGGGACAATCTTCTTCCTGTGAGAACAATGAAAGCCCTGCTCCCCTTGACAAGTTTTTCAGCTTTTTCCCTTATTTTAATTGAAGATTGTCCCTCTCTGCAATCTACCTGGGCACCTCCCTTCTGATCTGGCTGAGCAGTGTTACATCAGTAAAAGGGGTGGGAGGGGGATACTTTGTCATTGAATTACTCTTGAACTACAATTCTGACAGAATTGAAATAACACTCTCCAAGCCCCAAATACTATGAAGATTAATTAGAGCTGCTTTTATTATGAAACATTACTATCCCTTTAAGTAACCATATTGACTCCTCTTACCTTAGTGCAGGGGTCAGCAATGAGAGGATCTGCAGCTATTGCTGTAATACAAAATAGTAACATAGTTGAAAATGTTGAAAAAAGACATACATCAATCAAGTCCAACCTTTGACATATCACTCCTGTTGATCCAGAGGAAGGCTACAAAAAAACTTTTTAAGCCATCTCCAATTAAGCCCCAGTTGGGTACAAAAATTCCTTCCTGACTCCAGAAGACAATCAGATATTTTCCTGGATCAACATCCTATCTTTTACAGAGCATTTCCTGCATCCCATCACTGTCAGATGTTTTATTCAAAATTTATAGCAGTTTAAATAATCAGGAAGTGAATTTACTGTGTTTACTTCCTGATAGTTCTAACTGACAGGAAGTGACAGGCAGTTTCTATCACATTCTATGGAGAACTGTATGTCTCTGACATTTCTGACTTTCCTCTCCATTAGAATCTAACAGGAAATCTAATTAGAATTTGACCACTAGAGGGCACTGCTAATGTAAAAAAACATGGGTTTAAAATGTAATAACTCTGGAAATATAAATCTCTCGGCTGTGGGAGTACCCTTATTTTACTCATTAGGAAAATCACTACAATAAATATTTTTTTCATAAAGGGAACATTGCTCCAGGCTCAGGCTAAGATACCTGTTAAAATCACAGTTAGCTGAAGAATTTATAATCCTCTTCCCTGGCCAGTAGGTCCCTGCTACAATTAAGTCACTGATAACATTTTGTGGATCAGTGCATTTGTGCACCTTAGTGTGGTAAAGAGGTGAATCCTGTAACTTTAGTCTCATTCTGCTGTTAGTAAGACTCTTTTAAAGCTTCAGGATTCACCTCCATACAAACACACTGACCCCTGAAACTAATGCTGACATAATCTCAGAGAAGATGAGTCAGCCAGCATGATCAAGTAAAAAAAGTCTGAGCTCTGCAACTCGTTCCCAGTGTGGTTTCAGTAGATATCCCTGATTGAGCCTGCATCACACACAGATCTGGCATCAGTGGGTGGTATCAATAAGTTCATCCCAGCTACTGACTCACCTATGGCCTTAGGTTAACATGAGAGGTTATATTACAGTGTTGAAAATAATGCAGGAATTTGGTATAAAGGTTCCCAATGGATCAGTTCATTTTTTTTATCTCAAGGCGCAGGAGAACATAGAACGCTGAAACTTTGTTACATTACTGCACTGATGAAAGCAAAGCACTGAAGTAAATGGAAGCACTTAAAAATAATGCATATGTTACACGTATTTGTATTTAAAGGGATAGTATTGCTTGAAAATAATTTTATTTTATATTGTAGCCCTTAAAAAAACATTAAACATGATTTAAGTCTCATCTCCCAAACATTTATGGTTTGGGAGATATTAGCAAGTAAAGTTTATTTCTCTTGTCCTGGCTGTTTTAGCCAAGTCTGCCATCTAGTGGACAGATTTGAAATCTGGTCCACAGATCAGCGGATAGCTCTTTAGCAGTGCCAAGATCACGATCTTTAAAAAGAACTACTTCACTGGAACTGTCTACAAAGTGTGCCTGGCTTGCAAGCACACTTTGTAGACCATTCCAATGATGAAATTCTTTTTAAAGATCGTGATCTCTGCACTGCTGAAGAGCCGTGACCGGTCCCGGGATCGTATCCCAAATCTGAAGGCTTGAGCAGTGATGTCACTCCAGGGGAAACTTTAGTTGCTAATATCTCCCAAACCATAAAGGTTTGGGAGATAAGACATATCATTTTTAATGTTTTTTTAAGGGCTACAATATAAAATAAAATTATTTTCAAGCAATGCTATCCTTTTAAAAGCAACAAATAGTAGCAGTTATTTGTTAATACTGCCTCAAAGTGTTATAAGAAGCAAGCAGAAGACCACATAGAGCAGCAGGGATTTGGATGCCATTTTCTGTCTCATTATGATAGATGCAGATAGTCTTATTAGCGCATTGCAGAAGCACCCACCCATTCATAATCCACAAGTTCCTCCTTATTCCAATATAAGAAACAACAAGTTGGATGATAGTGCATAGGTAATGAATGCAGGATATGAGGACATGGATACCAAAGTAAAGGCTTACTAAAGTATGTTTCTGTTTAATAAATTGGGATTTCTAATACAGAACATAGCATTATGTTTTGTGTATGGCCATGTTTTGATTTATGGGCTGTGAACAGGTGGACCAGTGTTTGGACTAAATCTTCAAATGACCTTTAAGCAGAAAATGGATTGATTCGGATGTTGTGAGTTGTAGTCCCTACATATCTCCTAGTTCAACTATTGACTACCCTGGGCCTTAGTTCTCTGTGGTTTATTGGTAATGTACTTTTCTTTTGAGACATATACAAAGTAACAAACCAATTACTTCATAAGTGTTTATATGTTTTATTTATAAATTATAAACTTATAATGAACCTCAAAATAAAATATTTTCCGTATTTATGCACATAACATTCTAAAGTTTGTCATATTGTCATACAAAGATTTGAATACTTTGGTATTTGGTGATACTTTTCTTATTTGGACTAAGTTGATACTTTAAGTCAAGCATGCTGAATCACAAAATCTGTTCAGTCACAGACTGTTCAAAATGCAGAGTTACCAAGTTTTCTTCACCTTCGAGCATCTTAGATTGTTATCTAACTGTCACGGTTTCCCAAAAATAATTCAGGAGTCAGGCCGGTATAGTAAAATGACAATATTTATTAAACAAATACAAACAGAATATAACAATAAATAGGAGAATCACAGGCAATAGACACGAGGAACAGTAGAGGTCCCACTAGAGGTCAGCAACTCTATCAGGAATAGGAGTCTGCCTAAACGAGGGAACCTCTACCAGAGACATGCACGCTCCCCTGTAGTCTCTGTGATGGGAAAGATTCCGGAACGCTGCTGGGGACAACCTGACTCAAGCTTGCAGGCAGGGGAAGGCAGAGGAAACTCCCAAAGGAGGCAGTGATAGGGAGATGCTACTGACGTGCGCCTGCCGTCAGTTCCGTGGAGTAAGAAGCCGCAACCACAGTCTTAACCAGGGCCACAGGTCCGCACCAGATTGGGTGTCTACTGTGTGCAGGGACTAGGTAAGAGAATAGTTAGACAGGGCCACAGGTCATCACCAGGTTGGATGGTCAGACAAGCTGGGTCATACACAAAGTAGTTAGTCAGCCAGAGCCACAGGTCAGCACCAGGATGGATGGTCAGACAAGCCGGGTCATACACAGTACAGGTAGTCAGCCAGAGCCGCAGGTCTGCACCAGATTGAGTGTCCGCTATACACATTGAGTAGGCAGGAGAATAGTCAGGCAGAGCCACAGGTCAGCACCAGGATGGATGGTCAGACAAGCCAGGTCATACACAGAGCCCAAGGAAACCCAACTGTGTAGAACAACAACGCAAGGGCAACTGAGAATGGGCTCAGTTCCCTCTTAAAGCCCAGCCCAGGAAGTGGATGGGAGGAGATACAGCCAAGCAATACAAAACAGGGGTCTGCATCATTCTGCCGATTCTCTCCTGTAAATGATGCATCCCGTCATGATACGTCAAACCAGCAACCCGCACCTGCGTCAAAACAAGCACCATATCCAGCTGGCAAGAAGACATGGGAGGCCAATGACGCCGCCAGGCGTGCTCAAACCAGGCATAGTCAGCGACGTCTGGGAGGAAGCGACCGCAACCTCCTGCGTCCTCGTCGGCAGCATCGCTGGAACTAGGCAACTATCACACTAACTTGGGAACTCTTCAAAACAGACTGTGTGATTAAAATTTTTGTGTCAGGTTCCCATTATTTGAGCTATAGGCCACAGTAGGCCTCTGACTAGTCTTCTACTTTATGATTTGTTGCCTCCAATCTCTGCCTACTTGTTGCTGACCATTCTCTCTGTCTGACCCTCCTTCAGTCACTTGAATTGGTACTGCTGTTCTTGCCTACCTGTTGCTGATCTGGTTTTCCCAACCTAGAGAGGCTTGGCTACATTGTGATTAGTCCGCAAGTCTCCTCAGACCTCCACCAGGCATCTGTGTTTTCTTAAAATTTGCATCCTGGAAGATTGCTGTCATTTGACCCTTTGTGCCTCTCCACCTCATTGGACATTTCCCCATCATCAGCCTCTCTCTCCCTCTCAGATGCCCCTTGTCTCTTAAGAGCTGCTGGCTCTTTTCTCCGTCTGTACTGGGACTTTGATTCCTGACGCTTGAGCGACCTCTAGTTGTCTCAGTGCAAACTCCATATTACCTATCCCTTCACTAGAGGATACATCTTCAGCTTCTGTTCTACTAGAGTTAATCTTATTTTTAGCTCTGTTGTGAAGTCATTAGCAGTCGGATGCAGAAATATAGTGGGGAACAAATGCAAAATGCAAATGTAAAGAAAGAAATTGCAGTTGAAAAAGGCATAAGGTATATACAAGGGAACAAGGGGTTGTAGAAAAGTCCCAACAAGTAACAAATAAAACCATACCATTATCAGATATCGGGTTAACACAAGAAAAGATCATGGGAAGACTGAACAAAATTTAGACTGACAGAGTACAGGGTCCTGATGGTGTACATTCAAGGGTTCTTTGGGAACTCAGTGAAGTGATAGCAAGATCCCTCTTTTTACTCTTTAACCCTTTGAGTGCCAGAGAGGTATCCAACTCAACTCATTGCAACACAATGAGTTTGATAACTCTCTGGCACTCAAAGGGTTAAAGATTCTTTCGCTACAAGCTCAGTGCCACACGATTATCGTAAAGCTAATGTAGCGCCATTGTTTAAGAAGGGAACTAAAACAGGACCTGAGAATTACAGACGTGTGATATTGACCTCTGTAGAGGGAAAACCGCTAAAAGGGATAATAAGGGATTATATTCAGGATTACGGTACATCTCTGAAAATAAGATTATTAGCATGAATCAACATGGTTTTATGAGGAATACATTACGTCAAACTAATTTTTTGAGCTTCAATGAAAAAGTAAGTAGCAACCTAGAAAATGGTAAAGCAGTAGATGTACTATATCTATATTTTGTAAAGGCATTTGATACAGAGCCACACAGGAGGCTGTGGTATAAAATAAGCATCACCTACCCCAAAAATGGCATTGGGTCATCACAGTCAGGTAAAAATGACATGGTCAGGAAAATTTGGATTATTTGTGAATAGTTTTTGACCAAATGTATAGTTCTTGAATACCTTAGGATAACTAGTATTTCCACAGGAACTATCAACTGTGAAGAAACACTAGTTTTTGTCAAATACCGCCAGTAGCACAATTCAGCCATATTGTTTATAGGCAAAAAATGTATATCCATATTTAGATGCCTCCACAGTTTTTCATCTAGTGATCCCAAGCAGTTTTCACAGTTAGTTTTGAAAAACAAAACAGCAATTTTTTATCCACATGACTGTAGTTTGCTCTGGAATTTCCTAATTCCTCAAAACTCTCCATAGTTATTTGTATGTGTCATGAAAAGTTGTACTGATTGTGGATTTTGCTTGTTGATTTTTGGTTTAAAAAAATATATATATGTGTGTATATATATATATATATATATATATATATATATATATATATCTGAGAATGATTGTCCAGTTTCTAAGTATCTGAAAAAGAAAACACCCTTTTTTTTTTTTTAACCAATCAAAGATTAACAAACAAGATGGAGGTCCTGCTACTGGAGGAAATTACAGGAACAAAGCAAGACCCCAAATAATGTTTCAGCTGTACCAAGAAGGGAAAAGAAGACCTCAGTGGTGGAGTTAAGGTCCAGGACTTGTGACCCATGAACAAGGAGGGAGCCACCTCCATGGAAAGGTACGAGGCTGAGATAAGTGCCATGCAAAACTTCTCTTTGTTGAGTCTCCAAGATACTCAATTATGAGAAAACAGGCAGTTCCCATGTCACATACGTATTCAATCTTCTGGTCTGAGCAGCATATACATTGATGTAATCATGTCCTACAGGGACATATGATGATGGGTTTGTGTGACCACATTGCCAGAGTGCCCAGTGAGCCAGCAAGCCCAGAGAACATCCTGGCCAGCCCTTTCAGCCAACTAACCAGCAAGATCTGAGAACATTCAGGCTACCCAGCAAGCTCAGATGCCCCCAGGCAACATAACCAGCCCCCAGGCCATATGGCACTAAAGCCATCCAATCAGCAATCAGGCTAGCTAACTATCCCAGGCTAGCCAGCCAACCTTTGGGTCTGCTAGCCATCCCTCAGGCCAACCAGCTAGCCCACAGGTCATCCAATAAGCCTTCAGGCAAGCCAGGAAGTCCTCAAGACAGCCAGGCCAGCCTATTAGCCCTCTATTAGCCCCAACCAGACCTCAGACCATCCAGCTCTCAGGCCAACCAGCCAGTCCTATAGGCCAGCCAACCAGACATCAGGCCATCCAACCATCAAGTTCTCAGGCCAGCCAATCAGACCTTAGATCAGCCAGCTCTTGGGCCAACCAGCCAGTCATCTGGTCAGCCAACTAGCCCTCAGGACAGCCAGCCATCTCACAGCCAAGCAGCCCTGAGGCCACCCAACCAGCCCTCAGGCCAGACAGCCACCCCTCAGGCCAGCCAACCCTAAAGCCAGCCAACCCTCAGGTCAACCAACAAGCTCTCAGGCCAGCCAGCCATCTCTCAGGCCAGCAAGCCCTTAGACCAGCAACACAGCTCTAAAAGACAATAAAGGAAGAGGATGGCACATTCAAGCATACTACCCACTCTGGAGGTGGAGGGAGAAAAAGGAGCGTGGGAGTGTGTGATACCAAAGAGCTTACAGTTGAATTATAACTATCCAATGATACCACAGATCTTACATTTTAAATGAGGCTGTTTAAATGATACCATAGACCATACAATTGAAATGGAGCCAGCCAGTTCTCAGGCCAGTCTGCTAGCTCTCCTTCCAGCCAACCAGACCTCAGGCCAACCAACAAGCCCTCAGATAAGCTAGTCCTCATGCCACAAACCAGCCCTCAGACAGGACAACCAGCCCTCAGGAAAACCAGCCAGTTTTCATACCAGCCACTCCTCAGTCCAGAGAACCAGCCACCCTTCAAGCAAGCCAACAATCCCAAAGGCCAGCCAGCCCTTAGGCCAAACAGACAGTTCTCAGGCAAGCCAACCAGCTAGTCCCCATGTCAGCTATAAGCCCTCAGACCAGCCAACCATCCCTTAGACCAGACAGCCACCCCTCAGGCCAGACAACCTGCCCTCAAGCCAGTCAGCCCTCAGGCTAACTAACTAGCCATCAGACTAAACAGCCAGCTTTTGGGCCAGCCAACCACCCCTCAGGCCAGCCAATCATCCTTCAGGCAGGCCAACCATCCCTCTGACCATCCAGCCCTCAGTCCAGCAAGCACACCTTCAGACCAGTCAACCATCAAATCCTAAGGCCATCCAGCAAGTCCTCAGGTCAGCCAACCAGCCATTGGCCCAGCCAGCCTGCCATCAGGCATGCCAGCTATTCCACATGCCAGCCAGCCAGTCCTCAGAACATCCAGTCATCAGACCATCCAACCAGCCCTCAGGCTAGCCACCCCTCAAGTCAGCCAACCAGCCATCAGGTCAACTAGAGAGCCATCAGACCTGCCCACCAACCCCAAAGCCAGCCATCCCCCAGGCCAACCAACGAGTCATCAGCCCAATAAGCCAGCCAATCAACCTCATGCCAGACAGCACTCAGACCAGCCAATCAGCCCTCCATGACAGCCAACAAGCCCTCAGGCCAACCAGAAAGTCCTCAGGCCAGCCAGCCCTCAGATAAACCAGCCAGTCTTCAGGCCAGCCAATCCTAAAGCCAGCCAGCCCTCAGGTCAACCAACAGGCTCTCAGGCCAGCCAGCCATCTCTCAGGCCAGAAAGCCCTTAGACCAGCCACACAGCTCTAAAAGACAATAAAGGAAAAGGATAGCACATTCAAGCATACTATCCACTCTGGAGGTGGAGGGAGAAAAAGGAGTGTGTGATACCAAAGAGCTTACAGTTTGTCACGGATCACCGAGGGAACCAGGCGTGAAGCTAGAGAGCGACGCTGGGGTGCGATGCTTGTGACCGGTGACAGCCGCCCCTGACTCCTTGCTGTAGCCGAAGCCGAGTTAAAGTAGCGGCCGCGAAGCCAGATGTCCGATCCCAGTTGAGCCGGGACACTGACCAGGATGAAGGCAAGGGAGAACTGTACGAACCTGATCCCCAGGGCGAGAAGGGAGGATCCTCAAGCAGAGCTAAAGAGACCAGAGAGGGCGGGAGGATACCCAGCTCAAGCAGCAATCTAGAAGACCCTGAACACCCCTCAGACTGGGACAGAAACCCAGAAAGACTCCTACCGCAAGCGGCCAGGAACTGAGACCACCTGGAACTGCAGGGACACAAGGTCCAAAAGAGGTGGAAGGGAACCACCCAGATCCAGGCAAGATCCAACCCAATGAGCCTGCCAAACCCCCAGGCCCCCAAATCGGCCCCAGGCAAGACAGACGATGCCCACAACACCCAGAATACCACTACTCCTGGCCCAAAGGACGAGGACCAACCCCTGCACACTCCTGGACCCTAGATGCCCACCCAGAACACCTCAGCCAGAAAAAATGTAATACACAATACGCAGAGGCTTGCCAGCAAGACCCTCAGGACCAGAGGTAAGTCTCTAAAAATCCCTGACCCCCAGCGACTTCCCTGGCCTAATCCCAATCTGAGTCTGGGCCAAAGACTCCCCACCAATGGTGGGAAGTACCCGGCCAGAAGAGCAGAATCCCCCTCTCTTCTGGGCCCAAAGAATGGGCCTACCCCGGGGATGCACCGCCCAGAACAGCAGGACACCACTCGGGGGAGACCCCAACAGGAAGCAAGCCAGACCCCGGCGGTGGGGAATACCCGAAGGCCGGAGCCCTGATAGGCCGCCACGAGAGATACCGCTGCAATGGCTACAAGGAAGAGAGAGGGATGGACGTGCCAGCAGACAAGGCGGACAACACAGCCGGGGGGCCTGAAGCGAGGCCCGGACACTAGGGGCAGAGACTACACTCTGGGCGAACGCGCCCAGCAACAGAGGACCGGAGCCCACGGAGTGGAGGCAGAGGCGTCCGGGGGAAGCACAGCCGAGGGTGCAGGATGGACCGGAACAGGCAATCAGGGGATGCAAAGAGCAGAGTACTCTGGATACAAAACTTACCAGTGGCAGATAGGGAGCACAGCGGGCCGACAGGACAAGGGAGAAACAGGCCAGAACAACAGGCGCCAGGACGGAGCAGGAACCAAGTCAAGAAACCACGGATAGGAACTGGAAGGGGAGAAGCTAAGAGCACGAATAATCGAGCAAGGAAGAGACTGCCAGAGCAGAATAAATCAGCCAGTAGTCCAATCAAACAGAAGTCCCAGGTAAGAAGGCCTAGGAGGGCCAAAAACAGCAGAACAGGACCTGACACAGTTGAATTGTAACTATCCAATGATTCCACAGATCTTACAATTTAAATTAAGCTGTTTAAATGATACCATAGACCTTACAATTGAAATGTAGCCAGCCAGTTCTCAGGCCAGCCTGCCAGCTCTCGATCCAGCCAACCAGACCTCAGGCCAACCAACCAGCCCTCAGACCATCTAGTCTTCACCCCACAACCAGCCCTCAGGCAGGACAACCAGCCCTCAGGAAAACCAGCCAGTTTTCATGCCAGCCACTCCCCAGTCCAGAGAACCAGCCACCCTTCAAGCAAGCCAACAATCCCAAAGGCCAGCCAACCCTTAGGCCAAATAGACAGTCCTCAGGCAAGCCCACCAGCTATTCCCCATGTCAGCTATAAGCCCTCAGACCAGTTAGTCCTCAGACCAGCCAACCATCCCTTAGACCAGACAGCCACCCTTGAGACCAGACAACCTGCCATCAAGCCAGCCAGCCCTCAGGCTGACTAACTAGCCATCAGGCCAAACAGTCAGCCTTTAGGCCAGCCAACCACCCCTCAGGCCAGCCAATCATCCTTCAGGCAGGCCAGCCCACTGACCATCCAGCCCTCAGACCAGAAAGCACACCTTCAGACCAGTCAACCAGCAAATCCTAAGGCCATCCGGCAAGTCCTCAGGTCAGCCAACCAGCCATTGGCCCAGCCAGCCTGCCATCAGGCATGCTAGCTATTCCATAGGCCAGCCAGTCCTCAGAACAGCCAGTCATCAGACCATCCAACCAGCCCTCAGGCTAGCCACCTCTCAAGCCAGCCAACCAGCCATCAGGTCAACTAGATAGTCATCAGACCTGCCCACCAACCCCCAAGCAAGCCAGCCCCCAGGCCAACCAACGAGTCATCAGCCCAGTAAGCCAGCCAATCAACCTCATGTCAGGCAGCCCTCAGACCAGCCAATCAGCCCTCCATGACAGCCAACAAGCCCTCAGGCCAACCAAAAAGTCCTCAGGCCAGCCAGCCCTCAGATAAACCAGCCAGTCTTCAGCCCAGCCATAAGCCTTCAGACCAGCCAACCATCTCTCAGGCCAGCCAACCCTCAAGCCAGCAAGCCCCCAGGCCAACCAACCAGCCATCAGATCACCTAGCCAGACCTCAGGCCAGCCAGCCACCCCTCGGGCATGCAGTCAGCCCTCAACCAACCCTCAGGATAGCCAACCACCCTCTGGCCAGTGGTAACGGTTTGTATAACACTCAGACACAGTAGGTTAGCATAAAACACAGTTTTATTAAAAGACACAATGAAAATACCCTAGCGGGTTATAGCGTATCACAGTGGAATAGACAGGAAAATATAGGTCATAGATATATGCCCACACAGGCCCAGTATACAATGAGTAGGATGGTACAGATACTGTCACAGGTCAGGCATAACAAGGCAACCTCAGCACAGCATGGGTTAAAGTCCAATGATATAATCAGTCTCTGATGTGGAGTGTTTGGCAACACCCAGTATGATGGTAAACGGCTATCAGGAGACTGTGGTGCAAGAATGGAGACAAGCACCTAGATCTGCAAAGCAGAGCTGAGACTTATACCCTCTGCCGTAGCAGTAACGGAGGCCAGAATACTCTGCTAGAGCTGAACGGACTTGAGCCGCGGGCACCTGACCGGTGCAGTAACGGAGGCAACAGTACTCTGCAAGAGCTAGATGAGTAGAGCCAATGGCACCCAACCGGTGCCGTAACGGAGGCAACAATACTCTGCAAGAGCTAGTTAAGTTGAGCCAATGACACCCAACCGGTGCCGTCACGGAGGCAACAGTACTCTGCAAGAGCTGATGGAAATGAGCCAATGGCACTCTGCCGGTGCAGTAACGTGGGCAACAGTATTCTGCAAGAGCTGAACGGAACGCAACCACGGTCACACTGCCGGAGCAGTAAGGAGGCAACAATAGCTCTGCAGGAGTTAACGGAAGGCTCAGTGGTAACGAAGGCAACAGTGCTCTGCAAGAGTTAACGGAAGGCTCAGTGGTAACGGAGGCAACAAACTCTGCAGAAGTTAACGGAATGCTCAGTGGTAACAGAGGCAACAATACTCTGCAAGAGTTAACGGGAGGCTCAGCAGTAACGGAGGCAACAGAGGCAACAGTGGTTCTCAGTCTGGCAGTGCCAGACTAAGCGGAAGTCAGAATGTCGCCGAGATCACACGATGAGCAGGAACTAGATAGCTGGGCCGGAACTCAGTGCAGGAATTTCAGACAAGCCGGGTCAGGTCACGGAGAAGGAACGTCAGCCAGGCCGGGTCGAATCACGGAGCAGGAACGTCAGACAAGCCGGGTCAGGTCACGGAGCAGGAACGTCAGCCAGGCCGGGTCGAATCACGGAGCAGGAACCAGAAGCGGAGTAGTCAGACAGGCCAAGTCGGTACACAGGAACACAGCAACACAGTAGCACTGGTACAGGAACACCATGAAAGGGCACCCGACAGGTGCCAGAGGCCCAGTATAAGAAGGCCAAACCAAGCTCAGCAAACGGGAGTGCAACACACAGAGATTGACAGGAAAAAGTATGGGCACTGTGATACCAGCCAGCCCTCAGACCAGTGAGCAAGCACTCAGGTATGCCAAACAGCCCTCAGGCACCCAACCATCCCCTGGGCCAACCAGCAAGTCTTCAGGCCAGCCAATCAGACCTTTAGCTAGCCAACCAGCCATGAGGTCAACCAATCAGCCCACAGACCAGCCATGACGTCCGCAAACCAGCCCTCAGGCCAGCCAGCTAAGCTGTCAGCCAACTAACCCTCAGGCTAGCCAGCCCATCATCAGGCAAGCCAGCCATTCCACAATCCAGCCAGTCCACAGGACAGCCAGCCATCAATCCATCCAACCAACCATCAGGCTAGCCAACCAGCCCTAAGGCTAGCCCACCAGGTCCTGTGTTAGCCAGCCCTCAAGCCAGCCAACCAGCCGTCATCCCAACCAGCCAGCCTTCAGCAATTACACAGCCCAGCCAGTCCTCATGACAGCCAGCCATAAGGCCATCAAACCAGCCCTCATCTCACAGATCATCCAGCCAATCCTCAGCCAACCTGCTCTCAGGCCAACCAACCAGTCCATAGGCTATAAAGAAAGCCATCAGGCTAGCCAGCCCCACAGTGAACCAACAAGCTTTCAGGCCAGCAAGCCCTTAGACCAGCCATTCAAGCATATCATCCACTCTGGATGTAGAGGGAGAAAAATGAGGGTGATAGTGTGAAATACCAAAGAGTTTACAATTGAAATGGAGCCAACCATCCCTCAGACCAACCAACCCTCAGGCCTGACAGCCAGTTTTTTGGTCAGTCAATCAGCCCTGAGGACAGTCAACCAGGCCTCAGGATAGCTAGCCCTCAGGCCAGCCAACCAGCCATCAGGACAGCCTACCAGCCCTCAGGCCAACCAACTAGTTCCCACACCAGGCAACCAGCAAGTACTCAGGCCAGTCAACCAGCCAGTACTCAGGTCAGTCAACAAGCCCACAGATCAGCCATACCACAGATCAGCCAATCAGCCCATGTGTCAGCCAACCAACCAACCCACAAGCCAGCCCTCAGGCCAGCCAACCAGCCCTCAGGTCACTCAACCTTCAGGAAAGCCAACAATCCCTGAGGCCAAGCAGCCCTCAGGGTAAATGGATAGTCCTCAGGCCAGCCATCTAGCCTTTCCTTAGGCCAGCCAACAAACCAGTACTCAGTACAGCCAACAAGCCAGTCCTCAGGACAGCCAATAAGCCAGTCTTCAGGCCAGCCAACAAGCCCTGAAGCCAGTGGGTCCTCAGATCAGCCAACCAGCCCTCAGGCCAGTCATCTACCCTTCTAGCTAACCAGACCTCAGGCCAAGCAAACAGCCCTGATGCCAGCCAGTCATCAGACCAGCCAACCAGCCCTCAAGTCAGCCACCACTCAAGTCAGCCAGCTCTCAGGCCAATCAATCAGTCCTCAGATAAGCCAACAAGACAGCAAGCCAGCCAGTCCTCATACCTGACAGCCAACCTTCTGGGTAGCCAGCCCTCAAGCCAGCAGCCTTCAGGCCAACCAAACAGCCATCAGGCCAACCAGCCAGCCCTCGAGCCAGAAAATCACCCTTCAAGCCAACCAGTAAGCCCTCAGGCCAACCAGCCATCAGGTCAGTCAACAAGCCCTCAGGACAGCCAGCCAGCCAGTCCTCAGGCCAGTCAGCCAGCCTACAGGCCAGCCAGACTTGAGATCATCCAGCCAACAAGCCCTTAGTTGAACCAGTCATTCATCAGGCCAACCAACCAGCCCTTAGACCAGCCAATAAGCTCCCAGGCCAGCCAGCCACCAGGTCAGCCAACAAACCCTCAGGCCAGTCAGCCAGCTCTCAGTCCAGCCAGCCCTCAGAACTGCCAGCCAGCCCTAGGGTTGGCCAATCAGCCATCAGGTCAGCCAACAAGTGCTCAGGCCAGACAACCAGCTCTGAGGGCTGCAAGTCAGCCATTGGGCCAGCCAACCAGCCATCAGGCCAGCTAGCCCCCAAGCCATCCAGCTCTCAGTCCAGCCCTCAGGCCAGCCAGTTAACCCCCAGGTCAGCCAGCATTCCCACAGGCAAACCAGCCCTTAAACCAGCCAGCTAGCCCTGAAAGAAAGAAATGGAGAGGGTGGCAAATTCAAGCATGCCACCCACTCTGGAGGCAGAGGGATAAAAATACATGGGGGACAGTGTGTGTGATACAACATAGCTTAAAGCTGAATTGTAACTTTCCAAGTAATACCACAGAGCTTACTATTTAAGTGATATACTAAAGCTTACAATTGAAGTGAAGCAACAGAAGTGATGCAACAGTGCTTACATTAGAAATGGGGCTACACATGTGCTACTATGGAGCTTACAATTGAAATGGAACTACAGTAGTAGTATTGTAGCTCTATTTGTAAGTTATGTGGTATTACTAGTGGAGCTTCATTCAAATAGTAAGCTTAGTGGTATTACTAGTGTAGCTCCCTTTCATTTGTAAACTCTGTGTTAACACTTATGTTGTTACATTTCAGTTGTACACTCCGTGGTATCATTTGTGTTGCTCCATTTCCATTTCAATTGATACCATAGAGTTTACAGTTGAAATGGAGTTACACTGGTATTGTAGCTCCAATTCAATTGTAAGCTCTGTGGTATAACTCGTGTTACTCTATTTCAATTGTCATCTCTGTAGTATCACAGTGTAACCTCATTTAGTTGTAAACTCTGCAGTATCACTTGTGTTGCTCCATTTCTATTTCAATCAATACCATAGAGCATTCAGTTGAAATGGAGCTACGTTGGTATTGTAGCTTCAATTCATTTGTAAATTATGTGGTATAGCATGTGTTGCTCCATTTCGGTTGTACACTCTGTGATATTACTAGTTTGGTTCCATTTCAACTGTAAACCATGTGGCATTGCTAGTGGGTATTCTTTTAAAATATTGCATTCTAAATAGCGTGTGGCTAGAAGCTGCATTAAGCAGGTTGTCGTGTTGAAAACAGCATGAGAATCTCACCCTGCATATAAGCGCGAGATTCTCATGTCACTTCTTTAAACCATGCTTCAACCCAGTCCACAGCATCCATGTTATTCTTCAACCCAACCCAGCCGGGACGGAGAAAATTCTACATTTGGGCATAGGCTGCATACATTTTATGCTTTCTGGGCATCTGTTCTACTAATATAATACAGTTCATGAAGTATATTTGTGTATGATTATGTATATTATATATTATGTATATATTGTGTATGATTATGCTGCTGTCAGGCATGTGCTATAGATGTGTGCCTCTGTGTGTGTGTCATTAATGTAAACTAAAGCTGCCTGATAAAACAAATGCATATTAACCCTTTTGGCAAAGAAAGGGTCAATAAAATATTGTTTCTTGTAGTATGAAATGTATTACATTAGTAGAACAGACTCCCAGGAAGCAAAAATTAATGCAGCCTATGCCCAAATGCAGAGTATTCTCTGTCCAGGGTGGGTTGTGTTGAAGAATGGATGCCGCGGGGTTGGGTTGAAGTGCTGTTTAAAGAAGCGACATGAGAATCTTGCGCTTATATGCAGGGTGAGATTCTCATGTTGCCCTTTTCAATACGTCGACCTGCTTAATGCAGCTTCTAGCCACACGCTATTTAGAATGAGATAGTTTAAAAATGACCCTTGTTAGTGGAACTCAGTTTCAATTGTAAGCTCTGTGGTATCACTTGTGTAGCTCCAGTTGAATTTTAAGGTTTATGTTATTACTAGTATGAAAGCCCGTATACACGGGCTAAAGTGCACCCAGCTGCCCCGGAGCCGGAAGCAGAGACAGGACGTGAGCCGTCTGGAGTAGGGCAGCACGTTCGGCGAGTCTCTACTGCGCATGACTGCAGTCATGCGCAGTAGAGACTCGCCGAACGCACTGATCCTTAGTGGGGAGCTCCAGACGGCTCACAGCTAAGCTCCCTGTGTGCGAAACCACACATGCACAGTAGAGACTCTCTACTGCACATGTGCGGTTACGGCTCACAGTGAGCTACGTATTCTACCACTTTATGTTATAGGACTAGTGTAGCTACATCTCAGTTGTAAGCTATGTGGTATCACTTGTTTCTCTATTTCAATTGTAAGCTCTGTGGGATAGCAACTAAAATGAAGCAACAATAGTGATATCACAGGGGTTTCATCTGAAATGGAGCTACGCTGGTATTGTTTCTTCAATTAAATTATAAATTCTGTTAGTGTAGCTCCATTTCAATTGGAGGGTCTGTGGTATCACTATTTTCTCAACATAAATGTAAAATTATAAAACCATCAAAGGGGAAGGGGGTTGGGATGGTGGGTTGGGATATAATTGGGATGCTTAAAATAATTTCTCATCTCTGCACAAAACGTCCAGTCATCTGGGGGAGGATTTGCAAGAAACTGGAGATGCTGAAACAGATATTATGCATAGATCAACTGAAACTCAAAGTGTGGAGAAATCTTAAAGCGGTCAAAGTCTTTAAAAACTAAAAAAAACAAAAGCAGAAGTATCATCTGAGATATCAGATTTTGTAACACAGTTCTTAGGAAAAGTGGAAAGGTTGGTTGAAGGGCGGGATGAATCATTTAGCAATTTCCTTAGTGCCTTTTATCAAAATAACACCCAAGGAAGCTAACATCAGATTAAAACAACTACATTACAATATAACAAGAGACAGCCAAAAAATTATGTGAGAGGCTCTGAGCACGAACAAAAGCACAATGGCCTGTTCTCCGGCTAGTCACCGCTCAAGAGCATCACATTTTAGCTCTTTAGTGCCATTACAGAGGAGAAATTTCCACATACATATTAGACTAATCCCGCCCATAAGGGCGTTCCAGTGCCAAAATGATGGGCAAGTCCCCTCTGCACGGAAAAAACAGCTAACCCCAGACGTATGTTTCGGCCTTATTAACAAGAGAGAAACAGAACAAAAGGGGGCACTCTTTGTGTAGTTTCCAAGTAAATAACCTACAACCATCATGAACATCCAACACATGGGTACTTACAAGCAATTTGGCTGAAATCCTACATATATATAGGTCACAGCAAAACGAGCCATTGGGGATGTATGTACTGCCCCAAATTCTCAACAAAGGGAACAATATGCTGCCCTTCCTTTTATGCTCTCACATAAAAAAGAAAAGCGATAAGAGGCGCCCTCTAGTGCAATACTGTTAGAAGATCACAAGGATGGCAGAAATAAATGTATAACAGACTTAGAAAAGATGTGGTCAGGAGAAGGCATATAGGGAGAAACTCCTATTAAATTAGGATGTAGAGAAAAGGCAAGTAGTGGGTAAAATACATATCAACATCAAAATTAATTGTATGTTAGCGAATGCAAGAAGTATTTTAGGTTAAATGGGAGAACTAAATTGCGGACAGATAATGAGGATTTGGACATAACTGGTAAAATTGAAAAATGTTGGGATGATATACATGATTGGGCTGTAAATATAGCCGGCTTTTCCCTGTTTAGAATTAATAGAAAAGGGGGAGGTGTGTGCTTATATTTGAAACCTGAACTAAATCTAATTTGATAAAAACAATGAGTGACCAGTATATCAAAATATAATAATGAACCCTCTGTACCGGTTACTAGTAGACCTCTCTAAGGACTGGGTCTTATGGGAGAAAGAAATATGAGTCCCAAGTGATGGATAGTTATTTTAATGAAGTAGTCTTTTCTGGACTCCCCGCTCTCGATGTCGCCTGCTGCTGTAACTCTGGTCACCGGGTCATGTGACCACTGATGATCACTCAGCTATATACAAGTCAAGAAAGAAAAACAGCGAAACAGCTCCTCTAAGGGCAGACTTCTGGACACATTTGCCACTTCCCCATATATATCCATGAAACACTCCTTTACCAGCCTCTGGGTTGAAATCTAAAAAAAGATAGCTTACAGCCCTAACTCACCATAATATATTCATGTAATTAATAAAGTTTAAATAAGGTAAGAAAACTGATGTATAGATGGCTGCAAGGAATAGGAGGGTTATCCAGCCCCCCAAGTATTAGGCCGAAACCTGAAGTGCACACGCAAACAAGAAACAGACCTGCACTATTTGTACGAGGAGTGCAGGTCTGTTTCTTGTATGGGTTGAAATCGCTCTTCAAATTTTAAACTGCATACAGCATACTCCTTATGTCCCTTTTTCTTTGTCTTTTGTGATTTCTTGTCTGGTTTTCTGTTGATTTTCCTTGTTATCTGGATCCTGGTTCCCCCGCCTTGTCTTGTGGTTGCTCTGATCCTTTATAGAGCCTCTGTGCTTTTGGGTGTGGCGTGATCAAAGTGTTCCAGGTCATGAACCTGAATTTCCTGTCCTGTTCCTAAGTGTTTTCTTGTGTATTGACCTGGCTTTTCCTGCAACTTCCCTCCTGTTTTTTGATTTGGCACCGTGTTCATCTGATATTCTGTTACTGACCTTGGCTCCGTAGATTTGACCATTCCTCTGTCTGCTGCATTGTACTGCATTGCCCGTCAGTCCCAGATCTGGCTTGTTTGACTTCCCATTTGCCTCCCTGGTGGGCTTCTTCCTCTCTACCACCCTGTCGAACTTCAGCTATCCTGTTCTCTGTCTTCTCAGTTAGCTTCAAGCCTCAGTTTCCTGTACAACAACTATACTGTTGGTGGGTTATTTGTCCAGTATTCTCTTTCATCCCAATGGGTAGCTGCTTTTATCTGGGTTGTCATCTGGGGTGCAACCTGGCTCCTCCAGTCGGCACTAATCTGGCCTTGCAGCCAGCATCTCTACCTAAGCCTAGGCAGCAGCAAGGCTGCAACCCAGAGAGCAGCCGCCCCCAGCCAGCTTTGTATTCTAGTCTTCGCTCCCTAGCATCTGGCCCACTGGGGCCTGCCTTGCAGCATATCCGTAATGTCTCTTGTGCTTTTATCACAGTATTTACATCAAATAGCAGTCTGTTAAATCTTTGTGGGGAATCTAATTCACAGAGTCTACCAGGAAACTTAGATTGGGTGCTTAGTCTGTCAGTTTGTTACAAAACCAGGGAACAAGAAATGGTAGAAGAGCCTCAAAAAGGAAATATTAAACCAAACCATTATCAAATTAATACAAGGAGAGGTAATGGGAAGACTGTACAAAATGAAGACTGACAAAGCACTGGGTCTTGATGGTATACATCCAAGGGTTCTTCAGAAACTCAGTGCATGTTAGCAAGACCTCTCGTTTTACTCTTTAAAGATTCTCTCACCACAGATTCACTGCTGCAAGATTGGTGTAAAGCCAATGTAGTGACTTTATTTAACCCCTTAAGGACCCATGACGGTCCTGCACCGTCATGGGTTGTTATACCCTTAACGACCCATGACGGTCCTGGACCGTCATGGCTTAAATGATAGCAGCGTGCCTCCGTGTACGCTGCTATCATTAATTCCAGGCTGAGACTGAGCGCTCTGAGACCGGGGCATTCAGTCTCAGCCCTTCTTGCTTCTTCCGGTTCATGTGATCGCTGTATCAGCGATCACATGTACCGGCATAGTGACAGACAGAGGCAGCATGCAAAGCATGCTGTCTGTGCCTGTCTCGTCTGCCTCTGTCTCCCTTGCTCTCAAAGTAAGGGAGACAGAAGTAGACCGGAGACACCTAATAGTTAAAAAAAACACAGCAGCTGGGGGTATTAACCCCTTCACTGCTGTTGCAGGAGGCTGGCTAAATGCAGGTCAATTTTTGACCTGCAATTATACACTTTTTTTTTTTTTTTTTTTAAACACAACACAAAAAAAAACATTTTTTATTTAAAAAAATATATATATAATTAAACAATATTGCAAGTGTGATTGTTGTGGAGCCATGTAATACACTTCATACACCACCAAATGCCAGGGACAAAAAAGTGTCAAAATAGGGTGGGAAAAAGGGACATGGGGATTTTCACCCAGGGGGGACAGTGGCCACTTAAAACTGCGCATTTTGTAGGTATGACTGACCAGTCATACTTTTCATGCAGTCTCCATAAAAATGTAACCCTTTGTGGCCAATTGATCCCAAGAGAAAAATGTAATTATTAATTTTAATAAAGTGAATGGTGGGTTATCCATATAAATAGGGTATCAAATGAAAGCCCTATTTGTGCTTAAAAAAACGGTATATAATTTATGGGGGTGGAATAAAAGCCTAAGAGGGAAAACACTGTTGAACAAAGACATAGTCAAAAAGGTCAGAATTGCTCCGGTCCGTAATGGAAAACGACCTCAGATTTTCCCGGTCCTTAAGGGGTTGAGAAGGATACTATAACAGAACCTAAGAATTATAGAACTGTGAGTTTGACCTCTGTAGTGAGAAAAATGTTACAAGGGATATTAAGGGATTATATTTAGGGTTATACCGCAGAAAATAACATTATTAGCAGGAATCAACATGGTTTTATTAGGAATATATTGTGCCAACCTAATCTTTTGAACTTCACTGAAAAAGTAAGTAGCAACCTAGATAATGTTAAAGCAGTAGATGTTGTATACCTAGATTTTGCAAAGGCATATGATGTCACACGGGGGGCTGAGGTATAAAATAAGGAAACTAGGGCTAGGGGATAACCTTTGCAATTGGATAGTAAATTGTTTGAAGGATAGGGTACAGTATGTTGTTGTAAATGGAAAATTCTCCAACAGAGTTAAAGTTGAGAGTGGAGTACCTCAGGGTACAGTACTTGGTCCACTGCTATTTAACATGTTTATAAATTACCTGGAAATAGATGTAGAACGCAAAATACCAATATTCGCAGATGACACAAAATTATGCAGGATAATTAATTAAAAACAGGATATTTGTTCTCTACAGAGGGATTTACATAAAATGGCAGATTGGGCAAACAAATGGAATATGAAGTTTAATATAGGAAAGTGTGAAGTCATGCATTTGGGAAGAAAAACCCCAATGCTACTTATAAACTTAGTGAAATCTTTTTAGTGGACTTGGTACTAGAGAAAGACCTGAGAATCCTTGTAAACTACAAACCTGGAAGCAGTGACCAGTGTCAAATAGCAGTATCAAAAGTAAGCAAAGTCCTGTCTTGCATAAAAAGGGGAATTGAATCAAGAGTGGATAACATCATTTTACCACTGTACAAATCATTGGTAAGAACTCACCTTGAATATACAGTACATTTTTGGGCAGTTCTAAAAAAAAGATGTTCTAAAACTGGAGTGAGTACAGTGAGGAGCAACCAAATGAATTAAGGGAATGGAAGACTTGACGTACTAGAGGAAAGGAGGTTTAAACTTCAGCAGAGGAAAGGGTTTTTACAGTAAAGTGTGTTAAACTTTGGAATTCCTTGCACAAGAAGGTGGTAATGGCAGATCCAATGGATACATTTAAGAGAAGATTGGATATATTTCTTTCAAGAGGGAACATACAAGGCTATACTGTGTATTAGTATGAAAAACAGGAAGTTCAGTTAAAGACTGTCTTATTTGGAAGCAGGAAAGCATATATAATTCTCAGTTTTTTGGGGACATGAGGCAGAGGTTGAATTTGATGGACTTGTGTCTTTTTTCAACCTAATTTATTATGTTACTATTGGAATGCCCTGGAAGCTGGGAGAGAGTGTGTATGTCTGTGTGTGTGTGTATGTTTGATAGCAAGGACTCTTCCCTGTTGCCATAGCAGCACAAGATGCTGTCTATACTATTTTTAACATTTTATGATAATTACAAACACAGAAACATAAAAACATAGATCCGATATATATATATATTTTTTTACCTTAAAATGCACTTATCCCAAATGAGTCTTAGGAGCACTGCAGGTATCTAAGAGGACAAATAATTGGAGCCACTGCATCAGCAGGTATAAGACTCTGTACCGGAAGTGAGAGTGATGTACTAAATAAGTTGCATATTTCAGAAACTAACCAACTGCATCATATGGAACAAATAAAATTATTGACTGTGATGGGTTCTTTAACCCTTTGAACACTAGTGAAGTCTCTAAAGCATTCTATGGAATCCATTTGCCTGGCTGTGTAGGGTTTTCCTGAGGCACAAACAGAGCCTGCTCCGCTCCCAGCCCCCAGAGTCTCTACAGCCGTGGTACTGCAGATAGAGCGGGGTAGGTTGCAAGGCAGCAAAATCTTAAGCTGCAAGATGCCCCCACCCCTTCCCCAACAGCAGATCTATCCCACCAGCCGAGACTCCCCCACCCCAGTTACAGGGGGAACCCCAGACCAGCCACTCCATCTCTCTTCAATATGGGTGTGAAGAGGGCATCCCCACACAAATAATCCCATGCGAACAAACAAATGAACTAAAACCTAAATAAAGCAGTGAACAAATAAACAGCACCTCAGATACCCAAAGACAGCCCCCCCAACTTGGCCCCCAATGACTCTGGATATGCCTGCCCTTGTATAGAACTCTTGCTTTCCCTCTCTATCTGGGTTGAAGGGAAGTTGATGTACCTCCTGGCATTCCTCTTCAGGACTGCCAATACCTGAGCCAACACCATGGAACATGTGGCCTGGCCCATCCCAGATACATATCCCTCTGTGGACTGTAAGAATCCCGTTGCTATAAAATGTATGGCACACTACAGCTGCTGCATACCAGATAGGGCGCTGTTGGTGCTGAATATGGGGTCAACATCATCTTTGATCACCTCATATAGGTTGATGATGCTGTGTGATGTCAATCTCTATGGTCTATCACTTTATCGCAGTCATTCCGAAGAGTGTGACCCTTGTGCGGTATATCCTTGGTCTTGCTGGGCATCTGTCCTCCCAGCGCTGCTCCACAGGTCCTATTGGCAGCTGTGGCTGTTTGAGATCTGGTTGCAGCAGCTCAGGTGCTGCTTTCTGGCTTGGTCCTCCAGGTGGAGAGGGCCTACTGGTTAGATCACCAGATGAAGCATATGTGGTTGCAGCAAACAGAATATGTGCAGGTGTGCTTGGGGGTTCCTGGGGCTCCATAGACCTCATATGCCCCTTCTCTGGTTTCTTTGCTTTTATTGCAATGGAAACATAAAGCTTGTAATTGCTCTCTAAGTGGTCTCACTGTAAACATGCCACTGTGCAGGACAGTGAGATGTCCCTTTAAGACAGTGGTGGGACATTGGCCAGGCACAGTTATCAAGTACAGAGGGACCAATGGGAATGTGGGTGTTGTCCAGTTAAGTCTATGCCTGTGCAGCTATTATTGTTTGAATCTGTTTGTGTAATTGCTTTTACCTGTCAGGTGCATGTGTGACGATGACCAGTATGGTTGCTGATGCCAGTGCACCTAGGTTCTTCATTGGCTAGTCATCTTGTACAAGCAGGCTTCGGTTGCTTAGAGATTGACGGCTGTGCATATTGTGTTGTGTGTACATATCTATTGGTATGTGTTAACCTCAAGTGTGCCAGCCACAGATGGTTTGGGGTTGATTTGCAAGCCCCTTGTTCCTCTGTGGATTTATGGTTTGATGTTGGTTGGCCAGCACGTATGTGTAGGGCATGCACATTTTCTGGGTGGTTTCTTGGCATTAGTGGGGTTACTTTTGCCTTTGCTGTCTTTATGCTATGTGCTAATTGTTGTGTGAGCTGTTTGTTCCCTGCTTGGTATTGTTCTACTGTTTTTTTTTAACCCCTTAAGGACGGCTGATCATGCATGCAGCCGACACTTAAGGAACATCGGCCATTTTTTTACATTTCCGCATCCTGTTCAGGGTTCCCCGAACGTTGTGCAGCCGCACTGGGAGCCCTGAATTCCATGACAGTCCTGGCACATCATGAGTCCTTAATGCAAATCTACCCATGACGTGCCAGGACCGTCAAGGGTTGTTAAGGGGTTAACTTTCATTGTGTGCTGTATGCCAAACACAGTAGCCTCAGGATTACCGTGACTTAATGTATCTGTTTACCGTGCTTTGGCACTCACCGCCCAGAAATGAATCCCAAATGAGTAGCGACTTTCCATTGATCTCAGTGGGTGAAGTATTACCAGCCGTTGCCACTTTTTAGCACACATTAGCAGTTCATAGCACGGGTTATTGGATGACCTACTGTGCTTGCAAAACTACTGTCAACTATTTTTTTTAAGGGTGGGAAATGCACTGAGTCCTCAGTCAGTCCTCAAGGAACCTTTAACATGCTGAACTTGTGAGATATCGTGTCTTAAAGGGACAGTAAGGTCCCATAAAAAATGGTTATAGTTTTGTAGACGTTAAAAAATTGAACTATATGCCACAAATACTATCTCTCAAACTGCTATGGTTTGAGACATATTCACTTTCAAAGTTCCCCCCTCCCTCCCCTTCTCCTGATATCAGCTGTAAAGCTGACAGCAGGAGATTCGAGTCGGCCGACTCGAGGATGCTCTTCAGAAGAGCCGAAATTGCATTATTTAAAAAGAATTACCTCATTGGAACGATCTGCAAAGTGTGCTTGCAAACCAGGCACACTTTATAGAACTTTCCAGTGAAGTAATTCTTTTCCTATAATTTAGGAATTTAGACCTTACTTGATCAGTAAATTTGTGCAGATCAGATAGTAGAAAACACTGAACTCTCTAACCCTGAGGATTGGCCCTTCATCCTGAGACTCTGAGATTTGGATAAAAACCCTGAGTCTAAGGGTCAACAACTGAGAGTTCTCAGGTATGCAGATAAACCAGCATGAAAATAAGAGAATATTAACCTTGGTGACAGAGAGATCAGAAATTAAAATACCTGTCTCTCTGGCAGTAAATGAGTTAAATGTACCTTATAACATGTATAGCATAAATATTCCAATGTCTCTTGCCCCCTTTCAGGCATATTCAGCCTCCATCAAGTTATCCAACCTATATGTCTCCAGTTGTTGTTGGACTCCAACTCTAATCACCATAAGCTCGCTAATGGACAGCTGAGAATGATGGATGTTGTAATACACCAACAGGTTGAGGGTCGAGGGTTCCCAACTCTTCTCTGACCCCTAAAAATGTGCCAATTACATTTGCTCTAGTCTAGAAGCCTCACTTTCTGCAGGTCTAAATATCCATCAGGAAGTCCTGTTACATACTCAGTGGCCTATCAATCAGGTAGTCTTTTTGACCTATATATCCATCTAGTAACCTGCCATGCATCCATTGGTTCGGTTCTTGCCACATATACTTATTCTGGCCTCTCTGATTTCTGATGGTAGTCCTGTCCTTTCCTAATCTGTAGCAGTAAAGCAGACATTTAATTTTTCTGGCCGTATGTTCAAAAGAAACATGGAGGAATTCTGGGGAAAACCATAGGGGTGAACAAAAAACTCCCATTAACTTCAATGAGTATTTTAACCTAACAAACAAGAACAAAGAACCACTTTATTGGCACTCAGAATAATCCCATATTGATTTTTATCTATAAAAGAGAAAGTTTTTGGTGCGCTTCTACTAGGCAGAAACTTAAATATATATACAAAAAGTCAGTAAATGGACCCAAGTGAAGAATCAATAGTAGATGTATTGACAGACGTGCATAGATGTGCAGCTTCTTCTAATGGTATCCTGGGCAGCACCCTAGCAGAACTAATGCACAAAAAGAAGAAGAAAAGAAGAGCGCACCATCTGAGAGCACCTCCGTAAAGAATGTTTCCAGAATGCTATAATATAGTATACTTACAAGATCAATTCTTGTAAGTCACAACAAGCCCAACTACACCAGTAGTACATAACATGTCTCTCCACACTTTAGGGGGAACCAGAGACCATCAAATAGATTCAATGAAACGGATCTTTCCTATAGCCTTCAGCCAGAGACATAGAGAGAAGAGAACAATCCTCTAAGGGTAGTACTGTAGGAAATATAATGCAAAAGTGCCCCCAAAAGAATCTTACTCACCGAATCTCAAAGAGATAGAGCCAATGTTAACAGACAACGTACATCAGACGGATCACAGTAAAGTACTTTAAAGTATATATCTATATAAAATAGTAAAATGGATATTAATTCAAATGTTTGCATATATAAGAACCTGAACCTTTATATTAAAAGGGAACAATGTCAGTTGGGATAGTGCTTCTTGTCAGGCATTAAGAGATTGATTGGGTTGTTATTGGCAAATGTCATTCTATTGGCAGTGAATTGAGCTCTTTAAAGGGCTGTAGACACAAAAGGAGCAGAGAGAGAAGACTATGTAACTCTTGTGAATAAACTGGTGCAGGGTTGGATTTTAGGGGAACATATGCATCTCTGTCTCCTAACCAATTATGTGATTCCCTTAGATAATCTTTAAAGGGATAGAAATGTTTCCCAATAAAAGAAGCTCCAGTTAATCTTCATGGTATTTGGGCCATGGAGAGTGTTATTTCAACACTGTCCAATTTGTAGTTCAAGAGTAATTGAATTATAAATTATCACCCTCCCGCCCCATTTACTGATGTAACACTGCTTACCTCAGAGCAGCAAGACTGCCCGGATGGATCGCAGAGAGGGACAATTTTCAGTGAGCATAAGGGAAAAAACCTGAAAACCTGTCAAGGGGGCAGGGTTTTCCTTATGCTCACAGTCCTCACTTCCTGTTCAGAAGACTTGAGGAAAGGAGATTTAATCTACAACAGAGGAAGGGTTTCTTTACAGTAAGGACAATAAAGGTATGGAATTCACTGCCTGAGGAGGTGGTGCTATCGAATACATTAGATGCCTTTAAAAGGGATCTGGATACTTATTTAAAACAGCATAACATAGAGGGCTATGTACGTTAGTATTGGGATTAATATTTAGTTAGGGCTTGTTGATTCAGGGAGAAATCTGATTGCCATTTGGAATCAAGAAGGAATTTTTCCCCCCATTCAAGGCAGAATTTGAAATTGCTATATTGAGGGGTTTTTTTTGCCTTCTTTTGGATCAACGATGGTAAAAAGGAATAGGAAAAGGGTTGAACTAGATGGACGCAAGTCTTTTTTCAACCTAAATTACTATGTAACTATGTTACCAGAAGGCTGTTTGACTAGCAGGAAAGAAGGTCTGCAAAGGAAAATTACTTCCCCCGGCCTGCTGAAAATCATCATGTTGCTTATTTTCTATTAAACTATATAAACGTTAACATATGTATCTGTGACAGCAACAACATGTTCTTTCATATGATGGCAAGTTGTCCTTAAAGGGATAGTAATACTTTGTTTTATCTTTATTTTATTTTGTAGGCATTAAAAAACATGAAGAACGATATAAGTCTTATC
This sequence comes from Rhinophrynus dorsalis, assembly GCA_037306005.1. Classification (NCBI taxonomy): domain Eukaryota; kingdom Metazoa; phylum Chordata; class Amphibia; order Anura; family Rhinophrynidae; genus Rhinophrynus; species Rhinophrynus dorsalis. The sequence goes on from CM074728.1 coordinate 28,883,895, forward strand.
TCTCAAACCTTTATGGTTTGAGAGATATTCACAAGCAAAGTTTCCCCTCCCGCCCCTTTTACCTAGTGTAAGCCATCTCTTCTCAGATGTGGAATGCAGTCCATAGAGCAGACAGGTAACAGTAGGGGGCAATCTTCTTCCTATGAGAACAATGAAAGCCCTGCCCCCCTTGACAAGTTTTTCAGGTTTTTCTTAATTGAATCTTAATTGAAGATTGTCCCTCTCTGCAGACTACCTGGTCACCTCCCTTCTGCTCTGGCTGAGCAGTGTTACATCAGTAAAAGGGGCGGGAGGGGGATACTTTGTCATTGAATTACTCTTGAACTACAACTCTGACAGAATTGAAATAACAGTTTCCAAAGTCCAAATACTATGATGATTAATTAGAGTTGCTTTTATTATGAAAAATTACTATCCCTTTAAGCATTAATGTTCCTTTAAACATTGCTTTTGTTTGAATCCTGGACTAGTGGCTCAATGCAGATTGCTGTGGGTTTCTGACTTCTAATAATGCTGATATACTAAGAAGCTGGAGTTACTCTAGAA